>CAWUHW010000005.1:3650382-3970236 GCA_963922195.1 Panagrolaimus sp. PS1159
CATTCGTTTTTGTTTTTGCACAAAAAACGCAACGCCCTTTTTTGCCGATAAAAAAAGGAAGGAAATTGTTTTTTTATTTTTAAAAGCGAAAAAAAAGTTAGTCATTTGAATCTGCAAAAAAAGCTTTTTATTTGAATCAAACTTTTTTTTGAATTTTTTATAAATTTTAGAGAAAATCAAAAAAAATTTAGTTGAGAATTATTAAAAATAAAATAAAGTTTTCTGAATGCAACTTGTTCTAAAAAAATGCGATGGCCCATTAACTTTATATATTAAAAATATAAAGTTATTCCACTCCACCAACAGGCATTAAAGCAGTCACTGCATGTACATTAAAAACTTGTACAAATTGTAAGTTTCGCAAGTCAAAAAAATATCTTTTGATGTTTCTCAAATGTTATTATTTTATGTTTATAATTTCAACATTTCAAGAATAAGCAATTGAATTAAATATAAAATACTCGCTACCTTACAATTAAAGTCACTGTAAAAAAATAGGTTTTTTTAATTCAAAAGTTGTTTGCGCTGTTTTTTCTTCAAAAATAAAAATGTTCTAAAAAAATGTTAGAGCTAAAGAAAGATACACATATTTTTTTTTAAAAAAACTGCCAATGCAAAAACAATGTATAAAAAATATCCGAGACTATGATAAACATTTTTTCAACACAGAATATAGAAATACTGATTAAATGATAAATTTAATAACATATTTTATACCAAAATAATATGGCTTTATTAATACATATATGAAGTTGGCACATGTATGGTTGCCCATTTCTGTGTTAAATCTGAAGAAAATCATCCGTTCATATACAGGGTGGTCACGCTGGACCACCCCTGAAACAAATTAAATTTATACTCAAGGGCTGCAAGATTTAAAAAAACTGCTTGGGGGGATCAATAGCCAATATCATCGGATTTTAAAATGTGGTTTTGGAATTTCTACCGTAACCCTCGAAAAATTTTGGTCACACAACGAAAAAAGTCGAAATTTTCGAATTTTGATAAAATATCATTTGGGATGGCTAGAGGACCTCTTTAGAAGACTCTATGCTAAAAATCGCAAAAAAAAATTTTCTTTGAAATTTTTCGAGGGTTGTTGTGGAGATTCTGCATCGATATAAGATTCCACAACAAGTATAATAAAGGAGAGCATTTATTGATAGATGAACATGTCAGTAAAAGATAAATAGAATATAAAATAACATATAAAATGAACAACAACAAAAGTATTTATACAAAAAGAGAGGTTCATTCTTCTTGATATTATGTTAATTTGCATAAATCACGATTCGTCGTGACAAGGGTTACGGTAGAAATTCCAAATCCACATTTTAAAATCGGAAGATATAGGCTATCGATCCCCCCAAGCAGTTTTTTTAAATCTTGCAGCCTTTGAGTATAAATTTAATTTGTTTTGGGGGTGGTCCAGCGTGACCACCCTGTATCTTTATTGCAGAAACTTAATTTCAAAAGAGTAAAATCTCTTCATTTTTCGGAACATTTTTTAAAAAGGCAGCAAGAAAAAAATTGTTTGATCGTTTACATTTTTTAAATACATGTACAATTAAAAACAGAGGTTCTGTTTGATTCCAACAAAAGTTTTGTAAGAGCTGTTTTTTCAAATTATAGACTTGTGAACGCTTTTTTTGCATCGTTGGCTCTTTTGTCTAAAATTAACATACATGTTTCATTTCTTTTAATTTTTTTCACAAAAGAAAGCTTTTTTGCAATGAAATACGTCATTATTGATAGTTTTCATTCATTTCATCTCAACCGCGGAAAGCAGCAGCCGCAGAAATAAAAAGAAGAAATTGGTGTAATTTCATCATCATTGTGGCTTATTTATCCTGAATCAAAAGGTTTGTGTTTATTTGTTTATTGCACCTTTATACTTTTATTTATTTTTAGATCCTAATAAAAAACTAACAAAAATGGCAGTTGCAACTGCACAAGAATCAACTCCACCAACCAATGATCGTTTACCTGGAATTAATGAATATGTAATTAAACGATATCTCGTTAAACAGGTTATTGGAGATGGTGGATATGGGACTGTATTATCTGGTAAGTATTTTTCATGTTAATTGTGGAAAGATATATATGCTTATGTCCTTTTTTAGTTATTGATGAATTTACACAAAAGAATTATGCAGTAAAAACAGAAAAATATAGTCGTTCAATGCTTCATATTGAAGTTGCAGTACTTCGAGCAGCTCGGGATCGAAAATGTAAACATTTTGCACAGTTGATTGATCAAGTAAGTTACATATTTACTTACTTCAACTTTTAATAATCCACCTATAGGGCTCTGTTCGACGTGAATATGTTTTTATTGTTATGACATTACTTGGACGAGATTTGCATAAACTTCGAAATGATCAACCTCCACGACATTTTTCTCCATCAACAGCAATTCGAGCTGGTATTCAAACTCTTGAAGCTTTACAAGAGCTTCATGAACTTGGATTCCTTTCACGTGATATTAAACCTGGTAAGCTTTTATACTTTCAATCAATAATATATATATCCTCAAATTTTAGGTAATTTTGTTATTGGAAAAGGTGAAGAACAAACTACAATCTTTTTGATTGATTTTGGTTTAGCAAGAAAATATTGCAATAAGGTTTGTATATTTTTTTTGGTATTATAACGTTTTACAATATATATTATAGGATGGTAGTATTATTCCATCACGTGGTGAAGTTGGATGGCGTGGTACTGCTCGATATGGATCATTACAAGCACATCTTCGAAATGATTTGGGCCGAAAAGATGATATTGAATCATGGCTTTATATGTCAATTGAACTTTATAAAGGTGCACTTCCATGGAGACTTGTTGTTGGTATGATCTTTTATACATAGTAGTAACATAACCATTCCACTACAATGTGCGGCGATACTTTGATTCCAAGCGCATGCGATTTTCGTGGGAGAATTTTTTTCAGTCGCAAATCTTTTCGCGAGAAGAGCGCACATAAAAAGCACATGCGCTGGAATCAAAGTATCGACGGGTATTGTATAATAAAAGTATTTTAGATCGTACACAAATTCATGCACAAAAAATGGAACATCGAAATGCTCGTCGAAAATATTTATTTGAAAATTGTCCAACAGAATATAATACATTTTTGAAAGAAATTGATTCATGGAATTTTGAAGATAAACCAAAATATGATGAATTTCTTCAAACATTAAATCAAATGCTTAAAAAATATTCTGGTCCTCATACAAATAATAATAAGGAAGGATATACTCCATATGATTGGGAAGATGCTGCATCATCACAACGAAATTCATCCTTTTCATTATCTGATCGAGCTCAGCGTCGTAGTGAAGAACGTTCATGTGAACCTGGTGATTTACATGAATGAAATGAAAGAGTGAAAAAATGAAATGAATGAATATCTTCTAAAACGAGAATTTAAAAAACTAACAATTTTTATGTAAAGGATATTTCTATTTTGCGTGTATATAAAAATAAAAACTGATAAAAAAATTAGACAATTGATTTTGTTTTTCACTTTTTTTGCGGAGAAAAAAAGTGAAAGTTGTTTGACATCGATTTTTTTTTCGGGAAAAATGTTATTTACTTCTTTGATATTTGGAATTTTAATTGTTTTTGTTTTTGCTGAAAAATGTCCACCGATTTTTGGAGAATTTGAATGTCCAGAAGATTTTAAATGTGTTTTTGGAGTTTGTAAAAATGATAAAGATGAAATTCCGTTGAATGATTGTACAAAAATTACATGTGAGCTGGATTCACATTGTATTAATGGAAAATGCCTTCCAATTGAAGGTCTTCCATGTGGAAGGAATGTTTTAGTTGCAGAAAATACTGCTCGAGCAATTGTAAGTGATTGTGGATGGAGGGGAAAATGTATTAATGGTCGATGTACAATTGATAGTAAGTCTTTCTTTCTTTTATTGCATCCTTTAATAGCATTTTTAGAATGCTTTGAAAAACTTTGTAATGAGGATGAAACATGTAGAGATGGAACTTGTACAAAATTATTAGGAGCCTTTTGTTGGTCAAATTTTGATTGTGGACCATTATATCGTTGTCAATCAAATCGATGCATCACTCAACAAGAATCTGCTCTTGCAGCTGCTGCTGCAATCTCCCAATCATCATCATCACCTCGTCCACGATGTGATCCAGGAGAAATTTTTAAAGATCATAAATGTCAAAAACAAGAAGGCTGTGAGAAACTTGTTTGTGACATTGGTAAAATTTTTTCACAAATGTGATTTTTGAACATTAAAAAAATTATAGGTGAAAGTTGCCTTGATGGTGTGTGTGTTCCATTAGCAATTGATTGCCGAACAGAAGCATGTCCAAAAGGAATGATTTGTGCTGCTGCTTCGGGTTTATGTATCCTTGATCCATGTGTTCAACGTGCATGTCCAGCTGATCATGCTTGCCTTCTTGGAGAATGTCGACCTCTTCAAGGAATGGTAAATTTTAACCAAAAGTAAAACTTTTAAGGTTTTTTTAGATTTGTCATGAACATTGCCCTGTCCCATTTGAATGTGTAAATGGGATTTGTGTTAGAAATGGTAAAAATTTAAAACTTTTTATAAACATGAAATAATCTAACAAAAAAAATTGAGCAGAATGCCGAAGAAAAGTTTGTCAAATCGGTGAAAGATGTGACGGAGGACTTTGTATTCGAGTTGAAGGTGCATTTTGTTCTTTAGCAATTCGAGACTGTGGTGAAGAATTTGAATGTCAAGAAAATGGTGGGGTACCAAAAATTTGCAGAGATAAAATTAAAGCAATTAATAATGGAACAACAGAAATAACTGAATTTTCATAACTGCTATTTGCAATAAGTTTAACGTGAGATTTTTGTCCAGATTCTGTAAAAATAAATAAATAAATAATTTATTAATTATTTAATTTTTTTAAAAAACTCCAACATTTGTAAAAAAAATTTTTGCGAAAGAAAACGTTTTTTTTTGCAAAAAAAAGGAACCAAAAAAATTTTTGTTCGAAAAAAGTGCTCTTCTTTCGTTCTCTGCCGCCCGCCTTGAACTCGTCTTTTTTCTTTTGTTCCTCTTTTTATAAATGCTTTCTTTTGTTTCTTTTTTGTTGGTTTTTACCAATTCAGTTCAAGGTTGGTAATTTAATTTGGTTACTATTTTTTTAGTGACAATAATTTTTGGATTAAGCTATTCGGGGTTATCCGGATAGCACATATTTTTTATCAGCTACAAGAAGAATTAATGTTGCATAAATTCTTTTTGTAATTCAGTATTTTTTCAACTACAAAAGTGTTTGTAAAAAAATCTTACGTTGATCAATAAACTGATATTGAGCATAAAAACCAGTGCCATCAAAAATATCATTTGTTCGAAATGCCATTCGAAAATAATTCGATTCACTTGGAATATCTCCATTCGGTCTTAGCGAGCCGCAATATCTTCGATTTGTTCGATCAATTGTTTTATAATTGCTAAATAAAACATAATCTGAATGTGTGGCATCTTCACATTGCCCAAAACCTTCAATATCAAAATATTCAAAATGTATTACAACAATTTGTGTATCCTTTCCAAAAAATACATATTCACAATCAAGATTTCGGGGATAAAATCCTGGATGATTTGGACTCCAAAATTGTCCACTTGTTTGTACAGTCCCATTAAAAGTATATGCACAAGCTAAAAATTTAATAGGTTTTTGGCAGTTTATAAAAATAAAAAGTATACGTTTTGAAGGATCTTTCGAAACTTCTGGCGGTTGTTTACCCCAATCTGGTAAAAATCGATATTCAATAACAAAACCGTAATCATCTTCAACATCAATATGCCTTCCATTACCAATACCTAAAATATGAATATTTTGAAGTTATCAAAAAAATTGTTTTAGTAATACTTTTAACAATGTAATCCAAAGTTAAAATATTTTTTGCTGACATTAATGGTGGAGGAATTTCTGATCCACAAAAATCATAAATCTTTGACATTCGAGATCCAACTAAAACATGTGCCGAGACATGATCCATTTCTTCACATCTGTAAAAACTTTTTGATTTTGAAAATGTTAAAAGAAAAACACCTTAATTCTGAAGTAGAATTAACACCTTTATCCTTCCATGCAAATAATTGAAATTTTCGAAATGTTATCTGTACATGCTCTTCTGGGGCACCAATAAAAACAAATTGGCATTTAAAATTAACTTTTTCAGATGGCACAAAATGTTCAGATGATAAAACCCCGCTATTATTGGAAGATGGGGTCATTGATTCTTCATAAATGGGGAAAGAAGCTCGAGACGAAATAATCCGAACTGGGCATTGTGAAACTACAGCAGATTGTTGTTGGCCATTAATATCTATTCCACCAGCTTCTACAGAATACAAAAAATAAATAATATACAAAAATAATAATATTAAAAGCTGCATACGTTTTTCAAGGATAATTGACCAAAGTTGTGATGGAGTTTCAGCGGATAATTCTTGTTGAGAAGTTGTTGTTGAATTTGTTGAAGGTTGAATTTGTAATTTAATTGGAATATATTCAAAAGAAAGTTGAAAGCCACGCGTTTGACGCTAAAATGTAAAGCATCGTCTTCCAAAAAAATATTTATGCAAAAAAAGCAACTTCTTTTTGGGGTTGGCAGTTTTGTTTTTCCTGTGTTTCTTCCTTTTCGGAAGTCCTAATCAATTTTTATTTTTTTTTGATGATGAACTCGACCGAAAAAAAGGAGATGGGAAATTTGAGGAGTTAAAAAAATGGGGAAAAAAGCAATTTGGGCTTCAAAATTGGTCAGGTTTGTGTCACAAAACTTATTTAAGAAAAAAAAGGAAGAAAGAAAATTGGAAAATTGAAAAAAAATGAGTCTTAAAAAAGAGATAGGCAGTTTACTACTGCTACTACCTTCAAAGATGATGTCCGAAATTCAAGTAATAACTCTTGAGTAGATGAAAATGTATATGGAATATCAATGGATGAACAAAGTCTTTCAAGAATTCGTCGAGGATTTATTCGATATAGAGATAATTGTGATTCTGAACATGTTCGCTTTGATAAATCTAATACAGTTATATTTAAATGAAGACGATGGCCACGAAATGATGGAAAATGATATGTGCATGAAATATTTGGTGGTGAATAATATGGATATTGGGGTGATACAAGTTGTCCTTTAAGAGCATTCACTTGATATTCACATATATCCGGAGCAGTTTTTAATGCATCAATATAATAATCAGCTGAAAATTATTTTTAGGATTTTTTGAAGGTACGTTAGTTTCTATTTAATTATATAAGCTATTTATATTTTTTTGTTGTCAAAAATGCAATAATATTTGCTTCATTTAAAAATTAAAATGTAAAATTAAATTAATTAAATTAAAATTTTGCTAACACATTTTTATGCATTTTAATTAATAGGTTTTTGGCAATTTAAAAATAAAAAGTATACGTTTGCAAAATTCCTAAAATTTTCCAGTTCAAAAAAAAATTGAAACTCTTTAAAACTTTTTTCTGAAAAGTTTAAACAAAAATAACAAAGAGAAAAAAAGAGGGGTTTAATGTTTAATGCTTCGTGAGAAAATGTGAAAAAAAGAAATAAATTCCCGAACTAGCATTTTTTTTAAATAATGGCGGAAGAAAGGCCGTTTAATGCATTAAAATGGCGGAAGAAAGACCTAAAAATGGTTTATTCTTACGCCATTATTAGCTCATTTTTAGACCATTTTTACGCCATTTTTTCGAGACTTGGCGTTTTGCGACTTGTTTTTTTTTGCAAAAAAGGAAAATATGATATTGTTCGACAGCGCTTTAATTGTTTTAACAACCTTTTTTAAATATTATATAAATATTTTTTTTAATCTTTTTTACAATAGTTATTATCTTTTTTTAGTAATATTTATTGATTTTAAAACAAAAAAATAGTGAAATATAAATGATAAAAAAAATGTTTTAATACAATTTGATGCAAAAATATCAAGAAAATTTTTAACATAAAATTATAACAACAGCATCAATTATGTGTCAAATGAACAAGAAAAATTGTGTGCATATTATTGCTGAAACTGTTATTGTTATTACATAAAAAGGATGTAATTCAAACTTACAATTGTTTCAAAAGCATTTTCAACATTAAAATAAAAATGATAAAAAAAATATTTGAATACAATTTGATGTAAAAATATAAAGATAATATTTTAATTGTGTTCGTATACATGAAGGATGGGTGCTATATATATACAATCTTCAGATTCAATAAAAAATCCTTTTTTAAAGATGGTTTCGGTTTTTATTATAAGTGGTTTTTGTGAAGTCGATAATTCTGCAATTCGGTAAAATTTAAATGTTTCAGCATGTTGTAAAATTTTTGATTGAGGAAACTTGCTGTTAATGGATTTTGCAGCCAAGGGTTGAAAAATTACTCAATCCCAATAATAATGTGCCAGTTCAACAAGATATTCCAACAACAAATAGTGATCACATTTGCTTATTCAGAAAAGATGACAATTCTTTTATCTGTGTCGATTTTTTTGATTTGAATTTATCAGAAGATGAATTTTGGGATTTACCCCCAGGTGGTGTATTTGATGTACCTGATATTGGATTATGTACATTTGTTGTAAGTGGTAACCAAGAATTTCTTGATGAAAGAATTCGAAATGAATTTCTTTCTGAATCAAATGTATTCCAGGAATCACCAATAACAATACCAAAAAAAAAGAAAAGAAAAGCCGAACATGAAGATGAAGATGAATCTTCATAAAATAGCTCATCTCCTGATGCAGTTACGATTGAACGCGTTTGTGTACTTCTTATTGATAAAGTTACAGATTTATCAAAAACTGTTCAACTTTTAACAGAAAAAGTTGAGGAAGATGAAACTGCCTTAAAAGAATTAAGAGTAAGTTTCACAATTTTATTTATATTTTCGATGCAAGTTGGGGAAACATCCGTTCGTGAGAACGTACAACTTATATCAGTTCAAGTTCGAGAAAGGAAGTTCACGAACTATACCTAACATAAAATATATACGAAACGCAACTTTTTCCAACCTTTATTGTACTATTTTAGAAAGAAATTACCGCTTTAAAAGGTAAAAAAAATAGCCGCGAAACTGATCAAGTGGTTGTTGAAGCTGCAATTGTAGAATTAGCTGGAGCTGAACAAAATATTATTAATATAAGTAAAAAAGAATTTGAAGATCTTTTGATGGTCAATCGTCAAGAACTTGGAAGCTTTCCTCCAATTTTCCCAAATATTACAGAAAGATATAAAATGATTACTGTGGTTGCTCCTTTATTACTTGAATTATGTCGTGCTGGCAAATATGGTCCATTCGTTACATTGTTAACAAGCTTTTTAATCGACGAAGATGCATTTAAAGTTTCATTTTTACCTCCTATGATTTTGCATTTAAGAACATCTCGACCTGGCAAAGGCAAAAGGGTTTTAAATTCAAATTTTCAAAAAGCTTTTAAATTTTTTGCATTATATTTCGGTGGAGCAGCATTGAAAAGTTTAGTTCAAAGTAATTGGATTGAAAATTTAAGGGAAAAATATAATGTAAAAGTGGATAATTATAAAACATCACAAAAAGGATATAAGCAATCAGAAGATTTAAAGCCTTTTTTTAATGTTGAAAATGCTTTTGAAACAATTGTAAGTTTGAATTACATCCTTTTTATGTAATAACAATAACACACAATTTTTCTTGTTCATTTGACACATAATTGATGCTGTTGTTATAATTTTATGTTAAAAATTTTCTTGATATTTTTGCATCAAATTGTATTAAAACATTTTTTTTATCATTTATATTTCACTATTTTTTTGTTTTAAAATCAATAAATATTACTAAAAAAAGATAATAACTATTGTAAAAAAGATTAAAAAAAATATTTATATAATATTTAAAAAAGGTTGTTAAAACAATTAAAGCGCTGTCGAACAATATCATATTTTCCTTTTTTGCAAAAAAAAACAAGTCGCAAAACGCCAAGTCTCGAAAAAATGGCGTAAAAATGGTCTAAAAATGAGCTAATAATGGCGTAAGAATAAACCATTTTTAGGTCTTTCTTCCGCCATTTTAATGCATTAAACGGCCTTTCTTCCGCCATTATTTAAAAAAAATGCTAGTTCGGGAAAGCGGATAAGCAGGAAACGCTTAAACTTTCAAGATTTAAAATACTATTTTTTTTGCAATTTTGTGAATTTTAAATAAACTTTTAAAACTTAAAAATTTTGTATTTCAGAATGACACTTTTGAAATCACAGTATTCCCACAAACCTTTGGATAAAAGATGATAGCTTCCTTTTATTCGAACTGATTGGCTTGTTTCAACATTTATAACAATAAATAAATGATTGAAAGCAGAAATAAAATTACGATTTTCCAAAAGATTCTGAAAAAGAGAATAGAAAGAAAAGTGACAAGCAATTAATTTTAAATGAAAAGAGAGGACTTTTAAGACTTACTGATTTTCCACATAATTCCCTGTAATTTATTGACCCGTCATCAATTGTTGCATCCTTTTCTTCTTCATAAATTCGAAGAAAGTCAACACAGCTGCAAAAAAAAGTAGAAAGTCATTAATCATTTTTATTACAAAAAAAAAGCGGGAGCAAAAACTTTGAAGCAGGTAAAATGAGCCTGGATATCAGGAAAATCTTTGACACAAAATAAACTTTTTAAATAAATTTCCCTGATTAGGTTTGAAAAATCTTAGCAAAAAACTTACAAATCCCCAATAGAACTTGGAATTTCGGCAGTTTCAATTTCAACTTCAACAAAATATTCCAAAGATGCTTCAAAATGGTAGATAAAACATTGGGGTGGAAGAATAGGCTTTGGAAATCCAACAGAATAAAAGGTACCATTTTTATGATCAAATAAAGCCTTTTTACATTTTGATAATTTTAATGTCGCATCAGAATCACTAATAAAAAGAGTAATACAAAAAATTATAGAAGCAGCACAAATATTTTGCTGCCATTGAAACATGCGCTGCCTTTTAAAATCTTTGCTGTTGATTAACGGAAGCTCTCTATTTTTTTTCTTCAAGTTTTTTTAAAAGTTCAAAAAATTTTTTAACACAAACAAAAATATATAAGAGGGGGAACGAAAAGAAAGGAAGCATTGCTTTAGGCGAAAATCTTTCTCTTCCTTTTTTCGTCATCCATGAAAGAAGAAGAAGAACGCTGCTTTTTTAGTTGAAGCTTCGAAAAGAAGGGAAACACGCGTGTCGAGTGCTTCTTCTTTCTTTTTTTGCTTCAACTTCTTATTCTTCAAAGCTTTGAGAAGAAGCAAACACTCAAAACAAAATATGCTGAGAGTTTCTTACTTATTTACTACAACTACTACTATGGCTATTGGCAATGATGCATAAGCGATAATTCTTTTATTTCTGGAGAAGAAAAAAAGGCGACGACAAAGATTATTCAATTGTGACCAATAACAAATATAGCCCTCCCATCAAAAATAATAATAATAAATGGAAATCCAAAACTGTATACATCCGAGGAAAAAATAATATATATATACTTCATTCAAAGACCATAAAATGCATCACATAAAAAATACATTTCAATTTATGAGAATATATATAGTAATACCAATTAAGCAGGTGGAGCAGAATCTGCAGTTCCAGGAACAGTAGCACCATCAGATTTGACATTGTAATTTGAACGAGATTTAAGATCAGGATCTTCAGATACCTATAAAAGAGTAAATAAATGTTAGCTATATCAAACGAGACATATCCCTTGATATAAAGTAACAACTTCAAGTAAAAATATGTTCCCCCTTTGATAAAATATATAAAAAAAACTTACTCCTGTTGCACCTGTTTTACCATCCGGTGCAGTTGCGGCAGTTTTTACAGGTTCATTTGTTTTATTTGGTGTCGTTTGAGGTCCAGGTGCATTAGCAGCAGGTGCAGCATTCTTCTTTCCACCACATCCAATTAAAGCAGCAGAAATTAAACCAAAATGAAGTAAAAATGAAAGAAATAAAAATATTATTGGAAACATTACAAAAAAAGAAGAAGAACAGATAAAAATTTTTTTGTAAAGCAACAAATAAAATAACATCCAATGAATAGAATTATGTAAATTATATAAATCTTTATTCAGAGTAACAGCACAAATTATCAGTTGTCGAAAAAAAAGTAAAATACAAATTAGTTAATTATATAGTTAGTCATCTTTTAAAGCAGCTACATAAACTTCATATGATTCTAATGCGTTTGCACCATATCGAGCAAGTTGAGAACCCATTGAAAGTGAAAAGATTAAAATGATTGCAACTTTTATTGAACCATACTGTGTTGAATATATATTTGTTTTTGGTGGAGATGATCGAAATGATTTTGATTTTTGTAGCAGATACTTTGAAAATGACAACATCCGTTTAGCTCTTTTTTTCTTCAAACACCGACCAAAAGTAGCACTAAAAAAACTGTAAAAAAAATTGAATGGCCGATCGCGAACAAAAAAATGTTAATTTGTTTTTTTCCTATTCTAACGCAAAAACTGGAAGCAAAAATATTATTATAAAAGCAACTTAAAAATATCAAATGGAACATAAAAACCATGAAAAAATTGTTACGGTAATTAAAAAAGATCAAAATTTTAATAAGTAAAAAAACAGTAACAAAACATAAATTAATTTTATTCAGATAAAGAAAAAAGAGAACGTCGGCCAATTTCTTTTAAAATTTCTTCATCTAATTTTTTAGAATCTTTAACAACAATTTCTTTTTTTGTAGCATTCATCAAAAAGCATACACAATATTCTTTAAGTTCATCAGCATTTGAAGTAAGAGATATATTAGCAAAATGACATACATTCAATGCTGATAATTTCTTAATCAATAAAGTTTGAAGCCCACTCTGCAAAAAAATGTATTTAAAAAGTTTATTATTTCATGGAAACTTACATGCATCAATTTGATATCATATTTATCAGCAAAATGAAGGAGTTGAGATGCATTTCTTTCATTGACAAGTTGAGTAATATTTCGTTCATAAAAAAATTCCATAGCAATTTTTACACATTCAAAAGAGAAATCAGTAATATTAATTGTATTTTCGATTGCTTCTTTCATTCCAGAATTTAATTCAGCTTTGAATACTGGCGATTTAGCAGATATAACCCATTTATGAACCTAAAAACCTCATAAACTTGAAATCATTTTTAAATCCAATCATACTTTAAGTTCTTGTTCTTCGGCAATAATTGTCAAATCTTTGTCATCCCTTTCCCATAAAACATTTGCAAGTGTACATGATTCAACAGCTTTTCGTTTGATGCCTCGAGCTTTCAATGTTGCTTCAAGTTCAATTTCCATAATCCCATTAACAAAAAATTTGTATTCTGGATTTTTTGTTAATGGGATAAGTTCTTCAATACTACAAAGTTGTTTGTAGTATTGAAGAACTTTCTTCAATACTACAAAGTTCATTTCCCAATGATGTAGTTTTTGGGTAAATAAATTCTTCTTTAACTTCATATTGAGCCGATTTGACAGAAACAATAAAAGATGCATGAATTTCTTTTACCATATTAAAAACAAGATAAAAATAAATTCCAACAAGATCACCGTCAAAATATTTTAAAAAAAGTGAATATTTTACACCCGGAATATTTGAAGCATTGTAAACCTCACTTTGGATAAAATCTTCTCCTAAATTTTTTAAAGCATCTTTTAAATAATCTTCTTTGAGTTTCCATTTCATTCGAATTCGACATTCATTTCCCTAAAATATAGTAATGAGATTTAAAATGAAAAAATAAAAAAAACTTACAAAACTTGGAATAACTAAACTCATTTTAGCTTACGAACAATTTTGTAAAAAAATATTATAACAAAAAATTATTTCTTAGAAAAAAATAATAAAAACGTTTAACTGTTTAACAAGAGAGATAGCGACGGTGAACTGAATTCGTGTCGAGAAATTTTTCAGTGCTGCAAAAAAACACTAATTGTTTACTGTGTTTTTCGTGAAATAAATGTTTTCTCCGAATTGTAAAAAAAATCGTTTTTTATTTAAAACTAAATTTATTTAATAATTATAACTACGACATACTTTTGTAGAAGTTAAAAATTTTTTTGTCAAAATTAAAGCTGTAATAACAGAACTAAGAAAAATTGCAATTAAAGATAAAATAGAAAAAATTAAAATTGTTGGAAGTGTAAAGCAAAGATTTTTTGATTGAATTGCTTCAAATCGATCATTCACGGGTCGGGACATTTCTGAAAAGTTAATAATTAAGGGTTATTTTAAATAGATAGAAATTACCATTTTGTATTGGAATAACTGTAAGTTCAACACTTAAATCAGATTCCATTTGTTTTGCTTCACGACTTGTTCGTTTTGTTGTTTCCGCTTCTGTTGTTGCATTATTTATGTCATCAATTAAGCTCTCTGAAGTGGATTCAATTTCAGTTTCATTATTCAAAGGGCTATCTTTGAATGGATTGCTGAAATAAATGTTTTTTAGGTAATAATTAAAAAAATATTTTAAAAGTTATACCCAAATGGTGAAATTTCATATCCTGCAACTCCAAATGGTGCCCCTCCAGCAGATTCTTTTCTTCCAATTCCAGGTGATTGCCGGTTTCGAATTGGACCAAAAAATTCTCCGCCATTTTTGAATGGATTTTGTTGTGGCCGGGAAACCGGTGGATAATCAATATTTTTTGGACGTGGAAATCCTGGTGGCATTTCTTCATTTTTAATCGGATTTACAAAAGGTAGAGATGGACGTCGATGAAGTCCTGGAGGGATTGGAAGATGATGTGGTGGTGGTGGACCACCTCCACGGCTTCCATGTGGACCACCAATATGACCACATCGTGGTGGCTTAAAAAATGTCTCAAATTAATTAATTTCAATTTAAAGTTTAAAGTTTCTTACAGTGATTCCATCACATCCACCATCATCTTTAAAACAAAGTTGTACAGTGCAAGTAAAAAATAGTTGAACTCGATCAGCATATTTAAAAACATGTGAATCCACATGTGCACTAATCGCTTCAGGACCATATGAAAGATCTTTAAGTAAAAATCGATCAATGGCACATCCTCGATCATCAATTAATGCAAAACGATTTCCATGTGCATCATCAACATAACAGGAATGAATTAAAATTCCATAAATAAATCCAACAAGTTCATCACATTGCCATACATGTGTAACTGGAGCTCCAACAGATGCAAATCTTATTGGTGGCCCATTAAAACCTTCACGAAGTTGATAATTACATTGTGGAAGGGAGAATTCTCTTTGAATTATTTGGGTTGTAAGTTTTCGAACATCTAATGTTGATTCAACTGCTTTAACAGCTTCAGTAAAAAAGCATTGAATATGAAAAGCTCGATCGAGTCCCGTCACGAAAACAGAATGAAATGATGCAATCAATGTGAAAGAATATGAAACTCCTCGAGGATTTAAGGTTCTTTGTCGGCGCATATTACATTCACCAAATTTTATTCGAAATTCTGTTTTTGAAGAAGGATTTTTTGAATGAGCTTGTGAACATCCAGGATTCTCTGATTCTCCTTCAACCATAAATCTGCCAGTAAATGGATGGGCAGTTCGAAGTAAAACAATTATTGAATCAATTCCACATTGAACAGCCGGTTCACCAATAATTGAATTTTCAAAGGTTTCTTCATGTCCTTTTGAGAGTCCCAACACGAAAACAAAAATAATCAAATGGTGAAAGTTTTGCAGCAGCTGCCACATCACTGATTTTTGGTAGATTTCAATGAATGAATGAAGAAAAATAACAAAACATTACAAAATTTATCTTTCTTTTATCCTTCAAAATATCTTTGGCATATTTTCATTCAAGTTTTTTAATGAATCAAACGGATTTTAAGCTTTAAAAGAAAATGACTTCCAGTTTTTAAACCGGAGCATAATTAAAAGAAAACAAATGATATATTTTTATTATGCGGTTTTTTTGAAATATGAGCTTTTTTTGCTTTTTTGCTTGCAATCGTCCAAGTTCTTTTTTTCTCTTCTTTGTTTTTACGTGTTTATTACAGCTCTTTTTTCTGTCTTTCATTCATTCGTTTCATTCAAAGCTGTTTTAGAAGAAAAAAGAGTTTTTTATTTTTTTATTAATTTACAAAAAAAATTGCGCATTTCGCTTTCATTGAAAAAATAATATATAAAAAAATCCCATTAAAACTTTTTTCAGATATGTTTTTTGTACAACAAAAAAACTGTTATATTTGAAATTAATTATTAAAAAAAAAGACAATTATGTTGTGGCTTGTTTTGAAGCGACTGCAGCGGCAGCATTTTTGAGTTCTGTTCTTTCTAATGCAGCAATCGTTGAACGCATTGTTAACATATGTTTCCTCTAAAAAGAATATTTAATTATGTAAAAAATGTTTGTAGTAAAAACATGAGATCTGAAAACAATAAAAAAAATGTTTTTGAAAAGTGATACATTTATGACGTCCATTTTAAAAAATGAATCACGCCTCAAATAAAAATTTTTTTACGACTGAACTTCAAAATCAGGGGTTCAACGAGCTGATAGATTATTCTGTATAATGAACCTTTGAAGAATGCCTGATTTTTATTTTTAAACACAAAAAGCCTTTTAAGGTTTTTTAAAATTTAAACTCTTAAAAGCGAAAAAAATTGTACATACCTGCTCTAAATGACCCGTTTTAATTCTTTCAACCATAAAAGCAATAATTAGCGCCCAAGCTTTCCGGACTGTTTCTGATCGACACCTTTTATCACCCCATTCAAGCGTACAATCAATAAATGTTTCTGCAACAGTATTCCATAATTTACCTAAAAAGCGCTTTTCTTGTTAAAACCATTTCTTTCTAACTCTGACTTACTTGAAAGTTCACCCCTCATAATTTGTGCATGAACTCTTCCAACTCTTTCAAGCTCCGGTGAAATTGCTTCCAAATTATCCTTAAAAAAGTATTATTTAAATATGTTTCAATTGTTTGTAAAAAAATGTACCAAATTTTCAACAACATGATCAACTAAATCTGCCATTGCTTTACTATGAGCTTTTGCAAAGCTGTCATGATTTGGAAAAGATCTTGGCAAAGGGCATCTTCGAAATTGATCTTTAACTTTTGGCATTTTAAAAAATAATCGATGAATAATTGTTTGTCCAATGACTGTTGGGCCTTTACTGAGATATATCTGTCGCCAAAGGGATCGAATTAAATGTATTTGTGCCAATGTAAGTGGGATTAGCGTTGTTGAAGTTCGACGGCCACTAACAGATTGAACAAGTTGGACATTACTTTGTCGTCGCTGTGCCAAAGATTGTCGCCGTCGATCGATATCAGTTGTTGAACGTCGAGGTGGATGATTTGGAGTTTGCGGAGATTCAGAAGAATTTAAAATATTTTTATTATTTTCATTTTCAAAATCTGGAGTTTTAATGCTTATTACTGGAGTAACTGGAGCAGAAGCCGCGGCAGCATTATTATATGCGACAGTTGCAGCAGCAGCCATTCCAACTGCTAATGCCGTTGATGAACCACTTCCTTCAATTCCCATTTGTAGATGATTAAATTCGTCGTAAAAGAATTCAGATGTCGGTGGAGAACCTTGAACTAAAATTGTTGCAGATGCGTTTGGCTCGTCTGAAGTTGAAAGGGATATCTGAAAGAAAAAAAATTAATTTTAGAGATTAAAAGTTAAGAAATAAAATGTTATGCGTCCTTTTTAAAGATAAAAAAAAGTTTATTTTTAAAAAAAGCCCGACGCAATTTCTTTTTTTTTGCCATCTCTAATTGCCATTCCCAAATGGCATCAACAAAGCAAAAGCAAAAAGAAGAAGAAATCAAAGATGCAAATGAAGACAAAACTTTGGTTTTTATGCAAATAGATAGAGACAAAAACTCTAAAAACGGCATCATCCAAAAAAAGAAAAAGCAAAAAACAAAGAACGTCTCAAATTTTATTTCTATTGAAATTCATCCACCAGGTGCCAATTTTTTTTTCTCATGGTTCATTTGAGCTTTAGAATTTTATTCACTTTTTCAACAAAAAAATGGTGCCATAATAAAAATAGAAAAAAGCAGCATTTGGTTTTTGATGGAATACAATTATCCCCTCCAAATCCAAATCCAAATTTATCATTTTATTAGATGTATACCGACCGAAAAACAATAGACTCCAAAAATGGCATTATTTTATATAGAAAATCCATTTGAAAGGAGGTTTAAAAATATAAAAAAAAGTGATCCGTCAAAAATAAAAGGTAGACAAATTTGAAGGCAATGCTTTCTAAGAAAAGCCGCTTTTATCCAATTTTTCACCTTTTTTGGAGATTTTTGAAGCATGTATTTATTTTCATTTTTTTTGTGGTTGCAAAAAAAAGAACATTCAAAAAAGATAAAAAAGCTTTGTTAAATTTGTGAAATGGATCAGAAGCTTTTAAAAAAAAGTTTAACAAAAAAGAACCGGAAATTCGTTGAAAAGGATTTTAAAGAAAAAGTTTTTTAACAATTCGTTTCAAGGCTACAAAGATTTCTTTCTATTTTTCTTGAATCTGATGCCAGCCCCCTATTTGAATGCGGTTTTTGAAAAGCAACCAAAAAAAGCAAAGAATGAACTTTTGACCTTTTCCTTTGAAAATTTTCAAGGATAAAAATGAAAGAGAAAAAAATTATGTTATGACTTTCAAAAAACATTTTTTTAAAAAATGGAAAAAAAACGAACTTCCTCAAAACCACTTAAATTTAAATATTTTATGCAAAATTGACGCGACTCTTTTTTTTAAAAAGGAAACAACCAATTTAATTTTTTGAAGCAAAAAAGATGCAGATCAAACACGAAAAAAGAAGTCTTAGAAGAAAAAAAAGGATTCATAAAAAATTGGAAGCTTCCAATCATCTTTTTTTTCAGACAATTTAAAAAATGACGTAAAAATTTCTCACAAATATTTTTATTTTTTTCTTTGTTTTATATTTACAAAGTGCTCTCATAAAAAATCATCAAAAAGACCACAATCTTAAAAATTTTAAACTTAAAAAAAGTATGCTTAAATTAAGTGAAGAATAAAAAAGCTTTGGCGGACACTCGAAAAAAACCAAGTTAAAAAAACGTTCATTAATTATTTCTCTCAAAAATATAAAGTGTCAAATATGTAATAAAAAAAAGTGATGTCAAAATTTACTGCTTAAAATTAAAAGTGAAAGGGTGGAATTTATTGAACTTAACTCTCAAAAAAAGTTGTTATGTGTTTTTGTTTGTTTAAATAAATAAATTTTATATGTGCAAAAAACAACACTTTTAAATTTTGTTTTTTTTTAACTGTTTGAATTAAAAAAAGCTGTAAATTGTAAATCAAAGCCCAAATACTTTTACTTAAAAAAACATTACTTTACAAATGCTTGGAAGTTGATTTTTTGAATTCGAAAAAGAAAGAAGGGCGGTAAAATTTCAATACATAAAAAAAGATGTTTATAATTTATTACTATGAGAAAATTGAACAAAAAAGTGTTAAAAAGCATGACTTAAAAAAGCATGTATGCATCTTTCCCGCATATTAATTTTTCTGTTTCTAAAAATGCCATAAAAATATATTTTTCACTTTTTTCCCAAGGTCCGATGACAAAAAAAAATTTTTATGATTGCGTCAAAAAATAAATTTTTTATAACATGTTTTTTTAAAAGCAGGAAGAAAAAAAAGGTGTGAAGCATTTATGCGCGCAAAATTTTATTAAAGGAATGAAAAAAAACATAGAAGCTAAAAAAACACTCTAAAAGTTGCTGCCAAAAACGCAGCCTCTTCCATCATGGAATGATGGAGAGTTTCTGAATTGAACTATTTAGTTTTAAAAGGAGCAAAAAAAGGCTTATAAAATGTCGAAAAAAACATGTCGCTTTCTTTTTTGACGCTATGTTTTTAGGAATTTATTTCGTTTGTTTTTGATGCAAAACAGATGCCATTCAACCCGAAAAATAAAGAAAAATAAAAGAAAGAGTTAAAGTCAAAAAAAGTGAAAATTATTTGAATTCGAAACTTTTTTTAATTCTTTTTTTTACAACTACAAAGTTTCTCTTCTGTTTTTAATCGCGAGAAAAAAGGACAAAATAAAAACGTTTGATTGTATTTTTTTGAAAAAAATGAGAAACAAAAAAAGTGTGTGAAAAAAAACAAAAAAATAAAAATTGCGTGAAAGTTTTTTTTTTATGTCCTTTTCCAGGTATGCACTTTTCTGTTAATGAAAAATAATAGAAGGTTACAGTAATGGAAAAAAAAGTGCCGTTGGGAATAAAAATAGATGAATGCCAAATATGGGAAAATACAAGTTTTTGTGTTTTAATTTTTGGAATTACAAAAATTATTGTTGCAATAAAAATATTATTTGAAAAATAAAAAAAGAATGACCTTTAACACTGTCATGGTTGTAATAGATTATTTTTCAAAGAAGTGAAAAAATGATAGTTAATCCTTTCTTGTTGCAAAACGCGCCTTTTTTGTATTGGCATCAAAAAAGGGGAAGAAAAAAGGAAGCGACAAAGTTCTTGTCAAAATGGCATTTTCATATGTTCTTCGAAAAACAAGAGATACTTAATTTTCTTTGATAAAACATTTTAAAAGTAGCAGTTCCAGAAACGGAATTGAAAGCTTTTAAGGATAAAAGAAATCCCTTTCCCTTTTTTTGACTTACTTGTGGAATATTAAATCTAAGCTTCCGCTTTGCTTTTGGAGAAGTAACAGGCGATGGATCTAAATTATTATCATTTGATGGCCTTCTCAAAGCTGGAACCAATTTAACTTCATTATTCCTTCCATCCGGTGAAACGGATCCACGTGAAATTGAACTTGTAGATATTGTAGATAACTTTCTTGGATGATTTGTTGATGCCATAAATTCATCATCAAATACATCATATATATCATCATTACTCATAATAAGGCCCCCTTGACTACTTGCAAAAGATGTTGAAGGCCGAGGTGAATCATCAAATTCTTCACTTCCATCAAATCCAAATAAATCATCGAAATTTTGATAATTTTCATTATTTGCATTATTTGTACAATCAAAATATTCTCGAGATTCTGATTCATCCTGCAATAAAAAATTTTTTTAATGTTTGCATTTTTTTATGTATTTTTAGAGCTATAAAAAAAGTCAATTATTCAAGGTTTTTATCGATAGGATAAAAAAATATAGTAGAAAGTTAGTTGTTTTAAAAACAGAGACATCAATTTGTCGCTGCTGTTTTTTTGAATGGCACGTTATTGACGTCATTGACCTCTTTTTTTCCGCAATTTAAAGTGATTTTGTTTTTAACTTTTCCCTCCTTTGAAGCAAAAAAATGTGCACACAAGTGTTAAATAATATTAATATATCCTCCAAAATCAATACGTGACAAAATTTAAAAATAACAAAAAAGCCTCAAATTGCATCATTTGGGGTAAATTTTGATTTAAATATTTTCGTGATGGGAAATTTTTTTTGGCAGAATGCAACGAAAACATTTTTGGCAAAATGTTATTCAATGATTAAAATTGGAAAATAACAAGAAAAACCCCAACTGCATTATTTATTGTAAATTTCGGTTTAAATATTTTCGTGGTAGGAACAATAGTTTTTGTAAAATGATATTCAATGAGGAAAATTTAAAATAATGTTTTAAAAAAATTTATACCGTAAAACATACTTCTGAAATACTTTCTCTCATAAGTAAAGGTTCAAGTTGTCCATTTGAATGTGTTGACTCTGATCTTGGTTTATTCTTTTTAATTGTTGGAGTTCGAGTTTGTTTACGAAAAAGTTTTTCTGTTTGTGATCTTGCAAGTGCATTATCACTTCCACCAATTGGTTTTAGACGAGATTCTGGAACATCCAACTCTGAATAATATCGAGTTCCACCACCTTCAAATGTTGTTCCACCCCCGCCAAATACCGTACTTCTCCATTTTCGAATTGTATTTGTCTTTTTGTCACGAATCCAATTCCATACTTTATTCATTACAAATTATATGTGTGAAACAACCCGTTTTCTTTGCGTGTTTTTAAATTATTTAAAACTATTATATAATTTATCTAAAATGACATCTGTCTTAAAAAACGGATTTTCGCAAAACGCGCAAGAATTTTTAATTTTTCTAAGAAAATACAATAATAATTTCCACGTTTTTAAAACCTTTTAAAACAACAGGATCAACAATATCCATCAGGTAAAATGATGGAAAGGAAGAAAAAAAAGAACTTAAAAATTTTTGACACAAACAATATTAAAGCAACTTTGAAATTTATTTTTTTAAAAGGGGTGACGAACCTGCTGTTTTCTCAAAGGTGTGTTTTCGGCAATATTGAATGCCCTCTTTACTTTGCTTTTTTCCCTTCAAAAAAAGCTTTAAAATAGATATGCTTTAATTTTTTTCGCTTGGGACTGCCGTGATCCACCATTATTATCTCACTTGTTTAAAATCAACGGCAAACAACAAAAAAAAAATAAAAAAGAAACGCGCCTGTTAAAAATAAAAATATTCTGTCAAAAAATGGCAATTTTGATTTGAGTATTTTTTTTCTTGAATGCTGCAGTAAAACTTTTCGAGATTTACCTCAAAAACAAAACAACATTTTTTTCAGATCTTTTTTCCTTTTGTTTTTTTTCTTTAAAAAAATGGAAAGACTTTGGAACTTCTTTTTTTAAAAAAGGAAGTTTCAAAAACGTTGAAAGCAAAAAACGATAGGAATCAAATTGCATCAGCAAAAAAAACTTCTCATCGCTTCATTTTATAAAGTTGAAGATTTTGGTTTTGTTTGCATAAAAATATATTATATAAAATGCATATCCTCTTTTTTTGACTCATTTAAAAAGCTCATGGGACTTTTAATGTAGCTTCTTTTTCTTCAACTATAAAATTTTGGCAATAGAAGATTTATGAAATCATTATTATTATTGTTCTCATATTCTGCTGGATTTCATATATCCAATATCTTTAACAAAAGGAACTGAAAAATTCAAAGTGTAAAGAATCAAAATATAAAAGTTTCCATTTATGACGCAATTATTTCATTTTTTATATTTTATGTCTTGCAACGATCGTTTTTTATTACTATCTTTTGTCGAAAAGGTGTTTCAAATATAATTTATCAAAAAAAATTAAAGTTTAAATTTATTTATTAAATCTTTTAAAACGTATCAAAAACAAAAACAATAGAAAAAAGAGATCAACGATTAAAAAATATTTTTGGAATGAAAAATTTGCGTTTTTGCCTGAGAAATTTTAAATTTAAAATTGATGTTAAAAAAAGAAGTTTTGAGAGGGGATGAATGGTGAGAGAGGGCCCTTTTTTCTCAACAAAAAAAAATCGCAAAAAATCATCATTAATTATTTTCTATCGTTGATCAAACAAAAAAAGAGAAAGAAACACTAGCGTGAAAAACTAATTAATCAAAAAAAAGGAAGAAAAATTTTGATAAAAAAATATTTACATAATATATTGTATGACACTGCTATAATAATATAGTATTTTGGCACCTTTTTTAAAAAAAAGGGATTTTTCAGTAAAATTATAATTTTTTGTAATATAAATAAATATTTTTAAATTTCTTTTAAGAA
The DNA here is from genome assembly GCA_963922195.1 of Panagrolaimus sp. PS1159. Classification (NCBI taxonomy): domain Eukaryota; kingdom Metazoa; phylum Nematoda; class Chromadorea; order Rhabditida; family Panagrolaimidae; genus Panagrolaimus; species Panagrolaimus sp. PS1159. Next base: position 3,673,952 of record CAWUHW010000005.1, read on the forward strand.
TCACCGGCCATATGAATTAAATAAATTTGAGTCAATCATTTCTCGGGATCGATTCAATGTTCGAAGGGTTGTTCGCCGTAATCGATTTGATGGATATTTAACATTTTCACGTCTTCGAACCATTTGTTTTTCATTTGATAGCCATTTATGTGATAGTGCTTCATCGGTTCGTATTCTTCTTCTAAAAAAAATTATGTCAAAAAATTTCAAAAATCCTAAACTTTTGAAACTCCGTTTCAAAAGTTTACGAAATTATTAATAAAAATTTGAAAATTTTTATTTTCTTTATTTTTTTCAATAAAAATAAAATTTCGATTTTAAAAATAATTATTTTTCAAAGTTTTTGATAAAATTGATAAAATGAAACTTACGATGGATTCTTTTTAATTGCCCATGTTGCAAATCGTAGTGCTTCTTGGGTCGCTTGAACGGGGATTAAATTTGGATCACATTTTTGTTTGCAAACGGCTTCTTTAACTTCTTCAGGAGTTTCTCCATCATCTGAGAATGGATGGAAACCAGACAATCTAAATTTTAATAAAAATTTAAAAACTCCAAAAATTGTAAACTTACAAAGTAAAACAAATAACACCCATTCCCCAAATATCTGTTTGTTCAGTTGCAACTCCATTTGGTTGTAGCATTTCTGGTGCTGCCCATTGTGGATTTGCAGGTTTTCGTTTTCGAATTGGTTTCCCAGAATCCGAAAATTGTGCTTCTTCAAAATCTATCAATTTTATTATCCATGATCGCTTTGTTGCAAACATAACATTATCTGGTTGAATATCCAAATGTAAAACTCTTAAAAATGATTAAATATTACATCATTTTTAAAACTTATACCAACCCTCTAAAATGTATCCAATGTAATGCAGCAGTTAATTGTCGAATTGTAAGGGCAATTTGTTCTTCATTATAATTATCTGGATATGTAAAACGATCAAAAATATTTTCATATAATCTTTCTGTAAAAAGCAATAAACAACTATTTTTTTCATATGCTGCAAAAAGTGATACAACATTTTCATGTTGTGCAGCTTTAAGGGTTTCAAATTCTTCTGCTAAATCTGCTGGAGATTCTTTTGATTGTACACGAATTTTTGCAACAACATGTTTTGCAACAGTTGATTTTGTATCAACTGCATTTCGAACAAGCGCATATCGACTTTGGAAAATTGGATTTTCTAATTGAAATCTTGAAAGTGGATCTTCAGATTTATTTAAAGATAGTGGAGGTTCAGATGTCTTTGAAATAATAGATTCATCAATTGATAACTCTTCTTCTGATGCTTCTTCTTCAGCTTCTTCACTAATTTCAGCAAGGCCAGGATCAGTTTTACCCTTTCGAACAGGCATTGTTATTACAGATAGCTTCATTTGATCCCGTAACATATCAAGTTGAAGTTTTGGTGTTCCTCTTGGATGGGTTCGAATTATTCGAGATGTTAAAGATGGAAGTCCCCAACCAAAGCCATTTTTAGCAGTAACACGAAATTGATAAATTCCTTGTGGGACTAAATGTTTTACAACAACAGCTTCATCATCAACGTTATCACTGATGCATGTCCATTTTGCAAAATGATCACTATCACCTGCAGGTCGGGCTTCAACTTTATATGTAATACCTTCAAGATATGTTGAAGCTTCAGGTGTTTCCCATCTCAATAAAACTTCTGTATCAGATGATAATTCAATATCTGGACGACCAGGTCTCCCTGGAGTATAACCTGTAACAATTCTGGCAGAACAAATATCTGTTCCAAATTCATTTTTTGCTTCACAGCTATATTCTCCAATATCAGCTTGTGTTGGACGAATAATTGTTAAAAGGCAAAGTGTTCCATCTCGAATCATTTTATGTCGACCATCTTCAACCAAAATAGCTTCATGTTGTTTCCATGTTACATTTGGTGCAGGATCTCCAATAACTGAACATTTAAGAATAAGTTGTCCAGCATTTTCAACATAGCAAATATCTCTTAGCCGATTCTTAAATATTGGACCGTATGTTCCATCTGGATTTTTTCGTGTTGCAGATGGAACAGCTGTTACCGTTGTAGTTGTAATCTTTCGAATTGCACCATTTTGAAATTGTTCTGTTGCTTTTGTTGTTTGTGCAACACTTTTTGCAACATTTGGATCTTCTCGAATTAAATCAGTAAATCTTCGACGTTCTCGAACTGTAATATCTTGATTTCGATATCCAAGAAAACCTTGTCGAACAAGTGGTGCTCCATCACCCCATATTTCACGCCGATAATCTCTTACTCTTGCATTAAATTCTGGACCTCGAGTTGCTAGAAGTAGCGTATCAGGACCAATTTGATAATTGCTTTCCCATGGATAATCATCAATATCATCTTCCTTTTGATGAAAATCTTCTTCTTCTTTATAAAAGTTTTTGGGACGATATTTTTCAAGGTCATCTACTTCTGGACCTTTTTTATATTTTTGTTTTATTTTTTCAACTTCATCCATTAAATCATCAAAATCATCATCCTTTTTATGTAGGGATTTTCTTGCTTTTCGTGGAGTGTCATCTTCATCATCACTATCACCATTTCCACGCTTTTTCTTCAACGGATCCGCTGAATCATGCATGGGTGAAGTACGACCCTGTTTTCCACGCTTTGTTGCAATAACAACCTTTAAAAAATGGAATGAATTAAAAATTTGAATATTTTATTTTATAATGTTTTTGAAAAAAGTAAACTTTTTTGCAATAACTCAAGGTAAAAAACTTACTTCCATTTTATGTTCACGTCCAGGTGAAACTAATACAGGACTTTTTGTTCCTGGTGTTCCACTTCTTGGTCGTGGACTTAATGAAGTTCGAGATTTTCCAGTATTTAAATCAACTGTTATAGCAGCCTTATGTAATCCGTCTAAAATTAATGATTAAATTTTTTCGGTTCAATAGAAAAATTTACCAATAAAAACTGGTGCCCCAACTGGTACACTTGGATCACTAAATTCTGGAACGTTTGGAATATGATTTTCTCCAAAGAATTCTTTCAATGGAGCATATGAATCTCCGTTTGGTGGAGGAGAAAGTGCTAAAGGTGTTAAAGAACCTTCTGAGCCTTCCGCCAATGGTGTACTTGAACGACTACGACTTCGTCGATTTGATCGATTTTTACGCTGAAAGATTTTTTGATTTTTTTGAATAAAACATTTAAAAATTTTTTAAAGGTTGTAATAAAAAATGTTGAATAAAAATAAATGTGGTGACCAGATGTTTTTCTTTTTTTATAAATTTTACTTACGTTAAACTTTAAAAGCGGCTCAACGTCATCCAAGGATGCAACGGAACCGGCAATGCTATTTTCTTCAGAAATATCCGAAAGAATTCGATTTGCAATTTCTTCTTCTATATCTCTTCGTTCACCACGAACAAGTCGAAGTGGTGGAGCTCCTTGGCCATTATCGGAAGATTCTTCTGCTCTTTTAGATGGATGATATCCATTTTGGGATGGAGTTTCACCTTTATCTTGAGGTTGAAGGGGTTTTCGTTGTTGTTGCTTGTCTGCTGGAGACGGAGAGGAAGATGATGCCCGCTGCTGCTTTGGTGGTGGAGGTGGCATTTGTGGAAATTGTTGATGTTGTTGATTTCGTGGATCTTGAAGGGTCCGAGGATCTCTTGGTGGTCCGTGGGGACCGTGATATGGTGGTGGAAGAACAAATAATAAATCTTCTGGATTAATTCCTGGTGGAAGTTTTACTCCAGGTGGAAGTTGTTTTTGAATTAATTCTCGAAGTTCGTCTTGTGTGGGCCGAGGCTGACCTTGTGGACCAAAAGCACCGTTAGGGGGAGCTGAACGAGGTCTATGTTGATCAGGTGATCCAGGATATCTTGGATCACTTCGTGGATCAAAACCTCTTGGATCAAAATATTGTTGTTGTCGTGGATCTGCTCGTGGATCAAAACCTCTCGGACTTGGCCCTCTTGGATCAAAGCCTCGTGGATCAAAATATTGCGGTGGCGGGGGAGAGGGTCCAAAGTAATCAGGAGATTCTGAATGTCGGGGGGATCGTCGTTGAGGTCGACCGCGTGGATCGTATTCTGGAATTTCAGGCTGTTGTTGATGATCGTCTTTTATTCGAAGATAATCATATACTGCAAATGGAGCAGCAGCCTGACTGCTTTCACCTTCTTGTGATTTTGCAACTGATGGAATTGGAGCCTAAAGGAAAAGAGAAAGTAGTAAAGTAAAATGACTTTGCTTTTTTTATGAATGAAATTTTATCCTTCAAAAATGATAGGACAAGAGACAAGCTTATATCCCCTCTGAAGGGACAACAAAAAGAGGGGATATAACTTTTTACCTATGAAGGGATAACAATAACAAAAAACTTACTTCAATCAATTGTGTAAATTGTTCACTTGGTGTTTGTTGTACGAATACGCGGCGTTCCTGAAAAAAAATATGTCAAAAAATGGATTAAAAAGTTGTAAAGTCAAAAGAAGTAAAATATAAGTGTGCGTTTTAAAGTTTTTAATCAATTATTTTTTTTTATAATAATATTTTTGTGCAAGAAAAGAAAAAAAAGTGAGGTTACAAAAAAAAGTTGAAGTTCATAAGAGACTCGCCGCCGCTGCTGCTTTTGTTGATGACGCTGCTGCTGTGGATAATGTTGATGGAGTCAAAGTTAAGCAAGCAGCAGCTACCGAAGGAGAAAAGGTGCGCGGTCGGCTTGCAACTAAAGCCGGATTTGATCCAAGTCCCCCAGCTGGCTGCCTTAGCCTTTCTGCATTCCAACGAAAATTTCTATCTTCTTCTTTTTCATTATTTTTTTCAGGTAGTAAAAAAGAAGACATGCTTTATCTTTTTTTCTCTTTTTTTTAAAGAACTGAATTAAACGTAAATTTTAAGGGGGGATTTTGTTTTTACGTTTACTTTTTACTTAAAAAAAATAACACGCATTGATTTTAAACATCCTTGAATAAAAAAAGTATTTCAGGAGGCAGGGGAGGGAGGGCTAACTACTGCTGCTAACTACTGTTACTACCACCCTAGCAAAAAGGTAGTTATAAATACTTACCAGCCACTTATGCTTATACTTAAATTCTCGAAGGCAGTCAATTGAAAGTTTTGCATCAGCAAGTTTAGGGTCGTTAAGCCAATCATGTTCAAGTGCTTGATCCACTGACATTCGCTTTCTAAAAAAAAACTTTTTTTAACTTTGTACTTTGTTGTGATTTTAAACAAACCCAGGTTCAACAATTAAAAGTCTTGCCAAGAAATCTTTTGCTTCTGGTGAAATTCCATTAAATTCTGGGACACTCAAATTTGGGCGTCCTGCAACAACATTTGATAAAGTTTCATTATCATTATCACCCAAAAATGGTGAAAGCCCTGTCAATAGAACATATGAAAGTACACCCGAACTCCACATATCTGCTGCAAGTGTAACAGTTTTTCCTAAAGCGACTTCTGGAGCAACAAATTCTGGTGAACCTTGAATTTCACCATGTGCCCGACCACAAAGTAAATGACGACTTTGCCCAAAATCTGCTAGCTTTAAATGATCATCTTGTAAAAGGACAACTTCGGGCCTTAAATCCAAATGTGCAATATTTCTATGATGCATATATTGTAGAGCTGTAAGAAGTTGTTTAACAAAGATTCGAACTTCTTCTTCACGATTTCGTTGATTTTCTCCATCTTCGGCTTCCGATTTACGTTGTGGTGCAAGGAGATTATCCAAAAGGGATTTATTTGCACTAAAAAATAATTATATTTTAAAACTGCACAGAACTTGTTTTTATGACAAAATATGAAAATAATGGATTTCTAAGATCAATTCCTGATTTTCACGTTTCGTATTGGATAAAAGAAAAAAATTTTAATTTTAAACCCAAGAACATTAACCTAAACTTTTTGACCCCTCCTCTGTTTGTGTTTGAACTTACAAATTAATATACAATTGAACCATTTTTGAATTAATTAAATTTATAAATTTTTAAAACATAATAAAAAAAAGAAAGCAAATCAAAAAGCTTTAATTACATCCGTGGAAGCATTGATTTAATTGAATGCCCCGATTAAAAAGCCCCACCAACAAAAGGGAAGAAAGATTTTGAGAGAAGGGCTATTGCTTTTTGCTGATCATCATTTTACAACAACATTCTTTTTTGATCCTTTTCTTCCCTTTTATTTCAATCACTAAAATAGTGGGTAACAAAAAAGAGAGATATTTCTCTTCTCTATATTTTTTTATTGCTTGTTCAGACGAGTGTAAAATAAAGCATCATTAAACGGCATTCTTTTCCTTCCTACCTTCCAACCACTTTACTTTAAATAAATGTCCAGCAAAAAGCCCTTTTCTCATTGAATTATCTCATACTTTAAAACTCAGACAAGTAGAAAAAAAAACTTTCTAGAAAAACCACAGCTGTCATAGCCGTTTTTTTTGCTTGCAAAAAAAGTATACATTATTTTTTTCCTTCAAACGTTTTTTTGTTTTCAAGAATTCTAATAAATCTTAATTCTGCCTTTGTTTTTAAAGGAAAGAAAAAAAGAAGGTGGACGACAAAAAACAGCAGCAGTGTTTATCCTTTGAAAGAAGGAAATCAAAACAAAAAATGAAAATTTTCTAAAAATAGCAGCTTATATTTTTTCAATGCTATGAATTATTTGGAAGTTTAAAAATCGATGTACAGAATTTTTACGTTGGATACCTTCCAAATTTTCATTGACAAAATCATAATAATAAAAATAAAAATTATAATTACTGTTGATTTCAGAGCTTATTCATTGCAGTTTTTCATATTTTTATCATTTATGAAAAACAATGAAAAAATTTTCTTAGTTTATTGATTTTTGGTTTTAACGAAGACGTCAGTTTTCAAAACCAATTTCAAGAAATCTGATTATTTATAAAACTTAGAATCTCAAAATAATCGGTTCTGAAAAATTAGACATTTAATTTAATTGACATTACTTTGGATTAAAAGTTTTTCATTTATAAGCCAAATCTTATCAAATTTACTTACTCTTCTTCACCATTGTCATCTTCAAAGTTTTTAGAATCCTTAAAATTTAATGGCAAAAATAAATATTCACAACAACTATTTTCTTCATTCATTTTCTTCCACTTTTTCCTCCCTCCGAAAATCCAAAAAGAAGTGAAATTGTTTTTCACATTTGATTCTACTTTTTTTCCCTCAATTGCTTTTTTATTTTTATTTAATCTTTATTTTCCCATCTGAGAATCGTTAAAAAAGAAATTGATCCCTTTCACTTGTTTTTTAAAGAATAAAATTGATTGCCTTTTCTTTTTTTCTTTTACTTTCAAATTGCCAATCTTTTGTGATATACTTACTTTTCATAAACGACCAAAGCAAGATCTTCATCGACAATAATATGCCGATATTGTACAAATCCACGACAATTATCAAGAACATTATGCATTGCAACACCTCTTTTAAGACTATCATCAGATGGTTTTAGTTGTGCAACAAAAAGCTCTTCACTTTTACGATCTCGAACAATGAATGGTGCACCTTCAGCAGCTTTTCTATAATAGTTGAGAAACGGATTAAAATTATGAAAAAAATGAAATGGATTGCGTCATTCTTTAAAAAAAATACACTGGCCCCTGACTCTTTGAACGAAAACTTTTTAACGGACGACAGTCGTCTCTGATTTTTTGTTTCAAAGACTCAAAACTTCCGTAATCCTTTTTTTTATGTTCACTTTCATATTTTGTTTTCACTTTTATGCAAATTTTTTAAAGATTCTGTTTGTATTTTTTTAAATCAGCACTTTTGAAAAATCCTTGGTTTTTCAAATTTTTTTCCGTTTCTCAACTAAAATATAAAAAAGTCACAAAAGAAAGGCACTCCAAAAATGTTTGTAAAAGTTTGTAAGCAAGAAAAAAGCATTTGTTTCACTCGAAAAAATTTGTTTTGTTTTTTTTTGGAAAAAGTGTAAAAAATCAAAAATTAAAAAAAGCAGTAAAAAAAAGTTAAGCAAAGTTAAATTTAAAAAAATCTCTAAAAGTGTTTTAATTAGAAAAAACTTTGAAAAATTTCAAAGATTTTCAAAGGTGCATTTTGAAAGAAAAGAAAAACACAGTCTCTTTAAACCTTTTTTTTTTGCGTGAAAGTAAAAAAGAAGCGGATAGTCTTTTGTCTTGAAAAAAAAATAGTCTGAGGCGTTGAAACAATGCACAAACCTTGACAATTAACGTGGACAATGGCATTTAAAAATGCCGTACAATGCTTTGGACGTTTAGACATGTTGGAACTAATTTCACACACATAAAAACATATAATATTTAAAACTTTACTGTACAAAAAATAGAAATTTCAAAAAAAAATAATAGAGAGCATAGAAAAATATAATGCTACAGTTATATAATATTAAATATATCAAAGAAATGGAAGCGGCCATTGAGAATTTTGATTCCGAGTTTGATGGTAAATTTTTCAAAAATCTCAAAATCCATTCAAGACATTTTAAAATATAAACTGTAGCTGGCTAATTTAAAAAAACACGGGAATACAATTAATGCATATAATAAGTGAGTAAGTCGATGATGTGTTTTTAGATTTTTTGGTATCAAGTTTAAATAATAGAAAAAAAGGTAGCAATTCCCACACATTGAAATCCAAGATCAAAACAAAAAAAATGAGAGGGATTTTTTGTTTGAAGTTGTTTGGTTTCCAATGGGAAATTACTGATAATAGAAATATAAACTTGAGCCCGCGCAAAGTTATTGTTACATCATCATTATAAAAACCGACATTACTCAAAAACATAATAAAAAAAATATCAACTGAAATATCTCTCTTTCTTAACAATAAAAAAAACTAAACATTTAACTAAATAAACATATAAACATAAAATAGAGTCCGGGGCAGTGTTTTTTCTTCCAAGACTTTGAAATTGTTTATTTACTTTTCATCTTCTTCTGCAATTTCATATATTTCTCGAACTTTTTTAGATTGAATTCCGACTTTTTTACGTGGAAGTTGGACATCATTGTATTCGCCGTCAGCTAAAAAAATTTACATGTTTTTGATTACTGTTAAAACATTGTTATAAATTGTTTACCTTCAACGGTTACAGTACATGAAGTTGTAGCTTGTCCGGCATCATTTATAGCAATAACAGAATAGATACCTAAAAGGTTGCACAAATTTGCATAAATCTTTTTTAAGCAAATACAAAAAATACCTGAATCTCTCCAAATTGGTTCAGAGATAATCATTGAACAAAGATACGGGCCATCATTAACAAATTTAATTCGATGTGATTCAACAATTGGCCTCCAATCTCGAAGCCATTTAATTTCAGGGAATGGATTTCCTTCAACTCGAACATCCAATTTCATTGGTTTTCCGTCAGAATATGTTCGATCTGCTAATGGTTGAATGAATGATGGTCTTTCTTAAAATATGTTAATTTATTACATTAATTATCTAAAGTATGTATTAAACTTACCAGCTAAATCAATTTGAATATTTTGTTGTGCATCCCCATATTGATTTGTAAGGAAGCATTGATATTGTCCAACATTTTGTTTTGAAAAACCTGTAATGGTTAAAATTGTTTCAGCGCCACCAAGTGTGGTTGTTTTGATATTTGAAGATGTTGAAGTTGTATCAACATCCCAGCCACGGAATTTCCATTGTATTTTTGGATCTGGATATCCGTTAACTGATAGAGAAATTGTAATAGTATCATTTTCTGCACAATATCGATGATCCGTGACACCCGGAGAAAACCATGGTGCACAGGCATATTGTTCGGCATATGCTTGCTCCAATGCTCTTTCGGCATATGGATCAAGTAATGGAATTACACGCTTATTTTTATCTAATACTGGTCGTGGAGGTGCCATTAATCTTGATGGAGGTGATGGGGGTGATGGATCAGAAATTCCATAAATATTTTCTGCACGAACCCGGAATTGATATGATTTTCCAAGTTCAAGATTTCTAACTTTACAAACGGGTTCAGGGATATTGTAATCAAGCTAAAAAAAGGTAGTGTAAAACAAAACAAAAACGTTTTGTAAAATCGAAATTCCAAAAAAAGACTTTAGTTGAGATCGAAATTCCAATTTCGTAATTTTTCAAAATTTTGATTTCTCTGGTAAGTAAAAGTTTTTAAAGTGTTAAAAAGAAAAAAAGGGAGATAGAGAAGCTTTTCGACTGACCAAAGTCCATTCACGTTCAGGCAATTCACGAATTTCAATAACATATGTAACTTGTGGATATCTAGGTGGTGTACGTTTTGTTGGAATCCATGAAAGTGTTAAATAATGTCCTGTTACTTCTTTAATAAATGGACCACGATCTGGTGGAGTTGGTAAACCTAAAATTTTTATATTTCATTATTGTCCTCTAATTTTTAGACATACATTTATAATTAATCTTTTTAAACCCGTATTCTTCAGTTAAATATGGTGTAACATCAATGGAACCATTAAATTTAATATTATCCAAATGTGGTACTGTTACATCTAAAATTGCAGAAGATTGTGCAGTGCCATGACTATTTCGCGCAATTGCAACATATTCACCAGAATCATCTATCGTTGAATCAAGAATAATTAAAGCATGTGAACCACCACCAGCAACTTGAATTTTTGTTCTTCCATCTGGGACAATCTTTTTTCCATTATGATACCAGTCAACTGTTGGTGGAGGATATCCAACAACTAAACAATCGAAGATTGTTGGCATATGTGTAAATACATGCTTATTTTTAAGTTGTCGAATAAATCCAGGTGGGAATGGCATTCCACCATGTTTATCCATTTCACCGCCTTCAACAGGGTGCCGTGGACGAATAACCGAAAGTGGGCCTTCAGTTTTTGCTTCACCAAGTGGATTTGTTGCAACTAATGAATAATCTCCTTCATCTTCTGGTTGAGTATTTATTATTACACAATGATGAATTCCACGTTCATCAGTCCATATCGTTCGACGACCATCTGAACCTTCAGATTTTAGCTCTTCACCATTTTTGAACCATTTAACTGTTGGAACAGGCCATCCAGTTGCACAGACTTGCATTTCAACGGCATTTCCCTATAAATATTTGAGATGAAATAATCAAAGATAAATTTCGTAATTTTTAAAAAAGGGAATGATTCAGATTTTTTTTTAACGAATCATGTATGTGTACAAAAGATATTTCTCAACATTATTCGATTATAGTCATTCATTGATTCATTGAATTTTTTATTGTTGTTGTGGAAGTAGTAAATCGTCGATGAATGAGGTACTGATGGGATCAGCAACCACTTGAGTGAAAAATCGTAAGCTTCCAAGAAGGAAAAAAAGGGTGACACTTCACGCAAATAAAAAATGGGGGTGGAAAACGTGTGAAAAAAAGTTTATGATGATGAAGAAGGGAAAAGAGAGAAAATTACCCTCATTCACTTTACTCCATCATTCATTCATTTATTTATTCACAAGAGGCATATAAATAACACTTATAAAAATTTGACTTACTTGATGAATGGACATTGGATAAAGTCCACGTCGAATTCGAGGTTTACTTTCTTCCGGTGGTCCACCATTTTCAACGGGTAATCCATTGGTTATTGGCCGGCGTTCACCTAAAATTTGAAATGTTTTTTTCAAAGTTTAATTCATTCAGAGTTTTTTTTTCATTCATTAAACTCTTTTAAAATTGAATGAATTAAAAAGAAGTAGTGCAAAAAAGGGGGGTTTTTTGTTAATGGAAAAAATTAAATGTTATAATTGAAAGTTGTAAAACCATTTAAAAGTCGACGGTTGCGTCATTTTAAAAACTTTTTTATAGTTTTTGAAACGGGTTTCATTTTCGTTTTTCTTGAAAAATTGAAGCGAGTCATTTTTTTACGTGAAACTGTGTTTGCGCACCCTCTCTTTTTTTGCTCCTAATTTATTTTACTCTTTTTTTTCAAAAAAGTTTTTGTTTGTTTGTTTCGCAACTTTTTTTTTCTCATTTCTTTGAATTCAAATAAAGTTTAAATAAAAAAAGTGTGTCCTTAAGTGCAAATCACTTTTTTAGAGGATGACTCATTTTCAATCTGTCACCTAATATTGTGTTACAAATATTACTACTTTTCTTTCTCTATCTTGATCTACCTTGAAAAAAAGGGATAAATAATCATTTTTTTGTTGATGTTGTCACTTTTCAAGCAAATCTAATTTTGCTTCATTGAACACTTTTTTTATCTTTATCTTTTGGCACAATTTTTTTGCCGCCGTTGCTCTTTTATTTTTGCTGCTTCATTTATTCTCTCCCCAAAAAACACTTCCATCAAACATAATAATTTTTTGATTACTAAAAAAATGATGCCAAAAAAACTTTTTTCTACGTAAAACAATTCCATCCATTTTAGTATTTTTTTATAAATAGCCTAAAGGGATATTAAAAAAGTATCCACTTATATCCCTTTTTTGGAAACATATTTTTTCATTTTTTATTCCAAAAAAATGTACATTTTTAGACGTCAAACAAAAATGATGAAAATTATTATTATATGGGTGGCAGTGCTGGCATTTTTGAGTCAATTTAAAGTTGAAGCTCGAACATTTATTGCTCTTCCAAAATATCAATGCCCTACAGGATGGGATGTAAATCCGGCAACAAAATTATGCTATAAATTAATAAATCGTCCAATGCCACAAATTTTTGCTCAACAATATTGTAAAGTTTTAGATCCAAAAGCAAAACTTTTAAGAATTCAAGATAAACAAGAAAATGATTTTGTTCGAGGTAAGTAAATTTGTGAAACTAAATTCATTTTCAGCATTTTTAATTCTTGGATTTGTAGAATATACATATGGAGGTGATGCAATATGGATAGGAGCAAAAGCAAAATTTGATATAATTGATAGTAAAGCTGCACTATTTTCTCCGGGACTTGTTTTAAGATGGAAAAATGGAAAAGCAGTAAAATATACAAATTGGGAATCCAAGAATGGCTTTGATAAAATGGATTCCACACATATGTGTGTAATAATGAATTCTCGAGGAAAATGGGCCAATGCAAATTGTAATCAAAATGTTAATTTTGTTTGTGAACGAAAAGTTTGTTTATACATTTTTTTTATCCCGCAACGAAAATTACATTGCTTTCATTTTAAAGATTGAAGAGCCTGCAGAATCTGCTGAATCTGAATCTTCCGAATGTCCAAGAAAATGGATTTATCGATCACAAACAAAATCCTGCTATCGAGCATTCAGCGGAAATCGAAATATCACATGGCTTGATGGCGATAAATTATGTGGCGAATCAGGTGAGTACGTGAGAGACAACTTTTTTGGCGCCAAAATAAATTTGCACTTTCTTTTTAAATTTCAATTAATTAAAGTTGTACAACTTTGTGTTTACTTTCTTTTAAAAATTTTTTCAACCATGATTTAACATGTTTTTTTTCTTAGGCGCTGAAAGTAAAGAAGACGCGGCCCTCGTTTCCGTCACGAATGCCTACGAAAACAAATTTGTTATGGGTAAATAATTTTTAAAATGTATAAAAAAAGGTGAACGCTTTGTATTTTTTCTTATAGATTTGGCGCGGAGGAGGCAGCCTAATTGGCAATACATTTTTCTTGGGGCAATTGGTGATACAAAAAGTCGAAAACATTGGGATTGGGTTGATGGTGAGTCATTCTCCATACATTTTTCTAGTTTGTAAAAACTTTGTGACAAAAATGTGTCCTCTCATTCATAAAAGTTGAACATTTTTGTGTTTCTTTTAAAATTTTGAAAACATTTTCTTTTTAGGAAATGCATTTAAACAATTTCATAATTGGGAGCTAACAATGCCACGAGGAAATCGAAGAATGGCAGTTTTGGCAATGGCCAGAAATGGTCGATGGCAAAATACCTACGCTGATCAGGCAATGCCCGGAAGAACGGTAGTTGTATGCAAATTTACACTTAATTAATGTCTCAAAAAAAATTTTTTTCCCCTAAATGTGCTTTTTCTTTGTTTTTTTTTCCGATCTCAATTTAAATTTTTTGTTTTGTTGTTTTTTTTGCCAAAAAAATAAATTTTCCATTTTTTTGCTGTTTTTTGCTGAATACCCACCAGTAATGGTTAATTCAGCTTTGGTTGAAGCAGTTCCAAATTCATTTGTTGCAACACAACGGAAATATCCAGCCGATAAAATATCAACATCTTCAATTGTTAAACGTTGTGTATGATCATCTAATGCTTCAATTTTAATTTTATCATTTGGTACAAGATCCATTCCATCTTTTAGCCATTTAATTGCTGGGAATGGTTTACCATATGGTAGACATTCAAAGACAACCGTTTCACCTTCTTTTGCTCGTTTAACTGTTAATGGGATTGAAAAGCCTGGAGCATTTCCTTCCAAGGCTTGTGAATCATCAAATGTTGGTTTTGTTCGATCTTTAACTGAAAAAAAAAGAATAGGTATCAAACCAGGGATATAAAAAAGAATAGAATAAAATTTTCACACGTAGAAGAGGCACACGTGATTTTTTATAGGTTCTGAAACAAAAAACAAATGTTCCCTTACGTTGTACAGTTACTTCACAAGTTGTTCGAGCTGAGCCATAATCGTTTTCGGCAACAACCTTAAATTTACATATTTTCAAATTTGGCAGGTTTATATAAAACATGAACTTACACGATACATTCCAGCATCCGATCTTGAAGCTGATTCAACAACTAATTCACATGTACCATCTGAAGATTCACTCAATTGACATCTAGTGTACGAATATATTCGCTCGCCGTCCTTGAACCATTCTATAAAATATATTCTTATTTTAAGAGTACAGGGCATCTTAAACTTACTAATAGTTGGTTTTGGATCACCGCTAAATTTACATTTAAGTTTAAAGGATTGCTTTTCTGGTACTCGAACATTATCAAGTGGAACAATGCATCGTGGAGCTTTATTTGAATCAAATCGATCCAAAGATGCTGCAGGTGATGCACCTCTTCCAGTGTCATCAGCTGCACCACGGGGGCCGCGTCGAACTGTAGCTGTACATTTATCAACAGCTGATCCTGCGGGATTTGTTGCAATTACACGATAAAGTCCATCATCATCCATTGTTGCTTTTGGAATGTAAAGGGTTGCAGTGCCTTCTGGAGTAACTTCAAGTTGAATTCGATCTGAAGGAGTGATTTTTTCGCCATCTTTATACCAATCTAGTGATGGCATTGGAGTGCCTTCAATTTTACATAAAAGTTTTAATGGTTGTCCTTCATTAACTCGAACATCAGCTAATCGTAAGCTTATTCTTGGTGCTGTTGAAGCTTCAACCTTTCCACCAAATGTTCCATCATCAATTCGAATCATTCCCTTTGTTGTTGCTGAACCGGATTCATTTGTTGCAACAGCTCTTATTGTACCTTCATCATAAAGATTTGCATTTCGAATTTTAAGTGAATATGTTCCTTTTTCCGGATTATTATCCCATTCATATCTTGCATCTTCGATCAATGGTCCACCATCTTTACTCCATTTTATTGTTGGCATTGGAATACCTGTGACTTTACATTCCAATTCAATCATACCTTTCATTCTTACAGATGTATCTTCCAGTGGTACAACAAATTTAGGTGCTTCTCCTTCAATAACTGGTGTCTTTTCACGTTTAATTGCCATTTGTACAAATCCTGTACATTGAGTTTTTGCTCGACCATGTGCATTTTCTGCTTCACATCGATATAAGCCTTCATCAGACATGGTTGTATCTTTAATAGTTAATTTGCATGTTCCATCTGGATTGTTTTCAATGATCACTCTTGGTGATGCTCGTAAAAGTGTACCATTTCGATACCATCGAACTTCAGGTTGTGGATCACCTGTTACAGCACATGTTAATTCCAAAGTTTCACCTCGATCAACATATTTATCAACAAGGCCTTTGGTAAAGAATGGCTCTTCACCTTCTTTTTTAACTTCAACTTTTTTAGTTTTAACTGTAACAAGGCAGGCAGTATTTGTTGAGCCTAAATGATTTGATGCAACAATTCTATATGCTCCACCATCACCATCTCTAACATCACTAACAGTTAAAGTAATCTTTCCAGAAGTTGGATCATAAGTCCATTTAAGTCGATCAGAATTTTTAACTGGTAGCCCATCTTTGTATGGTACAATTGAAGCAATTGGAATTGCATCAACTCTGCATGAAAGTGAAATTGTTCCACCTTCATTAAGAATTTGATCTTCTAGTTGTGGATTAAATTTGGGTGCATATTCAAGTTTTCTTTGTTCTTCTTTTTCTTCTTTAACTTCAACATTTAAGTTTGCAATTGTATCAGCAGTTCCGTACATATTTTTTGCAAAACATTTATATGCTCCAACATGTTTTTCAAGGAATTCAGAAATTTTTACTCTGCATGCACCTTCTGGTGTATACTCAATTTGGATGCCTTGTGCGGGTTTAAGTTCATCATTGTTAAAAGTCCATGTAATTTCTGCTAATGGTTTTGCATCAACTGAAAAAAATTAATATTTTTTATCTTATAAAAAATTAATCATTCTCTTTCACAACATTCACATAAAAATTTATTTTTGTTGTTGAGACAGTCGTAAAAAACAGTGAAAAGAGATTAAAAAAATGAATTCATTTGTCAGAAATTTTTTTCCTTTTTTTCCGATAAAAAACCAGAAATAAAAAAATAAAAAAATGGATAAATCTACATACCATGACATTCAATAAACATTGGATCTCCAAGTGGTACTCGACGATCCCATAATGGAACATTAAATCTTGGTGGATATCCTTCTTCATCTCGGGCTTTAGGTTTCCGGCCACCAGTTTGATCAAAGATTGCTTCACATTCATCTTTACCATTCTCATTTTCTGCAACACATCGAAGTGTTCCAAAGTCTTCTTCTTTGACTTCTTTAATTGTTAGACACCAATTTCCATCATGCATATCTTCCAATGTAATTCGATTATTATCAATGGGAATATTTTTTCCATCAAGTTGGAATCGAATTGTTGGTTTTGGAACTCCACGAACTTTGACATTGAATTCAGCTTTTGCACCAAGGGGGGCATCTGAACTTCGAAGTGGAACAATAAATTTAGGAGGAGATGGCATTTCATCAGATGAAAGAACTCCAACTTTACAAGAAGAATCAAGGGATCCAGATGGATTTGTTGCAACAACTTTGTATTGTCCCGCATCAGATTTTTTTGTATCCATTACTCTTAAAGTTGCTGTTCCATCAAGAGCTAATCTCATAACTACACGATTTGATGGTTTTAATTCCTCACCATTACAATACCATTTAAGTGTTGGTTGTGGTTCAGCAGAAATTTGACATTTAAGTGTAAGGGTATCACCTTCTTCAATATCAACATCTTTAAGTGGTGAAATGAATGTTGGAGCTCTGGCTTCAGCTTCTTTTGGTTTTCCTTTTTTAACATATGCAACTGCGCCCGATTGAACGTCACCTTTATCATTCGCAAAGATAACTTTAAATGCAGCAGAATCTGTTGGAATTGAAGAATCAACTGAAAGTGAATATTCACCAGTTTCAGGATTACTTGAAAGTTTATATCTTTCATCCGATGAATCAATCTCTTTTCCATTCTTAAACCATTTAACTGATTTTGGTGTACCAGTAATTTTGCATGAAAATGTGAAAGGTTGTCCTTCATCAACATTAACATCAGATAAGCCTTTAACAAGTTTAAGAATATTTGGTTTTTCAACTTTAAGCTCTGCTGTTGATTCACATTCTCCTGCTTTATTGCCAAGTACAACACGATAAGTTGCACCATCATCCAATTGTGATTTATTAATTGTAAGCTCGAATTTCTTTGGATTAACTTGTTTTGGTTGCATATGTGCCGAGGGTTTAATCTCTTGACCATTTTTATACCATTTAACTTGTCGAATTGGAGCGGATACTTCAACTCTAAAAACTTGATCATCTCCTTCATCAATATTTGCAGGGATTAGGCCTTTAACAATTTCTGGCTTTTCGTCGACTTCTGCTTTTGCAGCTGATGTAGCTTTTCCATCAGGATTTGATGCTTGTACTTCAAAATCTCCTGCATCTCCAATATCTGCCTTTGGAATTGTCAATCGATACGTATTTTCATCAACTTTTTCAATTTTTGCTGAAGCATTTGCTTTTTCAATTGGTCTTCCATCTTTTAACCACCTGACTTCCGAAACATCTCCATCAATTTTAACTTCAAAAATGATTGCATCACCTTTTGCAACAATTTGATCTTCAAGACCCTTTGAAATTGTTGGAGGATTTTTCTTTCCAGATTTTACTGTTAAAGAAGCAGATGAATCAACAGGTCCAGCTGCATTTTCAAGAATAACTTTGAAAGTTCCAGCATCATTTTTTGTAGTTTTTGGAATTGTAAGTCTATATTTTGTATCATCAATTGTTTCAATTTTGAATTTGGCATCTGACGGCTTAATTTCTTGCCCATTCTTATACCATTTAACACTTCGAGGTTTTGCATTTGTTTCAATTTGGAATTCTGCTGGTTCACCTTCGGTAACTTCAACGTCTTTCAATGGCTTTAAGAAGGTAAGTTTTGGTTCGCCTTCATCTTTTTTATCTGCTGGAAGTTTAACGGTTAATGCACAAGATGAATCAATTGGTGCATCATCGTCACCAATTGCAACAACTTTGAATTGTCCATCTGCATCAACATCTGGAACCATAAGTTGATATTTTGTATCAGAGATTTTCTTAGGTTGTTCTTTATCTCCTGGTTTGATTTCATTTCCATTTTTATACCATTTAACTTCTTTAGGTTTTGCAGAAAGTTCAATTTCAAGTGGAACATTTTCGCCTTTATTTGCTGTAACATCTTGCAAAGGTTTAAGGAATGATAATTTTTTATCAGCTGGAAGTTTGACGGTTAAAGCACATGAAGAATCAACAGGTTCATCGTCGTCATTTGTTGCAACAACTTTAAACTGTCCATCACCATCAACATCTGGCAAAACAAGTTGATATTTTGTATCAGATATTTTCTTAGGTTGTTCTTTATCTCCTGGTTTAATTTCGTTACCATTTTTATACCATTTAACTTCTTTTGGTTTTCCTGACAATTCAATCTCAAGTGGAACTGTATCACCCTTATGTGCTGTAACATCTTTCAAAGGTTTTACGAATGAAAGTTTTCCAGCTGGAAGTGTAACAGTTAAAGCGGCATTTGAATCAGCATTTCCGGCATCATTTGAAAGTACAACTCTATAATCTCCTGCATCTTCACCTTTTGCAGATGGAATAATTAAACGGAATTTCTTTCCATTTAATTCTTCTGTTTGAGGTTCTAATAATTCATTTCCATTCTTATACCATTTAACTTGTTTTACAGGTCCTTTAACTTCAACTTCAAATGCTGCTCTTTCACCTGGTTTTACTGTTATTGGTTTTAAACCGCTTACAATTTCAGGTTTATCTTCTAAAAATATTATTTTTCACACTTGTTAGTTTTTAGTAAAAGCTACCTCGAGCAGAAATATTTGCCTTTGATTCAGCGCTTCCAGAATCATTTGAAATTTTAACGGAATAATTTCCAAAATCTTCTTCAGCAGTTTCAGGAATAACAAGAGCATATTTTCCATTTCCAAGATCTTCAAGTTTAATCTTTTTTCCATCTGGTTTTAGTTCATCTTCATTTCGATACCATTTAATATCCTTTGGTTTTCCGTCAACTTCAATTTCAAGTCGAAGTGGTGAACCTTTTGGAACTTGTTGATCTGCTAATCCTTTTCGGAATCCTGGTTTTCCATCTGTTCCATCTGTAACTGTTACTTGACAGCTTGATTCAACTGATTGAGTTTCTGTTGATAGAACAACCTTAAAAATTGATTTTTTGTATTCGTAAAAATTTAAAATTTATTACTCTATAAGCTCCAGTATCAGATAATCCAGCCTTGTTAATTGTAAGCCGATATTCTTCTTCTGTAACTTTTTCCATATGATTTGCTGAAGATTCATTAATTTCATTATTTCCTTTAAACCATTTAACAGTTTTTGGATGTCCTTCAACTTCAACAGAAAGTTGAACTTTACTTTCAATTGGAACTTGTTTATCATAAAGTCCACGTTTAATTCGAAGCTTTTCAGCTGCTAAAAATTTGAAGATTGTAAATTATTGAGCTAGTATATGGATAAAGCTTACGTTCAACTGTTAATGGAGCTTTAGAACTTGCTGATCCAAGGTCATTTGTTGCTTCAACACGATAATTTCCTTGATCATCAATTTTAGCTTTTTCAATTGTAAGCTTTTGTCGTCCATCGGAAGTTGATTCAACTTTAATTCTTTCATCAGCTTTAAGCTCTTGGCCATCTTTATACCATGAAACTGTTGGTGGAGGATGTCCATCAACTCTGAAAAATTTATTTTTTATTATTCATCATTAATTCATGTTAGTTTTGATACATACTTGCAATCAAATACAATCGTTTCACCTTCTTTTGCAGAAGCAGGTTTAAGCTGTTGACTAAATTCTGGTGCCTTTTCACCCTTTCCTGCAGGAAGAACTTTAAGTGGAGCTTCAGATATTGCAGTTCCAGCAGGATTTGTTGCTTCACATTTATATTTTCCTGCATCATCTTTTTTGGAATCTTTAATAACAAGTTTTGCTTTTCCATCGCTGTCAATACTTTGTTTGAAATGTTGATCACCGCTATCGATTGGTTTATTATCTTTATACCATTTAATTTCTGGTAATGGACTTCCACCAACAATAACTTCAAATTCTGTATGCTCATTTTCACGAGCAGTTGTTTCTTGAAGTGATCGAGTGAAAGTTGGAACAATCATTCCATGTCCAGTTTCTTCTGAAGCTGCAGCATGTACGGTCATGGTTGCATCAGACCATACATCACCCCATTTATTTGTTGCTTCACACTAAAAATTTTTTTGCATATTTATTAAATAATGTAATTTTTATGTATTCTGTATTTGACGATTTTTTGATTAAATTACATTTTTTTCATTTACATTAATTTTTTTAACCTACCCGATATTCTCCAATATCTTCAAAGGTTGCTTCATTAACTGTAAGGCGTTGAGTGCCATCGGATAAAGCTTCGATATGATATCTTTGATCATTTTTTTTCAACTCAACACCACCTTTATACCATTTAACTGAAGGTTCAGGGGTACCAATAATTTTTCCTTCTAAAACAGCTTTTTCTCCAACTTTAACAGTAATTGGTCGAACAGGTGCCAAAAAGTCTGGAGCTTCACCATCAGTTGGCAAAGTTCCAGCAGCTGCAAGAATAACAGGAGCTTCAGTCCAAGCATTTCCAAAATCATTTGTTGCTTCACATCGATATTCTCCTGAATCAGCATCAGTTGCATTTCGAATTGTAAGAGTAATACTTCCATCTTCTTTATATTCGGTTGTAACTCGATCCGAGATTTCAACAGCTTTTCCTTGACGGGTCCATTTAATTGTTGGCCGAGGTTCACCTTTTACTTTACATTTCAAAACTGCTTCTCCACCGGCAGAAGTTAAAGCAGAACGAAGAAGTTCAACAAATTCTGGTGCACCAGCTCCACGTTTATCAGCAGATTCAAATTCATCTGAAATTAATAATTTTGTTTTTTGTTGTTATAACTAGTTTTCCCCCAAATTAAACCAAATTTTAAAGGTTTTGGAAAAATTTTTTGTAAGTGAAAAATTTGAAACTTGAAAAAATTAAAAATGGATAGCACCGATAGAAAAGTAAAAGTATTGAAAGAAAGAACACAAAAAATAGTTTAAGCATAAATGTGCAAAAGTTGCAACATTTACAGTATGCTACCATAAGTGGACACTTTTTTTCACCTATAATCATAACATATTCAGCATGAATATTTGAAATTCCTTCTGTTGCAGCTGTTGATTTATCTTGGACAACTTTAAGTCGCTGTGGTTCTTCAACAATTTCTTCATCAAGAAGTGAAACCTCTTCATCATCAGGAAGTTTTAAATCAATCATTTGTGCATATTTAAGGGGGGCTTCAGTTTGAGCTTTTCCAGCTTTATTTACAGCAACACATTTATATTCTCCAATATCTTCAGAACGAACTTTTCGAACTGTAAGTTTTAAAGTTCCATCTGGACGATGTTCAATAAGGATATTTGGTTTTGTATCAATTGCAATATCGTCTCGATACCATTGTACTTCAGGATGACTATTTTCATTTACTTTACATTCAAATGTTACAGTATCTCCTTCTTTAACAGCTTGAGTTTTAAGTGGTTGTACAAAAAATGGTGCAATATCTTCGCCTTTTTCTTCTGCTTTTGGTTCTTCAATTTTCTTTTCTTCTGCATATTTTAATGGAGCAGAAGAGGCAGCTTTTCCAGCCTTATTTGCAACTTCAACTCGATAAACTGCTGCAGAATCGGATGCTGCGCGTTGAATAATAAGTCGTAAAGTTCCATCTGCTCGAGTATCAATTAACATATCAGAGCTTGGTGAAATTGGTTTATCATCTTTGTACCATTGAACTTTTGGCTCTTCTGAAGTTGCAGCAACTTTTGCTTCAAAAACTGCGCTTTCTCCAGGTTTAACAGTTTGTGGTTGAAGTTCTCTTTCAAATCTTGGTAATTCTCCAACTTTTTCTTCTTTTGGTTGTTCAATTCTCTTTTCTTCTGCATGTTTTAATGGAGCTGAAGAAGAAGCTTTTCCAACTTTATTAATTACTTCAATTCGATAATTTCCAATATCTTCAGCTTTTGCACTTTGAATAATTAATTTTAAAGTTCCGTCGGGTCTTTGCTCCAAAAGTAAATTACTGCTTGCTGGAATTGGTTTATCATCTTTATACCAAATAACTTCAGGCTTTTCTTTTGTTTCTGCAATTTTTGCTTCGAAGGTTGCAGTTTCACCTGGTCGAACAGTTTGAGGTTGAAGTTGGGATTCGAATCGTGGAGCTGTTTCAGACATTTCTGGCTTTTCAATTGGTTTATCTTCGGCATAATTGAGTGGGGCTTCTGAAGTTGCTTTACCGGCATCGTTAAAGGCTTCAACTCTATAAGTGCCAGCATCTTCTGGTTTTGCATTTTTGATAATCAATTTTACAGTTCCATCTGGACGATGTTCAATTTGAATATTGTCAGATGTTTCAATGGGTCTTCCATTCTTTAACCAAGCAATTTCAGGTTTTGTTGTTTCATCAACATGACATTCAAATACAGCCGTTTCACCATGTTGAACTTGTTGAGGTTTAAGTTGATCGGTGAAAGTTGGAATTCGTGCTGCTTCAACTTTTGGTGTTACTCCAATAAGCTTCAAATCAGCTTTTGTACTGCTAGCACCAATTTTATTTACAGCTTGACATGAAATTGTTCCAACATCTTCTCGAGTAGTTTTTTCAATTGTAAGAACATGTCTTCCACTTTCTTCCACTTTTTCAAATATTCGTTTATTATCAATGAAAATTGGACGACCTTCTCGGAACCAATTAATTGTTGGTTTTGGAAGTCCGTTTACAATGCATTCAAAGACAGCAGTTTCGCCTTCATTAATTTTAACATCTTCAAGATTTTTTGTAAAATGTGGTCTTTCACAATATTCTCCAACATAAACTTTTGCTTTTGATTCCGCAGTTCCGACTTTGTTTGTTGCAGTTACAGAAAATTTGCCAGTATCAGAAAGTTGGGCATTTTTGATTGTAACTGTATATCGTCCATTTGAATCAGATGTTTCAACAATCCTTGTTCCATCGATAACAAGAGGCTTGCCATCTTTAAACCACTCAATTTTTGGTATTGGTTTTCCTGTCACAAGAATTGAAAGTTCACCAGTATTGGTTTCAGTGAGATCCAAATTTCGAAGTTTTCCAACAATTTCTGGTGCTTCAAGGTCTTCCAAAACTTCAAGATCTGCTTTACTTTCAGTTGAACCAACTTTGTTTGAAACTTTGCAAGAATATTGTCCGCTGTCATCCAAAATGCTGTCTTTAATTGTAAGAGTAAAGTTTCCAGTTCCATCACTCCTTGCAAAAATTCGATTTCCATCAATCGATACGGGGGTGCCATTTTTGAACCATTGAACTTCTGGAAGGGGCTTTCCAGCAACGGTTACAGTCATTTCAGTTGTTGTTCCTTCTTTTATTTTTCGGGAAATTAAACCTTCTTTAATTGTTGGACGTTCAAGGTCTTCTGCAACTTTGAAATTTGCAGATGTTTCATCAGATCCAACTTTATTTGTTGCACGAGCCATATATAGTCCGGAATCAGCAACAGTAGCATTTTTGATTGTAACTGAATAAACGCCATAATCAGGAGAAGATTTTTGGATGATTCGAGTTCCATCAAATTCAACAGGTTTTCCATCTTTAAACCAAGTAATTTCGGGCAAAGGTTTTCCTATTGCAGAAACAGAAAGTTCTGAGAATTGTCCTTCACGAATTTCAATTGAACGAAGTTTTTCTGTGAATTTTGGAGGGGCGGTATCTTCATTGACTTTTACATTTGCCGAGGATTCAGCAGTGCCAGCTTTATTTTCAACTTTTGCTGAATATCTTCCACCTTCATCCATTTTTGCATCCATAATTAAAAGGACATGACGATTGCCTTCAATTCGATGAACAATTCGATTTCCATCAATTTGAACCTTTGTTCCATTCTTTAACCATTCAACTGATGGAGTTGGTTTTCCAGAAACAGTTACGGAAAGTTCAATCATTTCATGTTCACGAATTTCAACATCTTTTAGTTGTTCAGTAATTTTTGGTGGATGTGTTTCTTCAACAATTCGAAGTTTTCCGGAAGTTTCATCTTTTCCTAATTTATTTGATGCTTTTGCAGTATATACAGCATCGTCATCAAGTCGAGTAATATTCAATGTAAGAGTATATACCCCTTCTTCCTTCTTTTTGACAATTAAATGTTGTCCATCCATTGCAACAGGTTGTCCATTCTTTTCCCATGAAACTGATGGAGCTGGATTTCCTGTGACTCGTACCCTCAATTCAATATTATCTCCTTCATTGACATCAAGATTTCGAAGGGGTTCAATGAATTTCGGAGGAGATTGAGCAGGGATGACTTCCAACTCAGCCTTTGATTCAGCACTTCCTTCTGGATTTATTGCTTTTGCTGTATAATTTCCAACATCTTTTGGTGTTGCATCTCTGATGACTATTTTATGTTCACCTGCTTCATCATCATGTAAAATTTCAATTCGTTGATTTTGAGTTACAGGTTGTCCATCCTTTTCAAAGATAACATCTGGTGGTGGATGTCCAGAAACTTTTACACCCATTTCTGCTGTTTCTCCTTCTTTTATTGTTTTTGTTTTAAGGCCTCCAGTAATCTCTGGCTTTGATTGAATATCTTTTGGTGTAACCTTTGCACCACTAATTGCATTTCCGACATCATTCTTTGCTTCAGCTTTATATCCACGAAAATCTTCTTTTTGTACATCACGAATTACAAGCCTCCAATGAGTACATGTTGCATCATGTTGAACTGAAACTCTTCCACCAGTTTGTAGCTTTTGATGTTCACCAGTCTCTGTAATCGCATAAAACTCTACAACAGGCTGTGGCACGCCACGAACACTACACTCAAGACTAATATTCTCACCAAGTGATACTATCTTATCTTGTAATGGTTTTGTGAACTCGGGAGCTTCAGCTGAAAGGTTTTGATTGATTAGTTAAAAGGTTGGGAAAAATTATTTATTTTAGAAGTTTAGGGCAAAAAATAGAAGTTTATAAATTGGTTGTTTTTTTGATACAAAGTGTATCCAAAAACAGAAGATAAAAAGAGAGAAAGAGAGAAGAAGTGCAAATTCGTAGAAGCACACATTCTTTCCTTACTTTTACTTTTTTTGGTTCTATCGATTTTCTTTTTTCCAATTTCTAAAGTTTAAAAAACTTTTAATTTTTTTCCAATTTTCTATTATTAATTTTTTACAGTTTTAAATAAACTTGTTAGGATAAAAAAAGTTTTGAGTTTAAATTGTAAATTTTATTCAAATTAAAAAACTTATTCAAATATTTTTAATAGTATTTTTTGAAACGAAATTTTGTAATATTCGTCGTTCTTAACATTTTCAAAAATTTCATGTCAACATTTTTTTCTAATGATTTTTATATAAAATTTAATTTTCAAATTTTTAAAGTTTAAAATATTATAAACGAAAATAAATCCTATATTTAATTACAAATATTTTCCTACGTAAATCCCATATTTTTAAAATATTTGAAAAAAATATAAACCGTACCTCGAACTTCGAGTTTTGCTTCAGTCTCAGTTTTGCCGGCGGAATTTGTTGCAACAGCTTTATACATTCCTGAATCTTTAACTTGTGATGATTCAATAACAAGTCGTTCAACACCACTTTCATCACTTTCAATAATAATTTTCTTTGATTCTTCATACAGCCTTTCTTCGCCATGAAACCATTCAATGGCAGGTTTAGGTTCACCAATAACTTTACATTCAAATGTAACACGATCAGCTGTTTTTGCTTGTTTATCTTTTAATTGTACAGTAAATTCAGGGGCTTTTGATTGAGGTTTTTGAATATCTTCTAATACGGTTAGCGTTGCTTCACATTTTTCAAGGCCAGCAGTATTTTCACATACAACCGTATATTTTCCAGCATCTTCAGGTTGTACATCATCAATAATTAATTCATTGGTGATATGACCTTCAATGGTACGAGTTTGTACTCGAATTCTTGCCAATAGCTGAACCTCTTTTCCATCTTTTAGCCATTTACATACAACACCTTTTGTATCTGGTACGACACATTCAAAGACAGCTTGATGTCCACGATTTGCACGGGTATCTTTAATTTTTGTAATAAACTTTGGTGCCATTACCGGTGTTGGAGTTCGAGTTATTTCATCTCGGATTGATTCAGCATCTGATGCTTCTGTCAAATCATCAATAACTCCAGCATCTTCAGCCATTGCTTCAGATTCAGATTCCGAAACCATTGAAGATGTATATGTTGCCATATTTGCGGTACAACTAACTTCACCAGCTTGATTTTCAGCTTTACAAATAATTTCACCAACATGTTTATCAGGATTAAAATTTTTAATTGTTAAAATTGATGTATTTCCTGTTGTTTTAATTGTAATTCCTTCAAGGCCATCTTTAACTTCTTTATTATTAATATACCAAAATAGTTCAGGTTTTGGATCACCAGTAAATACAACTTTATGACTAATTGATGATCCTTGTCTGGCACGAATATTACTTAACCATCTAAATATATGTTAAAGATGTTAAAACTATTAAGCCTATGAAATAACCTACTCAATAAAATCTGGTGGTTCACCTCTTGGCAATACCAATAATGTTGCCTCTGAAGAAGCTTTACCAAATTCATTTACAGCTTCACAGACAACTTTTCCAGAATAATCCATTGTAATATCTTTGATTGTAACAGTATATGTACCCTTTTCAGAATGAATTTTAATATTTTGTGTTTCTTCTAATTTCTTTCCATTTACATACCATGAAACAGTGGGTTCAGGTTCACCCAATAAAACAGCTTTAAGCTTAAGGGTATCACCTTCTCGGCATGTTGCATCACAAAGTGCTGTTTCAAATTCAACTGGAATTGGTGCAATAACTGTAAGCTTTCCTTCGGTTGTTGCTTCACCCATTTTATTTCCTGCGACAACTTTAATCTTTCCTGTCATATCTGTACTACATCCATGAATGATTAATGAATAAACTCCATTTTGTTCTGTCATTTCTGTATCTTCAGTTTGGCAGACCATTGTATTATTAATATACCATTTTGCTAAAAAAATGTTTTTTATTGCATCATTCTCATTTAAGTAGGCTTTTAGGCGTTTTTAAAAGGTTATATTTTTTTAAAGAAATTTTTAGTATTACATCATTCTTATGACACTATGCAAAATTTAAAACTTACCATATGGTTTTGGATCACCAGTAATAATAACTTTTGTTTGAAGAGTATCACCTTCTGTAATTGTAACGGGTGCAAGTTCACTTAAAAATTGTGGTTTTGCCATTGAACGTCTTTTTGTTACTCCAATTGAAGCTGAACATTCTGCAGAACCCCAACGATTTTCGGCTTTAATTGTAATTCGAGATTTATCATCAGGTTCGGCATTTGCAATTATCAACTTTAAAATTCCATTTCCTTCATCATAAGAAGTTTTATATCGAGAATCTGAGAATGGCTTTCCATCTTTTAACCATTCAATTGTTGGCTTTGGTCGAACTTCTTTATTCATTTGTGCTTCCATTACAACGGTTTCTTTTTCTTCAACCAAACGATCCGTTAAATTCATTGTAAAATTTGGCGCAATTCCCATTTCTTTCACAGCTAAAGTACAATTTGTCTTTTTATGCCCAATTGAATTTCTTGCTTCAATTGCCAATTCTCCAGCTTGATCAAGTTGGACTTTTGTAAATTCAATTGTATATGTATCACCAGAAACAGAAGTTTTAACATTGCTGTAAAAAAAAGTTTATGGTAAAAAATAAAAAGGTTAAATTTACTCTGCTTTAATTGGCTTTCCATTAAGTGTCCATTCAACTTCTGGATCAGGGAATCCAGCAATTCTTGCTTGGAATTTAAGATCCGTTCCTTCATTAACTTGTCGATCACTGAGTTCTTTAATGAAATGTGGAATTTCACGTTTCTTTGAAACCTTTAATTCTGCGCTTGATTCAATACTTCCAAGTTTATTTGCAGCTTTAACTTTAACTTTTCCTGTCTAAAAATTAAAGTCGATAATACAAAAAATTCAAAAAAATATTAAAATGTTAAATTTGAAAGTTTTAAGTGTTAGTTTAAAGTAAATAATTCAAACCTGTTCAACTTTAGTCTTAAAAATTCTGATTGAAGTTTTTCCCGTTTCTGTATCATATTTAATACGGATTTCGTCTCCAGAGACGATTTTTTCATCATTTAAATACCATTCAACTTCAGCCGGGGGAACTCCAGTAACTATTGCACTAAATTTCACGGATGCTCCTTCTTCAACATCATCCCCTCGAGGAGTTTTAGAGAATTTTGGTTCTCTTTCACCGGTTGTTACTTCAATCTAAAATGAAATGGGGATATTCGGATAAGATAGAGCAAAGTTTTTCAAAAAAGGAAAGGATAAAAGGGATAAAGAAAATTTGCCCAAAAGAATTTTTAAGTGCTTACCCTTGCTTTAGTTTCATCAGAACCTTGGGAATTTTCTGCTCGAACGGTTAAAGTTCCATTCATTTCAGGGGTGGCAGAAGGAATTTCAAGTTGATATGTTCCATTTCCATCTTCAGTAATTTTTATTTCATTATTTGATTCCAATTTTTTTCCATTTAAATACCAGTTTACTTTTGTATTTGGTGTTGGATTTTCAAGTGTTACATTAAAATTCAAAGGTTTTCCAGCTTCAACTTTTGAATCCGAAAGTGTTGCTTTAAATTTGGGTTTAATTTCTGCAGGTTTAACTTTTAGCTCTGTTGTAGCAGAATCAGTTCCAGAAGAATTTTCAACTTTAACTTCAACTTTTCCAGATTGTTCAACTTTTAGATCATTAATTCTTAGGGTATATTTATTACCAGAAGATGAAACAATAATATTTTCTTGTGAAGATTCAATAACTTTTTCATTTAATATCCATTTAACATTTGGTTGAGGTTCTCCCGAAACGATTGTATTAAATTCAACAGATTCTTTTTCGGTTGCTGTAACTGCTTTTGGACCATCAGAAATTTTTGCAGGAGCTTTTGCAGATTCAACAGAAATTTTTCCATTTGATTCAGATTTTCCTGCTTCATTTTCTGCAATAACAGTAATGGTGCCAGCATGTTCAGGTTTAATTTCATCAATTTTAAATGTCGATTTATTATTGTCTTTTAAAATATGAACTCCATCTTTTCCATCTTCCAATAACTTTCCATTAAGCATCCATTTAAAATTTGGTTCATTTAATGCAATAACATCAATTGTAAGAGGTTTACCAATTTCTGCAGAAATATCTTTTAGCTGATCTGTGAATGATGGAATTTGGCTTTCTTTTGCTTTTTGTGTCACGGACATTTGTGCAGATTGTTCAATAGAATCTGCAGAATTTGAAGCTTTAAGGCTTACATGACCATTTTCAAATTTATTCGAATCCAAAGTTAATCGGAATTCAAATTTATCATCTTGTGAAATTTTAACTCCATCTTGTCCGGATTGTATTTGTTGTCCGTTGAATAACCATTGAATATTTGTTGCATTTTTAATAACAGCTTCAAAATGTCCAAGTCCACCTTTTTCAATTGTTTGATCTTTTAAACTTCTTTCAACAACAAGTTTTTCATTGCTGCTGCTTGAAGTTGCTTTTCCAAATGATGAATCTTCTGCAGTTTCTTTTGCAATTTGTGATTCATCAATTATTTCAAAGCCATTCATTTTTTCTTCACCAAATTGTTCTTCTCCAGATTTTGCAGTTTGTTTCTTTGGAGATTTTGGTGGTTCAATTTTAGGTTCTTCAATATTTAATAATGCTCCAGTTTCATCAATTCCAGAAGAATTTTCTGCTGAAATTGTAATGGTTGCATTTTCAAAGAATTTATTTGTATCAATAATAAGCTTTGTTGTGCCATCATTTTGGATTTCAACTTTTGCGCCATCAGAAGTTGGACGAATTTTTCGGCCTCCAATTGACCATGTAATTTCTGGAAGGGGTGCTCCATCAACTTTCGCTTCAAAGACAGCTTCTTTTCCACGTTCAATACTAACATTTTTAGGTTTTTGTTCAAAGATTGGTTTTGATGGTTTTCGATTTACTGTTAGCTTGGCTTCAGAAGTTGCTTCACCTTCTGAATTTGAAACTGTACATTTAAGGATTCCAGATTCAGATAATTTTAAATCAGAAATTTCAACTTTAATACTTCCATCAAATTCACGAAAATGTACTCTCTAAAAATGTTATTTCAAATTTCCACTGTTTTTTTTTAAACTTACATTGCTTTCTTTTAATTCTTCGCCATTCAAAGTCCATTTAAATTGGGCTCGAGGTTCAGCTTCAATTCGGCATTCAAATATTGCTGTTGTTCCTTCCGTTTCTGATTTATCTTGTAACTTTTCTACAAATTCTGGAGCCTTCTTTTTCTTTTCTGTTGGTAAAACAATTAAGCGAGCTTTGGTCTCAAAGCGACCGATAGAATTTTCGGCTCTGCATAATACTGTACCAGCATATTTGATAGTATCTTGAATAATAAGTTTATGTTCAGCATCATGGGCTTCAATTTTAATTCCAGGTGAATTTGAATCCAGTTTTGTGCCATTAATAAACCATTGAATTGTTGGATTTGGATTTCCCCGAACAGTTGTTTCAAAGGTTGCAGCTTCTCCGGATTTAACGGTCTAAAAAATGATTAATGCAAAGTTCTAAAATATGCAAATTTATTTTTTACTTGATCTTCAATATCTTTTATGAAAGTTGGAGCTGATCGAGATTCCTCTTCTTCAGGTTCAACAATAAGCCGAGCCCGAGATTCTGCCTGTCCATGAGGATTTGAAGCTTTTGCAATAATTTCACCATCATGTTTATCCATGGATACATTTGAAATTGTAATTCGATAATTTCCATCTCGTTGCTGAATTTCAATTCCATCTTGTCCATTCACAATTGGAATACCCTTAAGTGAAAATTCAACTTTTGGATCAGGATATCCATTTACATCACAATCAAACATAACTGCAGATTTTTCTGTAATCATTCGATCTTCAAGTGGTCGATCAAATGATGGCGCAGATGGTGGAACTTTAATACGAAGTTGGGCATCACATGATGAAGTGCCAAGTCGATTCTTTCCTTGACATGTAACAGTTCCATCAAAATGCCGTGAAACATCTTTTATTGTTAAAATGCAAATACCATCTTCACAAATAAATTTAATTTTTTCTGATTCTGTTAGTGGGATTCCATTAATTAACCATGTAACTTCAGGGGTTGGATCACCTGTGAGAACAGCTTTAAATTTAACTGTATCACCTTCATTACATTCAGCATCTTCAATAACAGCTTGAAATTCTGGTGAAACATGATTTTTATCTGGATCTGCTTGAACGATCAACTTTGCTGTAGATTCTTTTGTACCATATTCATTTGTAATTTTAACAGAATATGATCCAGTATCTTCAGGTTGAGCATCACGAATTTCAAGTTTTGCTGATTGTCCATCATATTGTAGTCTAAAATCATGTGAAGGTCGAAGTGGTTGATCATCAACCATCCAAATAAGTTCTGGTTCAGGCCAGCCATCAACTTCACATTCAAAGCTAACCACTTCACCTTCTTTAACTTCTTGATCTTTAAGTTGAAAGGCGAATGCTGGGGGAGCGGCTTCTTTTTCAACTTTTAAAACACGGAAAAATGCTGAAGTTGAAGCCTGTCCATATTCATTTGTTGCACAACAGGTATATCGTCCGGTATCTGTAACTTGTACAGGATCAATTGTCATTGCAAAAAATCCATCTTCATCTGCATAAAAAGTTCTTCGTTCATCTTCTTGTAATAATTTGTCATCCTTGTACCATGTAATTTCTGCAAAAAAAAATTCTATGTAAAATACTTTTTAAATAAATAAATATTAAAGCATACCTGGCAATGGATATCCAGTAACTTTAAGGCACATTTTTGCGGAAGATTCTTGTAATGTTCTAAAACCATATTGCGTTCGAGTAACACGTGTGCCTTGCATTTCAAGCGTTGTCCCTGTTGTCGCTAAAAATAAATTTAAAAAAATAAAATATCTTAATCAATATATTTAATTATTACTCCAATCGATACTGGATCCACCGGAATAGAGACTTGTCGATGAGCCAGTTGGAGAAATTCCCGGTGGGGATTTAACTTTTCTTCGAGCGGGACCTTCTTCCGGTGCTAAAAAATTTGCATATTGTTATTTAAAATAATGGAAAGAGAAATAAAGGTGTTAGTAATAAAAGAATAAAATATGTTAATTTCGTCATTTTTTTTTATTTCGAGACCATTGTAAAGGCTGGATTTTCGGGTTTCATTTGAGTATTCACTAAATTCGGATCGAACATCTGACATTGAAATTACATCAAATTCTGTTCCAGTTACAGAAGTGGTATCCGGATGTTCCATTACTAAAGGTAAAAAGATAGTTGAAGAAGTTTAAAACAACTTACACCATGAGGGATCAACAAGCTCTAAGCCGCCCTCATCGGCTTCAAGCAATTCGATCACATACATGGCCCGGAGAACCATTTTTGAAATTTTAAATAATAATAAACTAATTTAATAAAAATATCTTTCTTTTTTATTTTTCGTTGTTAAAAATAATAATAATAAAATATAATTGGAATGAATTTTTTATAAAAATATCATCGGTGATTAATTAATAATAAAAATAACTTTGCGCGGACTCTCAGCGAACATTTAAAATAATAAAATTATTTTTTCTTTGGATTTTAAAAATCCTTGCCGCTGGGGCTGTGTTTGTAGTAATCAATGCCAATAAAAGAAAAGGAAGAAAAAAGAAAGAAAGGTAGTTGTCTCTTTTTTTTTCTTTTGTTTCTTGTTGCACGCTTATTTTTGTGTTAAGCATATAATAAAAAAAATATAAAGAAACAAATATTATTATTATATCTCCCCGTGTTTGTACGCTGCTGCACACAATAGAAAAAAAGAGGGTGGAAGGAGGAAAAAAGCCACAGCGGATCGATCGTTTTCTTTTTGTTGCTAGTTGCTCGTTTTTGAATGACGGAAGAGAGATTTGCTAGTGGGGGGAGATAAACTTATAAAACAAGGTGAAATTGCTTTTTCCTGTGGCTGCTTTTTTTAAGCTTTTGGGTTAACAGCTACAGCGAGGATGTCGTCGTTTTTTTTGCTCCTCTAAGATCTCACTCTCGCTTCTCGGCTGATGACAATCTTTTTCTCGGCTTTTTTTATTTTTACAGACACACGCCCGCGGTTTGTTTCAAGTGCAATATATATATTTTTTTGAATGAAAAACAGTTGTTTCAAAATTTTTACCACCACTTTTTGCTGCTGCTTTAAGTCGTTTAAAATATAAATGAGTGAGGTATTTTCCAATCTGGCAGCCGTTAGGATAGATATATGTGCTTTTATCTTTTTAACAATGTCAAACAACTACCACTTCTTCACTTGTTCATCTTCATCAAGCAGAAACAGCAAAGATATAAGATATGGCAGTCAAGCGAGCAAGCAAAGGCATAAATGCAGATATATATTTGTAAGTAAGTGTTATCTCTCTCTTTCAGCATTGAGTTTGTCCTACTTTTTTTATTTTAACAAATATCATAGAAAAAATGAAGAGAGATAATAAAAAAAAGCCATCATTTTTTTAAAAAAGGTAATCCAACAAGAAATCAAAATAGCCGATTGCTTCACCTTTCCTTCTTTTTTTGCTGCCGGACAATCAACAACAAACATCTTTTTTTTCTTTGCCCCCGCAAATATCAGTAAACGCCGCAAAAAATAGCATTTTTTAATGGAAAAAATTTTTACGTCAAAATTCTTTCACATTTTTTTGAAAGAAAAAGCAACTGTTTTTTTTTCAAAGAAGGAAAAATGGCGCAAAATTATTTTTTTTGTTAAAGGAAAAAAGATAGGATAACACCTTTTTTTTTCAAGAATATGTGCAAAAAGTGAGGGAGGATGTTATTTTAATCTTTTGCAAAAAAAGTGTATATAAAGTTTTGAAAGTTATGATTAATTGAAAGAAAAAAATAATTTGAAAACTGATTAAAAGAATTTGAAGCAAAATTCTTGAAAATCTTAATTAATATCAAACTTAAATAAAAATCAAATTTTTTTTGAAATTTTAGCTAAAGTTTGAAATCTGTCTATTTTGAAATTTCGAAAATCGAAAATTTGATTTTTTATGATTCTCATTTTTGTAATTTAAAAATTTTGAGCCTTCAAAAATTTGAATATAAAACCGATGCCAAAAATGTGATCGAATTGAACTTGAACAAGAAAAAAAGATAATTCCAACAACAAAAAAATGCCATTGAAACATCTTTTTTTTTTTCCTTTTTTGCCGATACTAAAAAAATATAAAAACATACAATATGCATCTTGCATTTCATTAATATCTTTAAGCCAAGCCTTTCGAATAATTTCTTGTGATTGTTGATCTTTTGCTTTAATTCGAAATGATGGAAGTCCTGGCTCATTTGGTCTTAAGACGATTGTATCTTCATCACCGGTATGAACACGAGCAGTATATTTATCCAACTACAACAAATTTTATTATTTTATCATTACCAATTACAAATACTTACTCGAATTGTTGAATAATGTTTGAAAGATGGTGGATCAACCTTTGAATCTTTATCAGTAAACATTAGCTTATTTTTAAAGAGAAAGATATATCGATCTGTGACAGGTTCATCACCCTCCCAAACTTGAAAAAGATCATGTCGATAAATTCTTCCAAGTCGATTTGTATCTCCTTGATAATTTTGAATATTATCTGTAATTGAGCTATCATTTGCTCGCTTTGGAATTGATTGTACAAGTTCCAAAGCTTTTTGCATTGATTTTGTTGATGTTTGAGCTCGAGCAGAATATTTAATAATTTCTTTAAAAAAATCTGCATATTGTTTTACTCGATCTTCAATTTGCTTCAAATAATCTGCATATCCTCGAGCTCCAGCTTCAATTTTATCACTTAAACCCTATAAAAAGAACAGAGGTAAAAAAAATGAATAAAAAACATTTGAAAGTTTCCCCATTGAAAAAAAAAACTAATAAAATAAAAAATGATTGAAACGAGATTGTAATAAAAAAGATAGAAGAGAGAAAAGACCAGATGTTTATGGATTCAAGTATTTAAGCTTAAATGAATTAAGAAGATGTGGTTCTTAATTGTCGCAAAAAAGATAAAAATAAAAAATGACTGCAAAGAAATGAATAAAAAAAAAGAATTTTTAAAATAAGAAACGAAATTTTTTTCTTTTTTTACAGTATTCATTCTATGATACAGGTGAAAACATTAAAACGTGTAAAATATGATTTTTCAAAACAAATTTCTATGTGAACACTGTAAAGAAACGTACTTAAAAAATTTAAAGTTTTTTCTTAAAATTTTAAAAAAATTAAGGTAAAATATAATGCAATATTATATTGTTACTTTAAACCTTGTGTCTCCCTATAAATAAACGAAAAAAAATAGTAAGGAAAGCTTTTGTCGTCAAATAATATAGAAACCTTAGGAAAAAATTTTTGTTTAGCAAAATCTTTGTTACAAATTATTTTGAAACTGTATTTTTTCCATATTTCATAAACTACAGTATACTAAACTTAAATGTTGCATTTTTTAAAAACATTTTTCGAAGTTTGTATAAAATTGATTTTTATAATAAATAATAAATTTTATCTTCAAATTGTTGTTCGTATATTTCTATACTAATCTGCATATTTTCGATTTCGACAAAATGTTTCAATAACAATGGAAAATTTCATCGTTCATTAATTTACTAAACGTTAAAAAAACAATGCCGAAAGTTTCTGTAAAAA
The DNA here is from genome assembly GCA_963922195.1 of Panagrolaimus sp. PS1159. Classification (NCBI taxonomy): domain Eukaryota; kingdom Metazoa; phylum Nematoda; class Chromadorea; order Rhabditida; family Panagrolaimidae; genus Panagrolaimus; species Panagrolaimus sp. PS1159. The sequence goes on from CAWUHW010000005.1 coordinate 3,710,393, forward strand.
AAGATTTTGTTACACAGTGCCGTATCCAGGAATTTTTTTCAGGGGGGGCACCACCATTTTGGGGGGGGGGGGGGCACCCCTTTGATCTTTTGCCGCCACCAACACGAGGCGGCAAAACATCACAGGAAATTCATGAATTTCGGGGGGGCACGTGCCCCCAATTAAAAAAAGGAAGGCAACTCCTTTTTCAAATGCGCCTAAGTTATTTTTTTACGAAGTGAAATCGACGCGAAGTAAGTCGGTCATTACTTCCTGAAGCGCCTGCTAGAATTTTAAAAATACGATGTGCGTAACGACGAATGAGTTACACACTTTTGTATACTAAAATATATGCAAGTTTGTGTAACGTTGCGCTTCAACAAAGCGAAGCATCACAAATGGGCGGTGGAAAAAGATTCTACTACTTTTTTAGACAATCAATAAAAAATAATCTAAAAAATTAGAACAAGTTTTCTTCTTCATTTTTTTATTTTTAAAATGGTTTATGGCTATTCTTTGAGATCGAAATCAAAAAACAAAAAACTTTTTTTTAAATTTTAAAAAGTGCACAGAAAAAGAAAAAAATAGCGACGATTCTTTTTGCGCGCGCAGTTTAAATGTGAAGCAATTTTTTTCTTTTTTTACGAAACTTTTCGAAAGCTATTTTTTTCATCAAAACTTTTTAATTTTTTGCTGTTTTTTTCTTATCATTTTTGTTTATTGATTTGTTTACTTTTTGTTTGTCGCTTTACATATTTTTTTATAATAGCCAAAAATGATAATCTAAATTTGATCGAACTTTGCTGTTGCAATCTTTCGTTTTGCTTTTTTTATTTTCTCCCGTTTTGTTGTATCTTTCTCTCTTATATATTTAAACCAACTCATTTACAGTTTTAGAACCTTTATTCTCTCCTATCAATTATAATGTCTGGACTTGCTCTAAATCGACTCGCACAAGAGCGAAAAGCATGGAGAAAGGATCATCCCTTTGGATTCCTTGCAAAACCTGAACAAAATCCTGATGGAACTTTAAATCTATTTCGATGGGATTGTGCTATTACTGGTGTAGCTGGTACTCCATGGGAAGGCGGATTATATAAAGTAAGTCTTTAAATATATTCTTTTTTTTTAGACTAAAAGCTTGTAAATGTATATATTTCAGCTCAAATTAATCTTCAATGATAATTATCCTAGTGCTGCACCGAATTGTTTTTTTACACCCCCAATTTTTCATCCAAATGTATATGAAAATGGTGCAGTTTGCTTGAGCCTATTTAATACTGATTGGAAGCCAAGTCATACAATGAAGCATATTCTTCTTGGTGTTCAAGATTTACTCCAAAATTATAATCTTAAATCTCCTGCTAATCGTCCAGCATATGAATTATGTTCAAAAAATAAGTAAGTTACTTTTTTCGTTGATGTTTATCGCAAATAACATTACATTTTTTAGGAAAGCATATGAACTAAAAATTCTTGAACAAGCAAAAAAATTCAAAGAACAAGTTCCCAAGGAATAAGCCATCATCTCTTTTTTGTAACAATATCATTTTCTTCAACTATTTATCAACCTGATTTTTTGGCACTTTTTATTATCATTAAAGATTTATGTAAAACCTTCTTTTTTGTTTTTATTGTTTTTGTTAATTTTCTTGATCAAATATCAATAAACTTTTTTTGTGATTAATTTTGCTGTAAAAATTGGTTGCATAGTTACGATATTTAAATGACTGTGACAAAAAGGAATTTGTCTCATCATTTCGACAATGTACATAAAAAGAATATAAATCTACAGGGTGGTCACGCTGGACCACCCCCAAAACAACTTTTATTTGAACTCCAGGGCTGAAAGATTTAAAAAAACTGTTTGTGGGGATCAATAGCCTATATTTTCCGATTTTAAAATGTGGTTTTGGAAATTCTACCGTAACCCTCGAAAATTTTTGGTCTCACAACGAAAACCTGAAAAAGTCGAAATTTTCGAATTTTGATAAAATATCATTTGGGATGGCTAGAGAACCTCTTTAGAAGACTCTATGCCAAAAATCTCGAAAAATAATTTTCTTTGAAATTTTATCAAAATTCGAAAATTTCGACTTTTTCAGGTTTTCGTTGTGTGACCAAAATTTTTCGAGGGTTACGGTAGAAATTCCAAAACCACATTTTAAAATCGGAAGATATAAACTTTCGATCCTCCCAAACAGTTTTTTTAAATCTTGCAGCCCTGGACTTCAAATTAAATTTGTTTTGGGGGTGGTCCAGCGTGACCACCCTGTATTTATGTGAATACGAGTTTTTCTACAGTATTCTCTCCTATTGACTTGAGCAAACAATTTATTGAACAAATACAGTAATGTTGAATTTTACTTAGCAAGATTTGAAGATTTCAACTTTTTTAAAGTTTATTTTTATCTATTTATTTAGTATAGAAAAGTCAAAACCTTTAATAAAATTCTTACGATTACAAAAAAAAGGAAAAAATTTCATCAAAGAATCTGCAGTTTCCTCAAAAGTTTCTTCTTTAAAAATTTAAAAATCAAATAAATTTTTTCAATGAACTTCAGAAGGTCAATATTTTTGTGAAGCTTTTTTTTAAAAAGTTTTACAAAAAATATTTTTGTGTTTCAGCTGGGAATCGCTATCGCCTCTTTTTTTCTTTCCATCAATACTTTTACTGCGCATCTAATGATATTTATTGTATTCGGAGAACTTTTGAAAAACTAAGCACGTCTCTAAATAAAGTTCGTGCGTTGGAGTTGAACTAATTTCCTTTTTTAAAAAGAGTTGTGGCGTTGCGTTATTTTGCAACTTTTTAAAATTAATAAAAAAAATGTTTTAATTACAAAATAATCAAATATTAAAAACAGTTTTTTAAAAAGCATGTACGAAACTATATTTGTTGAATTATATACCCTTCGCTTTTAACAGCAATTATTTTTAACAAAAGCGACAATGTGCCTTTTTTCTTTTAATTTACAAAACAAGGAAAAAAAATACTTTTAAAATTTAGTCAAAAAATTTCCCAACTAGCGACAGTTTTTTTCTTAAAATGATGGATATTCAAAAATTTTCAAATTTAATTGTATCATTGTTTTTTTTTGCAGTTAAAACTTAGTTTTGAACGAAATTTAAAACTCTTTCACATTTCGGTGTTTAAAGATTTACAAATAAAACCCAGCTATGATAAAGTTAATCCTCTTATATTTTGTTGTCCTTTTTTTAAAAGACTCAAAATCTATAGAAAATAAAAAGTTCAAAGTTTAATATGTTATTCATTAATAGAGAGATTTTAGCTTTCCTAAAAATCCCTCATAAAATATCACAAAATTGAAAGAATAATATTAAAATGTCTCCATCAAAGTCATCTGAGAAAACTAATTAAAAGCCAAAAGATTTGGCAAATTTATTAATTAAGCCAGTGTTGTTTCGACTCCGACTCCGGAGTCGGAGTCGATGCATTGAAAAGATCAAAGAAAATAAGCCGCCGGAGTCGATCTATCGACTCCGGAGTCGGAGCCGGAGTTGGAATCATCAAAATTTTTTGGAACAACACTGAATTAAGCGTACGAAACTATCACAAAATAATAAATTAGTCATTCAATTACTGTATCCAGTTACCTAAAAAGTTATCGGATATAGATTTTCCCTTTCAAATTTTTAACTTTAAATTTTTAGCTTCTATTTCCAAATATTAATGTTCTATTTTTGCAACTGAATCAAATTCATTAAGATTTTTATCTCAGAAATCATTAAAGTTATTTTAAATTGTTTAACCTTTTGAAGTTGTAAAAATACCTTGATACAATGAATTTAAATCGCTTTTCAGATTCGAAAAAAAATTATCGTATGATAAAAAATCTTTTGATTAAAAGAACGATGTTGGATGATTTATAAATCGTTCAACATAGCTGCATTTTGTTTTCTCTAAAGGACATTGTTTTTTAAAAATCAATAATACTTGCATCACACACGCATCAAACACTCTCTCATAATATCTTCCCACAGAAAAAATTTCAAAATATGCTATAAAAGAACGTGTTTGATTGAGCAAATTGACTTGATAACCACTGTCTAGCCAATTTGCTTTTTTTCCGTTTTTTAAAAATCAGCATTGAATTAAAAATTGTTCTGTTTAAGCCTGTGTTTATTAGCCGTTTGAAATAATTATGTAAAAATATATATATTTTAGATGACAATAATCAACGAGTTTGTGATTATCAAAAACAAGCAGCAGCAAAACTTTACAAATGATAATTCTCAAACAGATGATCAAAATCAATGTTCCAATCTAAATTTAAATCAAAGCTACAAACTTTCTATTTTAATTCCTGTTCAAGCTTATAACAAATCATATAACAATAAAAATTCTGGTAAAGAAAACGCTGCAATTCCCAAAAGCATAAACATTAATATCGTTAATTTTTTGTTGAAATATAAGAAAAGCTACAGTAATAAATGATGATATTAAAACATTTTGACATTTATCGAAATAACATTATTTTTTGTCATGTCAAAACTTGTTCGCGGTGTGAATTGCAGTAACAGCTAAATTACCAGATCCTAAAGTATTCGATTGCTGTAAAGAAAGAAAAAAACTATTATCATTGGATAAACCTCCTGAATTGTTGAAACTTAATAATAATTCTGAAGAAGAACCTGCAAAGAAATGGAAGAAGGATTATAGCTCTTCAACAACCAATAAAAGCACTTTATCTATTCGTTAGTTTTATCCTTCTCTCTATTTTTGATTTGATAATAATATTATTACAGATATTGCCGATTATGAAAACTCTGTCGAAACTGTTGCATCGGATTCATTTGATGAAAAAAATAAGGAAAGTTTGAAAAATGGCATTTCTGGATCAATTAAAAATGAAAAGCAGCTTTTTCCTTCAATATTTATTATACAAGTAATATCTCAAAAGCAAAAAACGATTTGTATTTAAAATTAAATTTTAAAGAATCCATTTGAATTTCCGAGACAGCAAGAAAATGAAGTACCACCACCTCAAGTGTCCGAATTTCGAGCTTCACAATTTTTATTGAATTTCAATGAAGCATCAAATAATGAACAACAAAGTATTTATCTTGCACAACAACAAGAACAACAGCCTTCACAGAATTTTGCTATTTTACAACAACAATCTCCACATTCTTCTACATTTGGAATGCAACAATCTCCACATCGTCAAATATTAAATCCAGGTAACCAAATTTATTATCAAAAGATATCACAACTTGTGCTATGAACTGAAATTATTGCTTTCGAATTCTAGCACCATTTTTAAGAAAAAAGACAAAAATGTTCAGCCCCTTTTTTATTAAAACAAAAAAAAGCATGTCTACCGCGGGTGTGGAACCTTTCCTTGTGTCTTCCTTCAAAATTCTATAAATTTTTGTGGTTTCACTTTTTCGTCGGTTCAATTGCTCCTTTTGGTTTGAAGTGGGAATGACGAATTTCTGATCCGCCAAATTGTACTAAATTTTGTATTTTTCTTAGCTCTTTGAAAAATTCAATTTTTTTTAAAATTGGAATTTTTAACTGACTATTGCAGATTTTTTAATCAGTAATTCATAATCTTAAAAAAATATAATGCAAAAACTGTTGAGTTTTTTTTAATTTGCCAAAGTAAAACAACTTTCTTACAGAAAGGAGTGAAAAACTTATAAATCGATTTTAACGCGTTTCTTATAAGATCTTACTTGTTTTGATAAAAGCTTATTACACGAGTTGCAAATTTGTTTTATGAAAAAAGCATGCAAATTTTTTTGTTTTTTGATTTCTTTTGAATAATACTTTTTTAAAAAAAAGAAACTGACATGGAGCAAGAACAAAGGCAAGAAATTCCAGCCGCAACAACAGCAGCCGCCGAAGAAACAAATGATTTTAGAATAAATATACCAGGACGGGGAGCAACAAATTCCGTAATTGTAAGCTTTTTGTTTTTTTTTACGTTTTTTTGTATTTATTTTTTAGGGTATTGGTGTTATAACAGTTATGTTTTTATTATTTTATGGTTCTTATGATATTTTGAAAGAAATATTTTCACGTAATCTTAAAAATCCAATTCCTGATGAAAATGAATTTGTAAGTTTAGAAGATTGTGGAAATTTCATGCATTTTGGTTTTGCAAAAAATGAATATGAATCTGAGTTTATCAAACATTGCTTAGTTAATCTGATTTAATACTTGCGAAATCAAATGCATCTCAAACTTTATAATCGAAGAAAATTAATTATTTTGTAACTTTATTTTTCAGGCATTATTATGTGGAGTTAAAATAATATTCTTCCTTATTTTTCCTATATTTGCTTTGATTGGAATATTTTTAACTGTTTTACTACGATCATATCCAACTTTAATCAATCGATATTTATGTCAACCAGCTGTTCTTTTAATTCCAACAATTTTTCCATTGGTATGTTTCTGTTCTTTTTTTACTGATAAAAGCTTTAGCATTTCTAATCATATTCTTACCACTTTATCACTATATCAAATCTTATTTTTAGGGTTATCATTGGCTTCAATCACTTTTTCATATGATTAATTCTCTTTCAACACTCGCCGATGAAATATTTACAAAAAATTCATGGGGATTTTTAATTCTTTCAACAATTGAATTTCTTGGTCTTCTTTTTTTACTTTCATGGTATTATGTTTTAATTGAAGTTTCATTTGGACAATATAAAATTGCAAAAGAACTTCATTCAACAAATTCAACAACAGTTCCAACAAGAATACCAATTATTCTTCCATCATCAAATCATCCACAATCACCTCGACAATCTCAACCTCAAATAAATATTATTGAAAATGATAATAATGATTCAAGTGAAACTCCACTTTCACCTTTTAATACTTAATTTTTATATTGTGTAATAAAAATTGATGTAAGTTGCTCTCATTTGTATTTTGTACTTATTTATATTAATTGTGTAATTGTAACAATGTTACATAAATTAACAGTAATAAAAAAATGAAGTGATATGATAAGATAAAATGACAGAGAAAAATGAAAGAAATTTATAGTGTAGACAAAAATTTTAATAGAAAATTTCATTTTTTTTCTTTGAATATACATGTAGCGAAAAATAGGGTAGAACTTTTCCATGAAAATTTAAGCTCTTAAATTTTGTGTTTACAACAATACTGAAAATGTGAAAGAATAATCAAAAACATTAAAAACGAGACGAGTAAAAAAAAATACATTTTGTGCAAGTGAATTTCGAAACTAGTCGTTGCAAAATATTTTTGTGGGTTTAAAAAATGCGTAAGTGCTATTCTAATAACTAATTTAAAGCTTGCGTTAATTTTAGCGTTTTTAAGGAACATTTTGATAGCCTTCTTAAATGTCGAATAATTTTATTGTAACCAAAAAAGAGAAAAATAAAATTTGAAATAATTTAAATATGTTAGAAGATTATAAGAAAAAACGAAAATGGATAAAACTAATACGTATTAATTTAAAAATATAGATAATTTTTGATGAGCAAAATTTTAAGAGAGAAAACAGATTGTTCATTAAATTAACAAATAAGAATGAAATAATGATTGAAAATGTGAAAAATAATAAAAAGCAAATTTTATTGTCATTTTTTTGAAAGAAAACTTTTTTAGTGCATATTTTCAATACTCATTTAGTTTCTTTTGTTATCGCAAATTTGCTTTGATTCAATAGCACAGTTGGTTAAAAGGAGAATAACGAGCGGAATGTCGCGAGTTCAAAACCCAAAAAATTAGCAATGAAGAAACATTTTACCGAGTTCTGAACAATTTGATGTCAACGAACAGATATCTGAGCTTTTTTTTAATTTTGCATTTTTCAAGGACTCATGAATTTGCAGCTCTCATAATTTTTTGGACAAACATGTCATAAAAGTACAAAGAAAAAGTATTTTCCCTTAATGTACACAAACAATAAAATTATTCCTTAGAATTATTTTCTCATTGCCTTCTTATCTATTATCTATTATCTATTCTTATTTTTGATAAAGTGCCAAAAACTTTTTTCTAAAATATTTAATAAAATGAGCCAAAAAGCAATACCATTTTTTTATTTATTTCTGTCAGTGGGAATAACCGCTGATATTTTTTTGCCTTTGAATTTTTTATACATAAATTTTTTTTCAATAGCAGCATTAAAAGAAAACTAAAACTTTATTGGACTTAAACAAATAGTTTTCTAAATGCAATATTTTGAGGTTGAAAATGATTTGTTTCATTAAAATTTTAGTTTTCTTGGATGCATAATGACGAAAATATCTAAGATAAATGAATAAGCAGAATTAAAAGTTGTAATAAATATTGAATTTGATGTGTTTAATGATCTTCGCAAAAAATGCAGCGTTAAAAATAGGTTAAAATAGTTTTTTTTTTTAATATAAACTTTCTTTTTTTAACTAAAAGTTTTAAGATAACATAATTAAATAAAAAAAAACAAAAAAATATTCAGCACCAAAGAAAAGAAGAAAAGAGTTAAGGAAAAAAATGATGCTGAATCTTCCGCTTTTTAAAAAAATAATTTTTGCGGGATGGCCAGCGACTTACGCTACAGCCATATTTAAAAAAAATACCCCCCCCCCATGGAAGAAAGCACATTGAATAAAAAAACCGCGAGTAAAAATATAAAAATATTTTGGTTACAGGATTTTTAATAAGGGCAAAAATATTCAAATCTAATAAATTTCACATTATTAAAATTTATATTTACGTGCGATTTAATTCATTTTATCAATTTATCAACTTTTTTTTTCATGTCAAAATAATTGTCAAAATTTTAAAAATAAGGGAAAATAGGGAAAAAGGAAAAAAATTAAAAAAACACGTATCACGAAAAAATGAAAATTAACAAACAAAAATTTTAATGTGCTTTTTCAAAAAATAAAGAACGCGCAAAAAAACTCAAAAAACCCTAAATCATTTTTTGGTAATTTATTTTTTTAAAAAATATATTGCTTTTTTATTATAAATAAAATAACCAAAAAATGACTTATATTTGGCTCTAATATAGCCCTTAACTATCCCCACATCTCAAAAACAAAAACATTCCAAGGAGAAAAAAGATAGACAGACACTTACCATAGATTATCTCTGGATTACCCTTCCCAAAAAAGCCTATTTTTTCTTAAACTATTAATATTAAAAGAATACAAACCTGAAGATAATCTTTGATTTCTTGATTCCCTTCAATAAGTTTAAGAATTCGTGGATATTCACGATAAAAATCAACATGATGATCAAAATCCCTTTCAAGTCGAATAAATGTATGCCCAACTTTTCCTGGATCATCAGAATAATATTGCAATCCTTTTAACATAACACTAAAAATTATTTCAATGGTATGATATATTTTAGTGGTCATTTGTAATTACTTTGCATGAAAATTATATAATTCTCGAAGATTTAATGCTAATTCATTTTTATGTTGCCGGATTGCTTCTGGAATTCCTGGATCATCAAAAGCTCGAACATAATTATCCAAAATTGAAGATAAATCTGTCACAAAATCTTCTTCAGTTCGTAAAAGGTCATGGTATACTTGACTAAAAAAGCAAAGCGATAATGGATTAGATTAACGCCTTTTTTGTTTTTTATGGTTTTTTTTAGTCCCTTAACATTTTTGGAAGGGATAAAAACAGTTGTTTCTGGACAAGGCATTTTTGCCTCAACATTTGAGTTCAAAAAATATTTATTATGCAATATTTTACACTCATCGATTAAAATACCGCAAATGCGTTTTTTGGTCAAAAAATCTTTTTTTGAAACAAATGTGTTAACTCAAATTTTTACAACCAATTTTTTGGAGTAAATACGCAAAAAAAATTTGGGTTGGTTTTCAATTTTACAAAATCCCAAAATCAAACTAAATTTTTGTTCTTACTAAACCTGAAAATCAGGCAAATGTTGGAAAGGGTTGTTTTTAAAAGTAGCAAAAAAGTAACACAACTTCAATGAATTGCCTGATTTTCAAGTTCAATCACAAAAAAATTGTTCAAATTTTATTCAATTTTTCAGTTTTTAAACGTACTCTCTTTTCATAATTGCTTCTTGTTCATCAGACATTTTAAGATTATCTGATGCTAATTCACGTGTTCGCCTTCGTTGTTTATAATATTCTGTCGGAGTTTCAAAATATGATCCTGGCACCCAACCACTTGAAGGTGGACGAGCCTTTGTTCGGACCAACCAAGATGCCGCATTCTTGTTATCCAAAACTTCAACAATTTGTCCTTGCTCTAATGCAATTGCTTCCAAATCATTTGGTTCAGGATTATAATCCTGTATTGCAATATATACTGGCAAACTACGTGTTTCAGATCCCTGTAGTAAATAAAAATTAATTTTTGAAACGTTTCTCTAATTTTTTTTGTCTCTTTGTTTTTGACCACCCACGCAGCAGGTGTCATTTCTTCTCTTTTGTTTCTTTCACCTTAGCAAAAAAAAATATTGCGTTGGTGAAAAGAAAGTGAACACAAAAAAAACAAAAATGTCTGCATTTTTAAAATTTTTTGGTAAAAATTTATGAGTAATTAATTAATAAAAAAAGCAAACCGTGCTAATTTCAGTTGAAGATGAACGGCCGCGTGCATTATCACGTGAAGTTACCGACTCGGAACGATAAGATGAACGTGATGAATGTGCAGCATAATTTACATCTTCAGTGGCAACATACCGCCTATAAAAAATTAATTAGGTATTAATTTGTTGGTAAAAAATAATCAATACAATTTAGGGTTATTGTTTTATATTACTTTAAATTTTGGGTCTTCAAACGAAAATTTTGTGTGTTATTTTTAAAATTTAATTACCATAAAAGTGGATTAATTATTTAAAAAGTAATTAAAATTACTGCTGCAAAAAATGTTTAAATAAACACAGATTTACGCCTACTCATTTGGCAATAAATCAATTTGTTCCTTTTTCTTTTTTTAACTCTCTCAAAAAAACACACACTTGAAAAATTTTTCCTTTTTTTTTTTGAAATTTTTAATTTAAACAAATATAAAACAAAAAAAAACTATTTTTAAAAAAAAGAAAAGTTAAACATAAATTTACCTGAAAGAGCTATATTTGCGTTCCAATTGTTTCTGCCGTCGAGTTGCCATTTTTGGCCAAAAAATGACAATTCAAGGCAGGCAAAGAGATGGTAGTGATTGGAAAAGATCGCAAAAAAGAAAAAAAGGATGCGAAAATTCCTTTTTTTTCGATTTTCGTTGAAAATTCGTTTGAATTAAAAAAAGAAGAAGAAAAAATATTCGTTTTAGAAGAGAGATTAGGCAGAAGAAAATAAAAAGAAGATAGTACAGTATTCGTTGAACAATTATAACAAAAAATATATTTTGATGAAAGATAGAAGAAAAAAAAAGTTGATTTCGTTTTTTAAATTTGCGGCTTTGATTGTATTCCTTTTGGAATTAAATAACAGATTTGATTTGGGTTCCACTTTTTTAAAAAATATGTGTTGCAAAAAAAAGTATACGCTTATTTTTGCGAGAAGAAGAGCCCTCTCTCACTTCTTCTGAAAAAAATATATGTTTAAAAATTATTAAATGTTAAAAATGGATATATAAAAAAATTAAACACGGATATAATAAAGCTCTGTTAAAGAAAAAGTAATCGTAATGAATTTAATCAATCTCTTTTACTTTCTTTCCTCAACATTACACACTTATATTACATAATCATTAAATTTCATTCGCAACAAACAACAAAAAAATGTTGATATATATAATCCATCTATAACGATCGATCCGGGAATGCTTTTTGCACTTAAAGAAAAAAATATATTATAGGCTTTTCGTTTATCGTTTTTATTATGAGAGTCGGAAACTAAAAGAGAGAGAGTCCAAGAACTTTTTTTGCTTGCTTGCTTGAAAGAAAAAAGGTGACGACAAGCTTGAGCTACTTTTTTTCCGTTGCTGTTTGAAAGTAAAAGAAGAAGAAAGATCGGATATATGAAAGTAAAAAAGTGGAACACACGGGGGAATGATTTTTTTGTTGCTGCAAGGAAGAGCAAAAAAAAGAAAGAAACTTTGCTTGAAGAAGAAATAAAATAAAATGTCCGTGAGATTATTGAGGGAAAAAAATGGGATAACAAACGCGCTTTTTTCCTTCAAAAAAGAAGAAAGTTCCACTTAGCTTAAAAACACCGCCTCCATTCATTTATTATTTCTGCTGCTTGCGGATATTTTTTCTTTGATCCCTTAAAATTCCTTGTCTTCTTCCTTTCTGTCTCTTTTTTTTTGTTATGTAATAAAAAAAGTGTAAGCATGAAACAATTGAAACTCTAATAAATACGCACAAATTTTTTATTTATTGATAATTTTTTCTTTAACGAAAAAGAAAGCAAAGTTAAATAGCATCGAACAAAATTCCATCCGTCATGTTCCAAATCCCCCTAAATACCAAAATATATTCAAAACAATTATTTTTGTCAGGATTAAGCATAATTTATTTTTATTTAAAAGAATTCAACAAAACTCATTCTTGAAAAAAATTTTTTTGAATGAAATTTTTCGCAGTCTTTTAAAAGCCGTTCAAAAGGAAAACCAAATGCTAATAACTTTCATATTTAAGGAAAATAATTAGATGATAATAAATATTATCATCTAATTCTTTTCCTTAAATATCAGATTATGGAATTGTTGATGGATCTGTAATTGATTTATTTGAAAAATTTTATACTAAAGATGAATATATTAATATTACCGTTGTAACTCAAGATGGAATAACATTGAATTTTAAAGTTGATTCTCATTCATATTTGCTTGAATTAAAGCTTGCAATTCAACATAAACATGGAATTGCTTTTCGTCAAATGCGACATGTCTTTAATGGCCGTAACTTTGGTGATTCTGGAACTTTTCAAGATCATAATATTCAAGATGGTGATGAATTTGAAATGTTTCAATGTCTTTGTGGATGCTAAATTACTTATGAGCTTTTTATTTTGTTTTTCAATAAATTTTTTGTTTCTTTGTTTGTGAATTTTTTCATTTTTTAATCTGTTTTTTTGTATCAGAAAATCGATGTAGTTTTACTACAAAAGTTTACGATTTTATTAATTTATTAAAAAAAAGTTTTTTTCTCATTTTTATTACTTCGAATTTTGTTTTTTTCTCATTCGGGCAGTTTTAGTTCCATCGTCGCTACATACTTTTTCCACACCTTTGCTTTTTTTCTCTGACAAAAGAAGAAGAGATCGAAGACTTTCGAAAAAATTCGAAAGTGTGCACTCGCTTCTTTTGAATGTTCTTTTCTCTTTTTTTCAGTCAGAGATTCAATTCCATATATTTCAACACCGCTTTGTTATCACTTTACTTTTTTAGATTTTCATATCTTATAATGTCATCACCATCTTCATCTTCAACAAATCGAAAAAGAACTTATTCTCAATTCTCTAAAAATGATACAACTTTTTTCATTTCTGAAAAACAATTCCAGCATTCTTTAAAAGACTCCAAAAAGATTCAAATTATTATTCAAAGTTATACGGAAAATGCTGCATATTTTACATTAATTGTTGATCCGTTGGATTCTGTTAAAAAAGTTAAAGAATTAATTGAAGACAAAAAGTTTGTTCTTGCTTTTAATTATAATCTTGTTTTTAATGGTGAGTTTTTTTGTTGCTGTTTTGCTTGTTTTATATACTGCTAATTTTATAGGTAAACAACTTAAAGAAGAAGATAAGCCTATTTCTGAATTTGGTATCAAAAATGAATCATTTATTCAAATGCGTCCAAATGAATTCCAATATATTCAATTACCTGTATTAAATAATGCAAGAGAAACAACTGTTATCAAAACTAATGTTAAAGAAACAATTGAAGATCTTCAAGTAAAAATTCAACATCAAACTGGGATTCCATTGCTTCAACAACGGTTTACATGTTTTGGTATGGCTTTTTTTTGTATTATATTTTAGTATGTGTGATTTTATAGATGCAAATCAAGCCCAAGAAAGTCTCAGTGTCGTTAAAGAACTTCCTGTTTTAAATGTCGTTGCTGCAAGTTTAAATGAACCAAAACATGAAATGATTACTGTTGTGCTTGGACTTTTAACAGATACTAAATTTCGTCATATTTTTAAAGTGAAATATACTGATCGATTTGATAAAGTTTATCTTGATTATGGTGCTAAAGCTGGCTATGATAAACCTGAAGAACTTAATTTGTTATGGGATAATGGAAATGAATTTGTAAATGTCAAATATTTTGATACTCCTCAAAAACTTGGAATGCCTGTAAATGGTACTGTAACATTATCATTTATTCCAAAGCCAGGTGCAAAACGTGAAATGCGTAAAGAAGGTGAAATTAAGATTAAAGTATATACCAAAAGAGAAAAGAATCCTGTTGAACGTTTTATTCATAAGGTTTGTCTTTGCTCAGTCATAATATTTTCTAATATAAAATTGTTTAGGAAATGCCATTCGGCGAATTCAAAGTTAAATTATGCTCTGAATTAAAAATTGCAGCTTCCAAAGTTCGATTTACATTTGATGGTGATAAGGTTACAGATGATGATACTCCTGGTGATTTTGATATGGAAGATTTTGATTGTATTGATATGCATATTTCAAAATGAAACTTTGCAATGAACCAGTTTTTTGTATTATTTAATTTAAAATTTCTTGTTTTTGTATTATCAATTTTGTGATTAGATTTCTACGTTTTTTTTACTAAAAATAAAGTATAAAAAAAAATATGCAGCTTTCACCTTTAAATTTTGTTGAAACTTCGGGGGAAAAAACTGCAAGAGTTTTTTATTGTTCAAACATTTTTATTAACAAAAAAATAATATCGAACATATATATACATCAACAAAAAAATGTTATTTACAATTCAAAGAATTACAAATTCCTGAAAATACTGCAACTTCTCTTTCACGGCCATTATTTAAAAATGCAGAATCAAATTCTGTCATTGTTGGAACACTTACAACAAATCCAAATAATTCCGCGTTAATAAAAGAACAAAAATGGCAAAAAATAATAAAATAAATGATCGCTGAAATAAGATGTTGCATTTTTTAAATCAAAGCCAATACACAATATATAAATGTTTTAAAAATGACTTTTTTCGGGAGTCTTTTTATACTTTTAAAAAATATCTTTTTTTGTTTTTGATGAACGTTGTTTAGTTACGTATATTGTTAGTTCCCCTTCTTTTTATTGTTCGTCTCTCGTTCCTTTTCTCTTGCATTGTTTAAGCTTGGCATTATGTTACTTAATGTCTCCCCTAATTTGGTATAAAAGGATCGCTTGATCACTTTTTCGTGTTCATTCTGGTCGCCTTTTTCTTTTGCTCTTGTGTTTATTAGCTGTATGTGAATTATGTTATCCAATAAAGCCGTCTTGATTATCTAATTATCCAACTCCCATCATTCACTTCGTAGCCAGCACCTTAATATGGAGGGCTCCTTACCCGTCGTTATCCTCTGCTTTTTGGTATTGCACGATCAACGATTGAATCAAGCTGGATTCCTATATTTCTCTTCATTTGTCTGCGACGAATCATCTTATGGATGTTAAGTAAGAAATGGATGGAGCGAAGATGCTTGTGGATGCAGACGCAGCATGGAATGGTTGGTCTTTGGACTTTGGATGTTCAATTCGTGGTTTATATGGATGTGCACCAGAATCACCATCAAGGCGCGGCGGATATGTTTTATGGGATGATCAATCTTATGGGAAAAGCAATAGTGTTAGCTCGTATTTCTTGGATATATGCTGAAAGCTGAAGTTTCTTGTTATGGATGGTAATATGTGAGTTTTATTTTCACTTGTTTACTGTTGCACATCATTGGATGATGCTGAATATATGTATTTGTTTGGTTGCGGGTAATCCACAAACCCAGGATGGATTCTTTTATCGATGGATTGATGTTGCTGGTGTATCAAGAGCTTGGATTGCTTGCAGATATTGTTTTGGGTGTATCAATAGTGATGGCTATTAGATATTTTATGGTTGGGTTGCCAGTTATCCCTTAAAACTTGGAGGATGGGGTTGCCAGTTATCCCTTAAAACCTGGAGGAGCACATCAGTACAGGGTACTGGATGATGCATATGGTTTTTGTTATTATTCACTGGGTCGTGGATTCGATGCCGTTAATGGTGAAAATAATGTGGGCTTATTGTGATTATGGAATGTTTTTGGTGGATGATCTGGATTACCGTAGTCCGGCTGCTCATCTTATTTTATGGATGTCCTTTTAATGGTAGCAGTATACTGTCGCGAGAATGTCTCGTCGGTTGATTTGGATGTTCTGAAGCTGATAATATGGTCATGATACAATATGTTCGTGGTTTTGAAGCTGTTGCACATCAATGAAGATAAAGAATGCTCGTGTAAACAAATGCTCTTGTTGCTCGTGTATGGAATGCTCGTGTAAAGATATCTCTTGGAAGAAATGCTCGTGGAAAGAAATCTCAATAATGGGGACATTATTTCATCGGGGGTGGGGCAAGTTACGTATATTGTTAGTTCCCCTTCTTTTTATTGTTCGTCTCTCGTTCCTTTTCTCTTGCATTGTTTAAGCTTGGCATTATGTTACTTAATGTCTCCCCTAATTTGGTATAAAAGGATCGCTTGATCACTTTTTCGTGTTCATTCTGGTCGCCTTTTTCTTTTGCTCTTGTGTTTATTAGCTGTATGTGAATTATGTTATCCAATAAAGCCGTCTTGATTATCTAATTATCCAACTCCCATCATTCACTTCGTAGCCAGCACCTTAATAGTTTTTTTAAAAAACCACGAGAGAGACATAAATAAAAGAAGATAAAATAATGTTAATACATGAAAAATAAAACATTTTCGTTGAATTTTAGTATTATTTATTATTCATTATTGTTTCGTAAGCAATGGTGGTGGTTTTTAATGTACAAATTCATCAATGATAACACATTGTTTTACCTATTTTTATATCATATATTTAATAAATGATATGACTAATAAATGAATTTTTTTCTAAAAAATGTATGAGGCCTTTGCCATCGATGCAACATGGAAGTATTACATCAATAGAAACTAACATCTATATTTATATTGCAAGCCCTGATCTCCTGATAATCTTATTTGTGAAAAGAAAACAGGATAACTTTTGCTTGCATGTTTTTTCTATAATTTTTTGGGGGTTTTGAAAAGGTGCGCGTTACACCTCTACACCACATAGCATTGACTATGGGAACGTGAATTTTGACGTGTCCTTTTTATGAAAGTGTACTTTGAAAATTTTGTAGCTTTTTTTATACGCTTTTTTTATTTGCAACTTCTGTTTTATAATTAGTGTGTATTTTTTCAATATTTAAAACCATTGTTGAAAATACTCTATTTTAAAATTGAATAACTTTATTGCAAATATTTATCCGATAAATAAGTAAATAAAAATAAAAAACTCTTTTGCGTAAATAAGAAAAAAAGAACTGTGATGTGTGAAAATTGAGAAAAGTAAGGTTGCAAAAAAACTGTACAAAAAATAGAGGAAAAGTTATTAGAAAAAAAACAATTTTGGCAAAATTTGCATAGAAAAATGTAATTTTAAAGTGAAATAAATTTAAATATTTTTTTAAGCAGAATCCGTTGATTGCTCAATTTCTCGTTGAGCTGAAGAAGTTTTTTGTCGATCTTTTGGTGTTGTTTCATTTGCCTGTTTTGCGAACATTTTCATTTTATCTCGAAATGCAAGATGTGCACCATCAACGGCAGGTTTAATAGATTTTTGTTGAATTTCATTTAGTCGTCGTTGTCTTGGATCATTATAAACTTCATGCTTTCCAACAACAATATTTTGTGATTCACGTTTATCATCGTCATCTCCTTCATCATATTCTTCTTCTTCTTCTTTAACATCATTATCATTATGACCATTTTCTTTAACATCTTCAATTGTATCACTAAATTGTACACGTTTTTTTGAGCGATCTTCAGGTGATACAGAATTATCTCGCATTGCTGGTCTTGGCAATCCTCCAGATCCTGTAGTTGAAGTTGAAGGGGTTGATGGAGTTAATGGGGTTGCATTAATTCGATCAATTTGTTGTGAAACATCATCAATCATTTTTTCAGTCTGTGAAATTTGTGGCCTTTGAATTAGAGTTGAAAATGATGTGGTTGAAGTTGTTGGAAGCATATCAGGTTTTGGTAAAGTTGCAGGACGTTGTTGTTGTTGTTGCTTTTTCGATTCAAGCTTTGATGCCATTTCATTCATAAATGGTAAAGTATAATCAGGTTTCGAAACACGATGTTGTGGTTCAATTCCATTTCCAAAATTTTGTGGTGGATTTCGAAGTTGTTTATCTTTTGTTGGACGTAAAATTCCATTTACTCCAATAAAATCTGATGTTGATCTTGATTGTCCAAGTGGTGCAGGTCCACGTAATTCACTAATCTTCTTCAACAATTCATGATATCTTTCTTTGTCCACTAATGTCATCATTGATCCTTTTGATTCAATGGCATCCAATTCTCGATCCAATGCTTCAACGGAAAGAATTGTTGGTTCAACAAAGCTTCGAGTTGAATGTTCAAAGAGTGGTGCCGATAATCGACCGGATGGTGCAGGTTTTGGTTGAGGTTTTGCAGCAGATGATGCTGGAGGGAAATGTGATTGATGACTACTTGAAAATATTGAATCTTTATTTGGTGGTGGTGCTGCCGGAAGTGGTGATGAACCATTTGAAGAATAATATTGTGTTGTTCCTGCAGCAGCAATTCCATGTGAGATATTTGATGGCATTCGAGAATATGATGTTGGTTGTTGTTCACCAATTGATGGCAAATTTGAATAATTTTCAAGCCATGTTGGATTCTAAAATTTTTTTTTCGTAATTAAAAATTTCTGGCATTCTAAATCTTACTTGTTTTGGCATTGTTGAAGAATTAAAGGGTACAGTTGATGCAGATCTTTGTTGGGATGGAACAATTTGTGAATAGAGGGGTGTTGGAGATGCTGCTGCAGCTCTTCGATATGGTCCTGGTGATTGTGTTCCAGTATATGGCCTTTGAGGTTGTACAACTGCCGGACGATTTGAAACTTTATAATGTGCTGGAAGTCTTGAACTACTTTGAATATTTGGATATTGATGAGCATTTGTCATTGATGCCAATGAAACACTATCTGATTGATTTGCAAATAATTCTGAAGTCGATGCAGAGCGAGTATGCCGATGTAAAAGTGGCTCATTTATAAATGATTGCTGCTGCTGTTGTTGTGTAGGAAGTTGTTGTTGGTGGTGTTGGTGTTGGTGTTGGTGCTGTGGTGGAAAATTTGTTGTTGATGCTGTTGGAATTGGCTGATATACTGTAGCAGCAGGGGTATTTGGAGTTGTACTTTTTTCTAATGAATCAATAATTCCATTAAAATATGCTGCACGTTTTGAAACTTCAAATCGAACAGCTGATCCTGCAGAAGATATCCTTTTTGCCGCTCTAAAATATTTTATTCAGTTAAAACTTTAAACTTAGAGAAACTAGAAAAACTAACTCTTCTTGTGAAATTCCAATTAATGACTGATCATTTACAGCTAATAGCTGATCACCTTTTTCTAATCTACCATCTCGATATGCTGCAGAATTAGGTACAACATTTTTAACATAAATTCCACAATGATTATCACCAATTCCCTGAACAAGACAAAAATACATCATTTATAAATATATCAAAGTTTTTTATAGGTACATATAAGCTGTCAGAAATTTTAGTTTTTTTAAAAAACCGACAACAAATCAATTTTTTTGAGTCTGTTGTCGGAAATGTTCATGTTTGGCGCAAATCTATATTTTTTTAAAGAGGTGAAAAAAATGAGGTCGAGATTGTCAAAGTCGATAATAAAAAAAACTATAATAAAAACGGAAAAGAAAAAAAATTAAAAGAGGAAATAAATATATCTTAAAAGACATAAAAAATAAGTAATAAAAAAACTCCTTACAATTTTTCGTAAATATTTTCGATGAAATTTTTTAGGTAAATTTATTTCCGGCATTGAATTTTCTGAAATAATATTATTTTCTGAATTTTCTGCCGAACGAGGCGAAGATGAACATGATGAAGAGGTTGTATCAGCAGCAGAATTTTGATCCTTTTGTTTTTGCATTTCTGCATATTTTGTTGCTAAAAATTCATAATAACTTGGTGGACGACGAATTATTCGACGTTGTTGTTGTTGCTGATGTTGATGGTTTGTATCTTTAGAAGTTGAAGAAGTATATGAAGGAATATATCGGCCATAAGAAGTTTGAACCACCATAACTTTTTCTTAATAAATACAATCAATCTTTAATAACAAAAAAAAGACACTTTAAAAAAATGGAAGAATGAATAAACGGAAAAAAGAAAAATATTTAATGATTTTTCAATTAACGAAAATTAAAAGAAAGACAGAAAAAAAGTATAGGAAGCGTCAAGGTTACGGAACCTTTTTTTTTGCAATCAACGATGGCAAAAAAAAGGTTGAAAAAAATAAAAATGGAAAAAATGCGAAGAATGACGTTTCTATTTTTCACAATGGTCAGTCACCATCAAAAAAAGATCCTCCAAAGGGGGGATAAAAATATAAAAGAAAAGAAAGATTCTGACCGGAGAAGATAGAAGAGGACTGCCTGCTGTGATTATGAAAAAAAGAAGAAGGAAAAGATGCGGATATAATATCAACCAAAAAATATTTTTTTTTATCTGGATAAAAAAATCTTAAAAATTTGCACCAGAAGATAGAAAGCTTTTGTAAAACTTTAAAAAAGAATTTTTTTAAAAGCGCGAAAAATTGAAAGCTCAAATTTCAATTTTTTTGAAGGAAGAAGAGATTGTTTTTGGGAAAAGAGGGGGAGATAAATTTATTTATTCCTTTAAAATTTAAGTGGTCATTCGAGATTTTTTTATCAAAAAAAAGATTGTTCTTTAAAAAAGGCTTTTTTGGAGGAGGAAAAACTAGAACTGAAGTCGAAGCGGATATCCCCAATTTAAAGCAATCTGCAAAAAAAAGCAAGCACTTTTTGGGAAGTATCACAATAGAGTGAAAAAAAAAACATTTGTGTAGGGGGGGGGGGAACAAAAATAAATAAATAAACATGGGTAAATATTTTCGCATTTGTATGCCTTTTAAAGATGGGAAAATTGATTGTTTTGGAGGGAAAAAATTTGGTGGAAAAAAACATTTAAACAAATAAAATTTTAAAAAAGCTGCAGGAATACATTCTTATTAAAATTAAATTTTGAAAAAACAGTGGATAATAAAAATAAAAAGTAATAATTCAAACAACGATTTTATCAATGAGAAATTTTTAAAAAAAGAGAAAATAATTAAATGAATGCCAGAGAAATTTAAACTTCCCAAAATTTAAATCAAAGAAAGAAAACGATTCCAATCACCAAAGAGAAAAAGAAAAAAACCGGGAAAAGAATGTCTTCTTTTTTTCAGATTAAATGAAATTAAATATAAAATTATTTTCAAAAATGGATACATTTTTCTTTTTTAATGCGAGCGTCCCAGAAAAAAAAAGAAAGAGAGAATTGCGCAATTTCCAAACATGAACAAAAACCAAAAGATTCTTTTTAATTAATTTAAAGAGAATTTAAAAGATTTGAAACATACCTGTGCTGCAACAATTGATAAACCAATTGAATCTCCTGGAAGACGTTGAAGAAAAATTTGTTGTGCAGGAGGGGATGCACGAACGGTCGAAGCTTGAGAAGAAGATGGGGCTGGATATCCATTACTATGATTATTATTATTATTGTTTGAATATGGCTGATATGAATTTGATTCATTTGATGATCCAATTGTTGAAGAATGATGATCAATTGAATATCCATTATTTTTATTCATATGAATTGTCCAAGATCCTGTAGCACCAATTTGGGGGATTAGCCGGCAAATGCCCTTTGTTTGAAGGGATGCAATAAAATCACTCATTTCAGGGGGAATTCCTTTAAAGTCTTCTAAAAAATTTGAAAGGGAAAATTAAAAACTGTTAAAATAAAAAAAAGTACAAAAAAAAAACAATGTAGCTTTTTCGAAGTTGTCAAAAACAAAAGTAAAAACTGAAAAACAAGCTTTTTTTACTCCTTTTTTGAAAAACAATTACAAAAAAAGAAGAAATGACCGAAAAAAACACTTGAAAAATTTCGTTTTTTTTTCAAAAGTAGCTGCTGCTTCAACAACGACGTCGGCGACAAGTATAAGTAAGAGCACAACTAAAATAAAGCAGATAAAAGCTTACCAACAAAATATCCATCACTTGGAAAAACGAATGAAAGATGAAGTTGTGGAGATTCTTCCAATTGAATTGGAAAGCCATCTTGTTTTGACATGACATCTGCTTGAGATTCAGCAAGTCGAACAACTTCAACAATTAAATCCCGGCTTGCTCGAGGTTCCCCAACTTCTGGAACATAATTTTCAAGCAAATATTTAACTTGAAGGGAATTAAGTTTGTAGCATGTTGCACCCAATGATGCAATTTGATCAATTGTTTTTGGGGTTGTTAAAAGGTTAACAGTTTGTTGAAGGCGATCCAAATGACATTCAGCAGCTAATTCAAGGCCTTGCTTTTCTGCCCATTGACAAATATATTGAAGTCGATTTCGAAGTCGAAGACCAAATTGTCGAGAAAGATAAAAGGCACCTTCCCGAGTTGTTACAAGCCAATTAAATCCATACATACTTATAAAATAAAATAATTGTGAAAATAATTGAATTGTTAAAGCTGCATTTAAATGGCATTTTCGAATTATTTGTACCAAATCATCCAATTGCCGAATAACTCCCTCTGATGCAATTTCATCATTTAAATCAACTTTTAAAAATGTTGACATTGGTTGTTGTAATCCAACTCGAGTAGTTTCAACCAAAAGATCATAACATTTTTCAACGGTAGTTTTAAGCTTTGAAATTACATTTTCACCAATAATTGTTGAAATTTCTTTATCTGCAGTAATAATATGCAAAAGTTCTGAACAATTTGAAAGCCAAAATGACAGCAAAGATTTATTGGAAGAATTTATATGAATAATATGAAAGCATCTTTCAATAGTTTTATCCAAAAATGTTATAATAAATCGTCGTCTTTCATCATTGCTTATTCCTTGCCGATATGTTATTTGTGAAATTCGATACCGGAGAACCATATAAATCATAAAAGCTGGGGTTAAACGAAATGAAAAAATTTCATACGATTTATCAAAAATTAAATTATGTAAAAATTCATCTTCAACATCTAAAAAAATATTGTATTATGTCTTTGATATAAAAAAAATGTTAATTGTTTGAAAATCCATTTAAGTAAAATGCCATTTTAAACAAATTACTCGGTAAATTTCCATATTTTACTATTGCACTTTTAACCTCCGAGAGAAGAATTTTGCTGTTCTTTCAGATTCTCAAAAGTGCAATTGAAGTACTTTTTCAAAATTCGAACTTGGAACCTTCCGGCCGTGACGCTAGCGTTTTGCCACTACACCAATTGAGCAAAAGAAAAATGTTCAAAAAGATATGGTTGTTACTTACTGTGGTCATAAAGTTCAATAATTGCAGGCAAATTTTGTATTGTTGTTTCAGGGAAATGTGTTGGAGGTCTCATTTGAAGCCTATAAAAAATTATTATCGTATTTTAAAGAGCTTTTTTTGGATTTTTAAGCTAAAAAGGTAGAAAAAAAAGCGCTAAAGAAAGGTGTTAAGATAGCATTGAACAAACACAATTTTTTTCAAAGCAGACAAAGACGAAAACAAAGGAACAAAAAACTGAAAGAAGTGCACACATAAAAGGGAATATGTATATTTTTAGCTTTTGTTAAACTCTCACATTCGATCAATTGTGCGAGGTGTAAATACTGTTTTAGTTGTTGGAGTTGTTAAAGTTGATGAAGATGATAGGGGAAGGGGTTGATATAAGGCATCAGTAGATTTTGATCTTTGCATTATTTGTCCATCAATAACTCCAAATGTTGTTTCTTCCATTACATCAAAAGTTGTAGATGAATTTGTAGGAAAAGATGAAATCATTTTTTTATCATTATATAAATCCAAAATTTTTGGTCTTCTGAAGAAAAAAACTGCTAATCCAATTTTTTTACGTTACATAAGTTTTTTTAAGTAATCGCGCAAAAAAAGAATATTAAACTTTTAAGAAAAACAAGCTTTTTTAGAAAAATGGGTTTCGAATTACCATAAAAATTTTTTAAAGTAGAAAAAAAAGAACCTGCAAAATAAAACGCGGCGAATCACGGATTAATGCATCTCTCTTTTTTTTTCTTTAGATGGACAATAGCCGCAGAAGAGTTGGATGGCTCTTCATGTTTTTTTATAATTCAAAAATGCTGTCTTTCTCTCGAAAAAAAGAAGAAGGTGAAGCGAGAAGTTTGCAAACATGACAAAAAAAAAGAAAGCAAGATGATGAATTTTTTCTGTCAAAAGCATTTTTTTCTTTTTTGAAAAAAAATATATAGCTTCGGATTAGTCTTTTTTTCTTTTTGCATAAAAAATAAATAAACGGCAAAGCCGAGAAGAAAGAGAGGACCAAAAAAGCATACCCACCTGGACAAATGCCAACGGACATTTGCCACAAAAAAACTAACTCTTTAAAAAACAACAAAAAAGATATCATGTGATTTCCTTCCTTCTCGGATGCCCTTTTTTAACTCTTTTTAGAGCTAAAAACAGTTGCGCAATTTTGAAAAAAAAACAAAACAAATAAAAATTATTAGTGAATTGTTAAAGAAAATAAAAAAAGAATGAAACTTTTTAAATGCACACAAAAAACATAAATGATAAAAAAAATAGAAGTTTTTTAGTGTCTTAAATAGAGAATCTCATTCTTGTATTAATTATAGTGCAGAAAAAAATATTTTTAAAAGCAAAAACAGGAAAAATTAATATATTTCCTGTGAAACTTTTAACGAAAAAAAACAATAAAAATGTTAGTTTTTGAAAAACACAAAAAGTTTTTTTGAACAAAATTTCATTCAAAAACCGTTAAAATTTAAACTTACTCAATTTGAGATGTTGAAGGTGGACGTTGAAATATTGGAGAATTGGCGTAATTTGCAGTGGATGGCAAATTTTGTCTCTGAAAAAAAATGTTTCAATTTAAAAAATGCAATTTCTCTCTTTAATTTTTTCCACTCCAAAAACGAGAGAAATCGACAAAAAGTTATTTTAAAAAATTGGAACAGAAAAAGTGAAAAGAAATAGGAACTCACTTGACTCAAATGAAATCGGAATGCATGTTCACCGCCAATTCGAAGAACAAAACCATCTCGAAGTTGCTGAGTTGATTCAGCTCGAAGGCCATTAACTTCTAAGATTCCATCCAAAGGAGTAACAGAAACTAAGCCATCAGAAAAATTTATAATACAATGCTTTGGCCGAATTGATGGATCTCGAATAATAAACGATGAAACTCGAGAATCTGAACCAATTTCAGTTGCTCCATGTCTTAAAGGGATTGATTTTTCAGTTATTGGACGTCCAAATGAATCAAGGGGAACTAAAATTGGATCAAAAGCATAATCTGCAGCAATTTGCTGATACATTGATCCACCGGTTCCTTGTGAAGATGAAATTGATGTTGTATCATGTATTTGTTTAATTGAACGTAAATTTGATGGACGTTTTCGAATTGCAAAAATATGATTTACTATAAAATTATTGAAATTAAAGAAAAAGCCGCTTCAAAGTTATATAAAAGAAAAAAGGTGTTTAAAAAAAACAAATTAAAAAAAGTTTTTAGAAATAAATAAATAAATAAAAAATTGACAAATCGATCACTTTCGGTTTTGCAGCATTCAAAACGAAGAAGGAAGAAAGGAAGGAAGACGAAAGAGGAATAAAAAATGTTATTTCAAGGAGAAAAGAAAAAAACATAGAGAAAAAAAAGGGAAAGATTCCCTCACAGTGTCAAAAAGCAGCTCTTTTACGACAACCGGACAATGTTGGGAAAAAAAAGAAAGAAAGATGATTGAAAAGCGATGGTGGTGGGTCTTCTTTTCCCTTTTCATCGATGGATGATTTGCCCGAAAAAAGAAGATGAAAATTTTTTTGTATTATTTGTTGACATCGAATTTTTTCTCAAGGAGGAATTAATTGGAAAAGTACAAAAAAAACGATTATCGGTTTTTAAAAACTTTTTAAATGTTTTTTTTAAGTGCACTGAAAATATGGGTTTTTTCTTGCCGCGAATTCAAAAGTAATAAAAAAGTTTTACGGCAAAATGTTAAAACTTTTATAATTCTGGTTTTAAAGTTCTTTCGAAAAAATGAGTCATGAAAATTGTGGCTCTCTTTTACCACGAATTCAAAAGTAATCAAAAAAGTAAATGGTTACAAAAAATGATTTGAAAAAAGTGATTTTTAAAAAACTCAAAAAACTGCATCTTTAAAAGTTACAAAAAAGAGTCCTGCAACGAATTCGAAAGAAAGTAATAAAAAGAAAAGAGATGAGGGATAAAAAAAATATAGTAACAAAAAGAAGAGTATTTATTTAAATAAAAAATAAATAAATAACTTACTTCGATCACCATCAAATTCAAAAAATGGTGTTTCGTCGTCGTGTAAAAATCTTTCAGTTGTATCTTCGTCAAGTTGTCGCAAATCGGTAAAAGACCGACTGACATTTGTCGATTTTGGTAGAGTAATCTGTTAATTGAACAAAAATGAATGTATTTAGTTATAAAAGGAGGGAAAAAAAGAAGATGACTACAAATTGTACTTGAGAGTCAATTGTATGTCAAAAATTGCTGCGAAAACTTGACATTCTTTTTTTAATTAATTAAAGGAAGAGGGGGACAATCATTCCTTTTAAATTTTTTTCACTTACTTCAATAAGACAAAATTCATCCGTTAAAGCTTTTTCAAATTCTCCACCAAGTTTTATTAATGTATCTCGAATAATTTTATATGCACGATCTTCAGCTCCAACTAACAAAGTTATATATGGCCTTGAAGGATCAAGTTCACCAGAAAAAATTTTAACATATCCACCTTTTGAAATTTGTCGAAGTCGATTCTCAATTTTTTGTTCTCGACGCTTTTTCATTACTGCTTCTGGATTTGAGATTGTTCGAGTAAAAGTTGTTGGGGGAACTTCATCATAAAGTCGTCGAGAAACTTGTTCCTCTTCATTTCTTTTCATTACTTCTGAAATTAGTAATTATATTAATATATCACAGAGACTGTTACGAAATCGAAATTTCGATCTTTGAAACAAAAGTTTTTTCGAAATTTCGATTTTTAAATAGGCAGACTTTAGGGGTAATGAAAACATCTAAATCAAAATTTTTCCAGTCAAAACCGTAAATTTCGATCAACGAAATTTCGATTTTACAAAAAGCTGCCAAAAAATGAAAAAGTTTCTTACCGTTTTCAATAACCTGCTTTTGATTTTGATATTTTTTTCGAAGTTCTTTTTCCTTTTTACGCTTTGAAAATCTCTTTGAATTTCTTGAAAGTTCGTCAGTTTGTGATGAATCTGCGGATGCCGAACTTGTATTTCCAACAATCGCCTAAAAATGTAGGGAATAAATGACCTGAATTTTAAAATTTAAATTTAAATGTATTTTTAATGCTTGCTTGATTTTTTAAGGTAAACAAACAAGCATCGAAATTTTGAAGAAAAAAAGAGTGTCGCAAAAAGGCAATAAAAATAAAGGAATTTTTGGTCAAGAAAAAGAAAAAAAGGCAAACAAAATATTAAAATTTTTTAGCAGCTTTTTTTAACCCAAAGCAAAGAGGAGAGAATTTGATTCGTTATTGTTATTCATCGATGAAAACAACGATGAAAAAGCAATCAAAGGTGTGTGGGAAAATACCAACTATATATGTATGTATGTGGTGTTATTAGCCTATGACTCAACCAGGACCCAAAATATATTGGACGAAAAAATAAGTCAGGGAATGAGAAAAAAATCAATTTTTGATTGTTAAAAAAAAGTTTGAGTATATTTCTTTTCTTCTTATCAGTTTATCACTTAACAGAGGAGGTGCTTGAAAGGTGTATATTGTCGGAAAAAATGAAACAAAGGAGATATTTGAGAATTGTTAGAAAAAAAATTTAAGGAGGTATTTTTAAGTCAATCAAAAAACGTTTTAAAAATAGATTTTTTGTATTTGATTAAAAACAATTAAAGAAGAAAAATAAGTAAAATCAAAATTTCGATTTCATGAGTTTTTGACAAAAAAATTATTTTTAAAAATTTTCAACAAAAAACAAAATTTTAGCTAAAAAATTTTTTCCATTTTTATATTTTTTGCCAAAAAAATTTCAAAACGTACCGTAATTTTATGAATTTTTTCAACAGCGCTCATTTTATCTTTAACAGTTTATCAAAAATAAATATAAACTTTCTATATAAAATTTTTCCGGTTCAAAAGAATTGATTTTAAAATAAAAAATATTTTTGCTTAATGTTTTACAAACAACAAAAAAGAAGCAGCAAAAGAAAGAAAAAGCTTTGAATCAAAAAAAACTGTTTCTTTCCTTTTATTTTTTTTAAATTGCGTTGAATCACGTTTGATTTTTTTTTCTCACTTTTTTACAAAATGTTTTTTTTGCACCAAAAATGGTTGTTACATATTTTTTAGAACTATAAAATTGGATTCTTTTAAAAAACTGTTATCCGCTTTCTGCTTTTTTTTGGTCTTTTTACACTTGCAAAAAATAATTACTCCTTTTAAATATTTGCAGTTTTTTAACCTTTTTTTTACCTCAATTTTTGCAACTATAAAAAACTGAATCGAGAAAAAAAGTGTCTCGTTTTTTTGACCTTGTTGAATCGGGTTGTAAAAAAGAAGATGAAAAAAATGGCGTATTTGGCAAAGCTCTTGAAATAAAAATTCATTATCGCGGTGATCGAAAAAAATGAGTGCTTTAAAAAAAAATTTTATTGTAAGCAAAAATGCTGTTTTTTTAAAATGTTTTGTATACTTTGTTCTTTTTCAAAAAGATTACATAAGTATGTGACAATTTTTTTTACAATTTTAAGGGGAAAAATCAAATTTTTTTTGGAAGAAGATTTGTTTTTATTTAACAGATATGTTAATAGAGAAGTTCTGTGCCGGATATGGTTCATCAAGTTCCAACATAGAATTATGAAAAAAAGGTTGAAGTGCAAAGATGTTTTTTTACAAACTTTCAATGAGAAGATAATTGCTACTTTTGTATGTCAATTTTTCGTCAACTTTTCTAACTCAAAAAAAAACAAACAAACCTTGTCATTAGATTTAAATAAGAATCGACCTTCTCGATCATCCTTGTGCCAAGTCAATTGCACAATCAGCGGATGTTCATCAACATCTAATTTTCTTTCATCACCATTTTCATGAACTTCCCAAATAGAAAATTTTGATAAAATATTTTGTTGTAACTGTACTGCAGGGGGTAAATCAGGTCGAAATTTGCTTATCAAAGCTTCCAAAACAATGATCGTTGTTGCAGCGGATGAAACTCGAACACATTTTGTTACAACCTTTTCACCAGGTTCTTGAAAATAAAATCTCATAACACCATGAAATTCATCATTCTACAAAAAAAAATTGAAAATTTGAATATTATCGATTTTTTTAATCTCTCTATCGATTAAAGTAACGCTATTTAAAAAATTTGACCTCGATTTTTTTATGAATCACGTTTTTTTTGTGAGTAAAAAAATTTTCTGGGAAAAAATGAAAAATGAAACGAACCTCATCTGGAAAACTGAGATTAAAAAGATCAAGACGATTTTCATTCCATTGTTGAATTAATGATATTAACTGTTGCCGGGCAGATGTTTCCATTTTTTCTTAAAGTTGAAAGTTTTTGTTATGTTTCTTTAAATTTTTAAAAAAATATGGGGAAAACGCAAAAAAGGGGAAACCAAAGACGTGAGCAACAAAAATGTGAAGAAGAAAAGATGTTAAAAAGGGGAATCACAAACACGGGAGTAACTAACAAAAAAAAAAAAGATGGGTGATTTTCGGTGTCATCAAAAAAAGCAGCGAACAGCAGCTAAAAAAAGTCAAAGAACAAATAGAATATAAATAATAATAATAATAGCCATAAGCCATAGAAGGGGGGTTTAAAGCAAAAGGGGAAGCAGCAAAAAAATGTGTTTTAAACAAAAAAATAACTCTAAGAAAAAAAACGTGCCAATGTGCGCACATTTTGCTCCTCAATTGATTGACTGTGAATGGCAAGAAAGAGCAAGGTGGGTCGGTCAAAAAAAAGTCAGTGGCGAAATACATATATTTTTTAGCACTACAAGAGCAAACGATGATGATGATGAGAAAGAGATGATGCACCCTCTCTCTTCTTCTTTTTTCTCATACCTACCTACCCGCTACTACTGGCTGGACTTTTTATATGACAAAAAACCTGCGCAGCATCGCAAAAAAAAGAAAGAGGAGGAAAAACAGACAGAAAAAAATCACTGGAATTGAATGAAACTGAAAAAAAAAGAAATGCATTTTTTTGGTTTGGGCAAAAAAAAGAAACCCGCGCAAAGCCAAAAAATGAATTGAAGGCCGCCGCTTTCAAAGAAATGTTTCAGGTGCCACTCAGAATCTCTCCCCCTTTTTATAAATTCATTCATCTTCAAGTCAAAAAAAAGAAGATCCTATAAAAAAATATATATGAGCAATGAACCGATGGCTAATCTTTTTTTTCCATTTCATCCTTGTAAAAATAAGAAGAAAAATAACGCTAGACTGACTATTTTTTTTTACAATAAAATAAGGAAAGTCGAATGATTTTGGAAACAGCTTTTAAAATATTTTTGTGAAGAAAAAAGAAAATCACCTGAGTTAAAATTTTGAAAGACATGGAATTATTCACCACATTTTGATTTTCAATCTTCAAACATTTTGTATGAAAATAGACAGCTGATTTAGAAATCAATAATATGATAAAATCAGATATTACATATATTGATTTGGCAATTGACAGATCTTTGATAAAATCAACAAACAATGAACCAAATAAATTGTTTGAAACTGTTCAGATTTATACATCAATCTGACATTTTGAAAATGATGTTACAATTATTTTTATTTTTCCAGTAAACTTAAAACATGAGTTTTTAATGAGTAAAATAATTTTTAAAGTCCCCTTTGTGATAAAATTTTATTCTTCTTCAAAAAATTTTTATTACAGTTAAGTTATGGGCATTCATTTTAAGTATCAAATAATGAAAATACTATTTAATATAAATTTTTTATGATAATGATTAAATATTTTTTAGTCATAGAATTAAGCTTAAAAAGAATCTAAAAATTTAGTGTTCCATTAAAAAAAGGAGAATTCAAAATTGTTTGTCGCATGTCTTGAGAATTATAATTACAGTATTTATTTAAAAACGACACTCTTTCTCTTTGAAAGTTGATTAAAATGTTCGAAAATAAAATTATTAGTTTTATAACAATTGTAAATCATAAAAATTTTCACCAGAAACAAAAAATTTAATGGCAATAAAATTATTATGTAATAACAGAAATTCCACCTCTAGTTGTTGTTGGAGATTGAGTAACTTTCGTAGTAATATTTTTTGATTTAAAACACCAAAATGGCACCAATAAAAAATTTTGTACAGTTTCTCGATAAATTTTTATTGTTGCAATTATGCATAAACTGTTTACAGAAGAATGAAAAAATAGTCCTTGCATTGCTAGAGAAACATATTCTAAAAAATTATTTTTGTAAAAATTTTTAAAATAATTATTAAAGTACCTTTAGTATTATGAATTTTTAAAGCAAAACATGTTCCAATAACGATTACCGGAAAACAAATAAAAATAATTGGAACCACAGATTGAATAATAATTGCATATAAAAATTCTTTATACATTTTATAGGTACTTTTTGAAAGGGATTTTCTTTTTAATGATAATTCTTGAATTGTTTTTAAAACAAATATTAATCCAATTAACCATAAAACTGCAATATGTATTACCATTAATGAAGCAAATGGAGTAGCCTTTTCAATCTTAAATGCATTACATGCCGGAAAAGTTTTATATACTTGATAAATATTTGGAGCATTTTCTTTTACATATCTTAAAAGTTCTTCCCTGTCATCCAAAGTTACAAAAAGGACAATGGTAACAGAAGATGGATAAAATATTGCAAAAATTAGCATTATTGTAATTCCACGAATTGAATGAAAAAATTCAATTTTTCCTTTTAATGAAAAATATCGATATAATATGCAAAGTACTAATGAAGTTCCACAAATACTGAATAATTCTTGTAAAATCATCTAAAAAATGGGATATTTTAAAATTTGAAAGTTGTGAAAAATTATTGGGGAAAAATTGTTCTAAAACTTTTTTGTGAAAAATCTGGTCAGAAAGAGGGTTCTGCGAAATTGAAAAAAGACCGAAATCAAAATATCTAAATTCCGAAATAACTCTTATCTTCCGCAGTCGAAATATCGAAAAACCGAGATAATTTTTTCTATCTAAACATAACAGTTTTTACTTTCCAAAATCGAAATTTTAATTTCGGTATTTCGGCTTTTGCAAAATCGAAATTTTTTAAATTTTTTTTACTGTTTGTTTTTACTTTAATAGATCTTCGATTTTGGATAAGAAAGACTGAAATCGAAGTACCGCAATAACTTTTTTTTTCTTTTCCGAAAGCAAAACATTGAGATTTCGATTTTGGTATTTCGAACTTTTTAAAACCCAAAATTGGTCGAATACATTTTTCATTCATGACATTTTTTCGAAATGGTTCGAACATGACGATCATGCAAAATATTCATTGAAAAAGACCCTGATCGTCAGGTTCATGCCATTTCGAAAAAACTTTTAAAATAAAAAAATGTATCAAATCATTCACTCCCTTTTAATGTTGGAAAAAACCGAAAATCAGCAAAAAAAATATATATATGTTAAAATTATCTTACATATTGAATAATTTCACCCCAAAAATAATCCAAATGTTTTGCAACAAATCCAGTTCCACAAAATCCTGCAAGTGGGAAAGTTGGATAAATCCCAAAAATAAATGTTGCATCAAAATCCATAATTCCCGCAGTCAAAATTGTACAAAATAAATAATATTTGTAATTTCCCATTGCTTTATTAGAATATTTTAAAACAATGTAACCCGTAAAAATATTTATCATCAAAGTTATGACAGTACTATAATGAAGCCGTTGACTATATGTTTCAAGATCTTCAATTGTATAAATTTCATCAACTTCTAAATTATTAGACATTTTTTGAAAAACTTGAAAAATTCTAATGGTGTTTAAAAGATTTAAGAAATAAAAACTATTCAGAAAAATGTTAAAAATTTAAGAATACAAGTTTTATTCAAAGACAAATTGCAACGTTTAACACCTTTTATTACCCCACATTTAAAAAAAAAGTGTTTATTGCTTCCGCTTTTTATAAGTGTAGTTTTCAGTGACCAAAAACGCCCTTAAAGTTTCTCCACTCAAAAAAGGTGTAAAAAGTACCCGTTAAAATAAAACAGACCAGGTGAAAATCTAAAAACTAAAAAAAAATTTTTAAATTATTTTACTATTTCGGTCTTGGATAAAACAAAAGAAAAGCAATTTAAAAAAACATCTGTAAAAAATTCGCAAAAAACATTGGTTCCGCGTTCCATTGACAAAAAAAATAATTGTATGGGCACTTTTATAGTTTCGCCCACACATTAATTTTTCATTTACGAATTTGCATAAAAACAGTGAGTTTCTACTGCGAATTCAAAAGGGTATGCGGGAGGGTAGGTAGTCTGAGTGTGTGAGTTTTCAGTAAATAAAAAGTGGTAAAAGTACAAATAGTTAATAACTGTTAAAGTAAAAGGTACTTAGTAAATACAGGTGAAAATAAAAAATTTTTTGAATAATTATTTTACTACTTTTTGGTTTTAAATTCATAAACCAATATTTTAGATTACTGTAAATAAATAAGAAACGTTTTATATAATCACACGAAAAAGATAAAAACAAAAAATTAAGCATAACGATTAAGATAAATTTTACAATGATAACGAATTAAAAATCCATTTTCTGCAAAAAGTTCTGCAAGTAAATAATGATTAGTGCAAATTTCACTTCGACGTTTTACAGCAAGATTTCCAGAGGAATCATAAACTAAATACCATTCAATTCCATCATTTTTGATTATTTTACTTGGTACTCTTGGAATGGGTTGACTTGTTCTCCAATATGAATCATAACTTTTATTTTTTTGAGAATCAATAGCATCACAAAGTTTATCCATTTCAACACAATTAAGAACACCTTTCATCGTTTTTCCATTTTCATCAACAATTATTACTAAAAAAACGCGTTTTGAGGTTGTGTAATTAAAAAATTTCGCTCACCATTTGGTTTGTTCCGAGCAGTCCATAAAATGTCACTAAATTCATCACCAGAAAAAAGGAAAGATTTTTTAGCTGTAAAATATTACTGTAAAGAAACTTGGATATAAAAAGCCATACCAACAAATTTAATAAGAAAATTAAGGCTCATTTCATCAAATTTAAAGATTGTTGAAATTCCAGCTAATTCTTCTTTAATCAATTCATTCAAATTTAAGGTTTCATCTGATTTTTGTTGTTCAATTGCACGAATTTCAGCCCATTTAAAAACCTGTAAAACAATCAATTAATTGATATTAAAAAGAATACAAACTTACTGCTTCAAAAAATTCTTCTAATGTTGATGTTCTTTGATTTGATGCAACAATATCTTTCATAACAGATTTTGAGAGATGCTGAAAACCTTCTGATTTTATAAAACTTCCAAAATCTTTAGAAATGAAAGCATTCAATGATTTTTTTAATCGTTCCAAGGAATATTTATCAGAGAGTTCAAATAATTGAAAAACATTTTCACTGCTGTATTGCATCTTTGATAAATATCTATCACAAGCTTTCTTGAATACTTTGACGCCATAAAATTCAGCAATATCAACCATATTAAAGATATTTTGATCAGTAAGAAAGCATTGACCAGAATATAAAAATGTAAGAAATCTTTTAAAATCTTCAAATCCATAGTTTTCAATTTTGATTGAGTCATTTTTGGATGTCCAACGTTCAGAAAGCATTGAATTTAATGTTGGAGAATTCATTGAAAGTTTGTATTTATGTGCAAGCAATTTCTAAACAAGAATCTGCTAAATATTTTACTTTCTTATAAAAAAAATAGCAAACCTTTCCATCAATATCAAAAGTAACATCAAAATTATCAGAGTTCTGAGCTTTAAAAACTTCAAAGCATTCCATTTGAATTTCATAGAGATTTTGTTTTGCATCCATATTTTTTATAGTTGATTAAACAGCGACTTGAATGAATATGATAGATAAATAAAATCGAAAAAAAGTTCTGAAAAAAAAATATTAAACAAAGTGTGACGTCAAAACTTTAAAAAAAGTAAAAAATCACGTTGTGAAAAAAAAGACGTGCGCAGCAATGTGCGGCGCCAGTGTTCCCTTTCATTTTTTTCTGTCAAAAGAAAGTGAAAGAGAGGTATACTGTAGAAATTGGAACTTTTTTTATACTCTCATTTTTTATCCTATTATATGTAAAATTTAACGAAGATTCCGAAAATCCAACTTTTAGACATAGAAATTGCTAACAAGAAAATCAAAAATTTTAATATATATTTACATAATTTAAATCATGTTTTATTTGTGCAAAAAACAAATGTTTATTTTGTAACCACAACAAACAAAAAATTCTCCATCAAATAATTATTTATTAGGAATTGATATACAATAATTTAAAAGAAATTCCGAAGATATTCAATAAAATGCAATATTTTTTTCTTTAAGAAGTCATTTTTTGTTTGTCAAAAAAATATAACTCACTTTTAAAAATATAATTTCTATTGTTTTTTTCAGTACATAAATGTTGATTTAAACGTTGAAAAAATATAGCGTTAAACAAATTGTTGCATCATTTTTTACTTTATTTGAAAACGGCTAAAGAAAAAAGTCGTTTGCTAATATTCAGCTTTCGACACTGAACATTCAATGTCTAAAAATAGCTTTCCCAGACATGATGAACTTTTTTGTTCGAAAAATATTTCAAAATTTTATTTTGAATGAAGAATAAACCAAATTATAACCGCTGCTTTCGTCTTTTTTTAAATTTTTCTTTTTCCTTCAAAATTTATTGCCATTCTTTTATTTTTACAATGGTAAAAAGAAAAATTAATGAAATCGACATAAAAAATTGTTGTTTTTTGTTAGTACTGTACTTTGAAATAAAACCCATGAAATTTAAAATTGATTTAAATTTTATTGGATATTTTGCCTTTTATATTTATGACAAATGTGTTTTTTTCATTTTTAACCAAAAATTCATTTCTTTCATAAAACTTTTGAAGGGATTTTTTCTTAAATATTGCATCATTCTTATTTTTGAAAAAAATCGTCTAGAGCATTTTACTGCAGCTTTTCCTTTTTTAGTCATTTAGTCTCATATTTCGTAAAACGCTCTTTGGATTTTGTAAATATTTCTTAAATTTAATTTGTAAAGGGGCTTCTTTTGCCTAATAAAAACATTCGTTTAAAATTAAATTTAGCTTTCGATGATTATATATGATTCACAAAAGGGGTGAAAAACGATTAGCTTTTTTACGTCTCCCTTAAATTTTGTTTTATTTTTTAAGACATTTTTGCATGTATTTTGTAAATATTAAAACACATAAAAAATATTTATTTTAGATGCCAACAAAAGATTATTGTTTGCCTTCAAAAGACAATGATAAAGATTTTGTTGGAGATACTTCAAATGATCAATACAGCAATCTTAATTTAAATCGAAACAATTATGGCACAAATTTAACACCTGTAAAATCAAAAGATGTTATAAATCTTATAAATCGTACAAAAGAAGTTTCAAATTATGGTAAACCAAAAATTTTGCAGTCCTTTTAAAAAAAACTTTTTTTGTGAAAAATCGTGGAAGTTCTTTCTGCAAAAATAAAGCATTTTAAACTAAAATAATCAATTTTTTTACTGTTTCAAGTTTTAAAACCGTATTTAAAAAGGACTGCAGCAATAAAAAATTGTTAGATAATTTAATTGATAAAAATGAAAAAGCAAAAACAAAAAGCATTTTGAATTCATTGAATAAATCACCAAATTTGTTAAATGTCCAAAATGAATCTGATAAAAAAGAAAAAAATCCAAATAGAAGCACCCTTTCCCTTCACATTTCTGCATATGAAAATTCTGTTAAAGAAATTTCTGATCCTGGTTTAAAGAAAGTAAAACCAAATTTAATTCAAAAACAAGAACCTTCTTTTGCTGTCGGTTTTGCAATTCAGGTAATAAAAAAAATATACTTTTCAAAGATTTCATTTTAAAAATTTATAGAATCCATTCGAATTTCCAAGACAGCAAGAAAATGAAGATTTTAAAAAACCAGAGATTATGCAATTTAAGGCATCCCAACGATTACTAAATCCTAATCAAGAATCAGGTAATTCTGCAACATCGAGTTTTCTGCTTTTAAACAACTATGGTAAAGTCAGAAACTACATTATAGTTTGATTCACATCATTTTATTTTTTTTGGCAAAACGTGTCTTTTTGCCAATTTTCAATCCCTTAAAAATAAGCCCCAAAGATGTTTTTCTATGTTTTTTTGCATGACTTTAAACTAACTATTGTTTTTCGTGTTCAAAATTATATTTTCAAAAATTAAAACTAATTAAAATAATATTTAAGATATGGGTGGTAATCGACGTAAAAGAAAGTCAATCAAACCAACTGCAGAAGAAGGCCCCTCCACAATTGTTAAACGAATAAGAGAAGATGAAGAAATACAATTTTTGAATGAACTTCATCAAGATGCTTCTGTTTTATTATCAGATTTATTAATAGATAAAAAATTGGTTTTTGTTGAAGTAAAATTTATCTCCTATTTTAAGTACAAAAATTAAAATGACAAATTTTAGGGTTCTGTTGGATGCGGTAAAACAACTTTAGTTAAACGAGTTGCAAATGAATTAGATTTGCCAGTTGTTACCCTACAACTCAGTGATCAAATTGATGCTAAAGTAAAGATTTTTTAAAGTTGATATATATGTCTTTTATTGGATACTTTGTTTTAGACATTTATTGGAAGTTATCAATGCACAGAAGTTCCTGGTGAATTTGTATGGGAGCCATCAGTCTTTTCAAAAGTAAAACCCTTAGTGAAAAACCTAATAACTTTCCATTAATACATAGTTGCTTTTTAGGCAGTAACAAAGCGATGCCTAATCCTTTTGGAAGATATTGATTCAGCAACAACTGAACTCGTTTCAACACTTTTTTTAATGAATAAATCTTGGAGTGCTCCATTACATTCTGATGGAAGTATTACAGCCTTTCATCCAGAAGCTCGAATTGTTGCAACTGTTCGAACAGAAAATAATCATTCAGATTCTGCTGAACTTATTCGAAGTTATCCAATGACTGTGAATCTAAAACCACTTTCAAATGATGAATTAAAAAAAATTATTGAACATAAATTTCCAACTTTATTGTCAGTCGCAGAAAAACTTTTAAATATTTTCTTTGAACTTTCACAAATGATGTTAGCTGATAGTATAATTGATAGAGATTTAAATGCAAAGTTTGTTCATTTCCATTGTTTTACAGAAAGATTGAAATATATTCATTTTAGTGATTTAATTCGTGCATGCCGACGTCTTTCATCTTTGCCAAATCTCAATGATAATCAACAAATTTTTGTTGAACTTTCTGATATTTATGTTTTATCAATTTCAAATTTATCAAAAAGATCTCGACTTTCTGCAGCATTAGCAAAACATTTATCAGTTCCTGATCAACTTGCTGATACACTCCTATGTAAACGTGAACCTGATGTAACATCTTCACCAAATGGTGCAAAATTTGGTCGTGCAAAAATTCCTGTTCGTAAAGGAATTTTAGTTGATACGCTTTCATCAAAACATTTTGGATTTACTTCTGATGCAAAACGGCTAATGGAAAGAATTGCAGTTTGTATTCAACAAAATGGAAAAGAAGCTATTTTACTTACCGGTGAAACAGGTGTTGGAAAAACAAGTGTTATACAAATGATGGCACTTTATTCGAATAATACATTAGATGTTGTAAATTTAAGTCAAGATTCCGATTCTACTGATTTAATTGGAGGGTATACAAAAGATTTTAAATGCCAAATATAATTTTCTATTTTTAGATATAAACCAATTGGAACATTAGAATTGCTTACACCTTTAATTGAAAATGTTGAACAACTAATTAAGGCATCATTTGATACAGAAAAAAATCCTAAATTTATTTCACATTTTTCAGTAGGCTCTTTTTTTCCTTAACTACTTTAAACATCTTTTTTACATTTTTAGATGTTATTGAATGAAGAACGATTTTCTGATTATTTGATTCTTACTGAAGCAACAGCAAAAAAAGCAATTGAAACAAAATCTGGTGATCAACTTGCATGGGCGGATATTCTTGTACGATGTCAAAGACTTTCAAAATCGCTAAATTCTCGAAAATCTGCTCTTCCATTTGCATATGTTGAAGGAATTGTATCAAAAGCAGCAAAGAATGGACATTGGCTTTTAATTGATGAAATAAATTTAGCTTCAAGTGAATGCTTGGATGCAATTATACATGTTTTTGATGGAAATCTTGAAAGGCATCCTGATTTTCGTCTATTTGCATGTATGAATCCTGCAACCGATACTGGAAAGAAAAAGTTACCTGTTGGAATTCGAACACGATTTACAGAATTCTTTGTTCATGAACCAACTGATCGAGATCAGCTTACAGTTATTGTAC
The DNA here is from genome assembly GCA_963922195.1 of Panagrolaimus sp. PS1159. Lineage (NCBI taxonomy): Eukaryota > Metazoa > Nematoda > Chromadorea > Rhabditida > Panagrolaimidae > Panagrolaimus > Panagrolaimus sp. PS1159. Next base: position 3,750,122 of record CAWUHW010000005.1, read on the forward strand.
GAAATTATCTTCCAACTATTGAAGCATTACATCTTGGACGGCTACTAAATTTTTATAAAGAAATTTGTGAAAGTTTTCCACGAAAATATAGGTAAATCATTTTGTTTGAAATCTATCCTACAGTACTTCTTTTTTTTAGTTTACGAAATTTTTGTCGTGCTTTATCTTTTGCTGGTGATAACCTTTATGGAAATGCATATCGTTCACTTTTTGAAGGAATTTCAATGTCATTTGGAAGTGATTTGGATAATGATGGAATGACAAAATTTGATCGAATTCTTTCAAAACATTTTGAAGGTGTTCCAATTGGAATTTCTCGAGTTCCAACAGATGGAATGAAAATGTTTGTTTTTTTTCTTCTTAAACTATCATACATTAATTATCTCCATTTTTAGTCTTGTTGAAGGTTCATATATTGAAAAGGGGGATAATCCACCACAAACTGATCCACATTATGTTTATACAGAATCAATTAAAAAGAATTTATCAAGACTTTCAAGAGCTGTAGCAAGTGGCCGATTTCCAATTTTACTTGAGGGTGAAACTTCTGCTGGTAAAACTTCAATGATTTTGGATTTGGCTTTAACAACTGGAAATATTGTACATCGAATTAATAATCATGAACATACAGATATTCAAGAATATATTGGCTGTTATGCACCTGATGAAAATGGAAAGCTTACATTTGTTGAAGGTGTTTTGTTACAAGCTGTTCGACAAGGACATTGGGTTATTCTTGATGAATTAAATCTTGCACCGGTTGAAGTTTTAGAAGCTCTTAATCGAGTATATTTATTTATAGATTACTGCAATTGTAAAAATTTATTTTTTAGTTACTGGATGATAATCGTGAACTTTTTGTTGCTGAACGAAATTTAGTTGTAAAAGCACATCCCCGATTTCGATTGTTTGCAACACAAAATCCTGTTGGAACTTATGCAGGCCGAAAGCGACTTTCTCGAGCATTTTTAAATCGTTTTATTGTCCTTCGATTTGATCATCCACCTTTCGGGGAGCTAACACAAATTGTATGTGCAAGATGTGGAATTGCAAATTCTCCAGCAGAAGCTATGATCAAAGTTTTAACTGAACTTAAACGTTGCCGTTCAAATACTGGCTTGTTCAATGCATCTGATGGACTTATGACATTGCGGTAATCCTAAAAATTTTGAAAAATTTTTCTAATTTTGATGATCTTGCAGTGATCTATTCCGCTGGGCAAATAGACTTGCAAAAAGTGAAAGTGGTGAATGGCGACAAGTTCTTGCTGATCAAGGATATTTTCTTCTTGCTGCACGATGTCGAAATCCTGGCGATGCTGCAGAAGTTGTACGAGTACTTGAAAAAATTCTTAAAGTTAAAATTGATACAGAAAAATTATTTTCAATTGATTCACCATATTTACCAGATTTAATTGGAAAACAATTATCAGAAAATATTGGACATATTGTTTCAACCTTTGGTATGCGACGAATGCTTGTTCTTTCCGCAGAAGCTTGGAAATGTAAAGAACCAATTTTAATGGTGGGTGAAACGGGGTGTGGAAAGACAACTGCAGCTCAACTACTTTCTGAAGGAAAGCTTTTATCTATTAATTGTCATGAAAGAACTGAAACCTCTGATCTTCTTGGAACAATTCGACCAAATTCAGATGGATCATTTTTTTGGCAAGATGGTATTGTTGTACAAGCAATGAAAAATGGTTCAAAGCTTCTTATTGATGAAATTTCATTGGCATCTGATTCAGTTCTTGAACGTCTGAATCCATTGTTGGAATCTTCTCGAACTGTTTTATTAACTGATGCTGGAGCAGATGCTGAAGTGGTTGTGGCACATGCAGATTTTCAGGTGATTGCGACTATGAATCCTGGAACTGATCATGGAAAGAAAGAACTTTCAAAAGCTTTGAGAAATCGTTTCACAGAAATTTGGTGTAGTTGTGATCATCCAATTGAAGATATTAAAAAAATTATTGCTGGCAGAATTTCAATTTTGGGCTTTCAAGTTGATGAAGAACTTTCACATGTTATTGATGGAATTGTTGAATTCTTTTTAACGTTTAGCGAAAAATTTGGAAATATTTTTCGAATTGTTTTTTCAATTCGTGATATTATTGCTGCTGCAGATTTATTTCTTGCTTGTAAAAATGTTGCATCATTTTCAACCCATGATTCATTTGTTAATTCTTTGACTGGAGTTGTTGTTGATTCAATTGGGGTACTTCCTGCTCGAACTGCCTATAATGCTTCAAAGCTTAAAAAGAAATGTCATCAAATGGTAAAATTTGAAGAATTAAAAATTTTTATAAGTGCCAAAATTTTTAGATTTTATCAATTGCTCAAAAGCATCACCTCCTTCCTATTGTTGGAATGGAAGGTTCAGAAAAATCAAATTCTTTATTCTTTGGTAATTTTCCAATAGAACTGGGCAATCTTCCTTCTGAAGCTGTAAAACAATATTCATTTTCAACTCCAACAACTGAACAAAATGCTCTTCGAGTTGCTCGTGCCCTCTTACTTGAAAAACCAATTATGCTTGAAGGTTCACCAGGTGCCGGAAAATCATCTTTGATTGTAGCATTAGCAAAAATTACTGGACATTCACTTGTACGCCTGAATTTAAGTGATCAAACAGATTTATCTGATCTATTTGGACATGATGTTCCAGTCTCAAAACCTGATGGAACAATTTCTTTTCAATGGCAAGATGGACCAATTTTAAAGGCAATTAAAGAAGGATCATGGATTTTACTTGATGAAATGAATCTAGCTTCTCAATCTGTTTTGGAAGGCTTAAATTCATGCTTTGATTTTCGACAAGAGTTATTCATTGCTGAATTAAACAAAAAATTTATTATTAATTCTGATCAATGCCGATTCTTTGCTTGCCAAAATCCACAAACTCAAGGTGGTAATCGTCGTGCCCTACCAAAATCATTCTTAAATCGCTTCACTTCAATTTATATTGAACCATTTGGAGCACAAGATTTTTCATTAATTTTAAATCAAGAACTTCCGGATTCTCGATTAATTATTGAAAAAATGATTCGATTTAATCGTGAAATGCAAAATTTGGTTAAAAAAGAATGTCCTGGAATTGAATTTGAATTTAATATGCGAGATCTTTTACGATGGGCAAATTTTATTCAAGAATTTCATGATATTTCTTTTGGAGCTCAAATTCTTTATATTAATCGTTTACCATATTCTGCCGTTCAAGAAGAAGCAACAAAATATTTTGGACAAATTTTTGGTGTTGATCTTTTAATTCCAAATTCAACAATTTTTTATGATGAAATAAGTGGAATATGTTTTGGTCAAAAGAAATATAATCTTTTTGTTAAAGGAATGTCATCTCTACCTTTAAGCAATCTCTTACTTCTTTCATCACAATCAACACTACTTCAACAACTTTGCATTTGCATAAAACTTAATTGGATTGTACTTTTAAATGGTCCAAGATTAAATGGTAAATCATCGGTTGTTGAAACTTTGGGATTACTTGGTCAATCAAGCTTGAAAAGAATGAGATTAAATAAAGAAACTGATGCATCAGAACTTTTAGGAAGTTATGAACAAGTAAGAAAAAAGTTGTTTCATTTCCTTATCTTAAATGGATTATTTTTAGGTACTTGATTATAAAATTATTGAAGAATGTTTTGATGAATTTTGTAATATTTTGAAAAATCATTCTGTCATTGGTTTACCAGAAGAACATTCTCAAACAGCTTTAAAAGACCTTGAAAACATTGAAAAAACAGATGTTCATAAACTTCGATGTAAAGTTATTCAAATTGCTGCATTAGTAAATGCTGAATCACAAGAAAAATTAAATATTATTGCATCAAAGTTATCAAAAGTTTATCTTCGATTTGAATGGCGTAGCAGCGTTTTTGTTGAAGCATATAAAAATGGTGATTGGCTTTTAATTGAAGATGTAAATTGTTGTAGTGCAGCAGTATTGGATCGACTAAATTGTTGCCTTGAAAGTGGTGGAAAGCTTGTACTTCCAGAACAAATTGATGGAAGTTCAGAAGAAATTGAACCACATCCATCTTTTCGTGTCTTTTTTACAATGGATGCAAAAAATGGTGCACTTTCACGTGCAATGAAAAATCGATGTGTTGAATTTTGTATTGATGAAAGGAATGCTTGGTTTGGAGATTTTGATTCTGCTTTAAATGTTATGCTTCTTAAAGAACCACTAATGTGTTCAACATATGATGGAGAATGGAAGAATGAATTAAGCATGGAAAGCTTAAAAAACTTTTTGAGGATTTCTGCTCGAACAAATTTAACAACTGAACAAAGATTCAAAGAACTTTCGGATTCACTTGAAATTTATCCATCAATTGATGAGCTTTCAACTGATAAAGTTACGTTCCATGCTTTAACTGTCGCTGAAAGTGTAAATCGAAATCCACCATGTTTATTATCTTCAAAGCGGCAACTTCGTTTACCTTTTGCTGAACATCCACTTTTTAAACATAAAAATGGCATTATTCCTGATGTTTTACATTCAGAGCTACAAATTCAAGAATATTATCGAATTGCAATGGATTTTGAATCTGAAGATTTTAATGCTAATCCTTCTGAATTTGAACTTGCAAATTTGGTATTAGCAATTATGTCATCATCTTCTGATTGTTTAATGAAAAATTTAATTTTTTTCAATACTTTTAAAAATGTCAATGAAGGTTCTAAAAAAGAATTGATTGATGTTATTGTTGATGTTTTGAAGCGACAAAATGCTTCCAAAAGTTCGGCGCCATGGGATCTTCGAATTTATGAAAGCTCCGTTTTTGATTATGTTTCTGATGAAACAATTGATAAGTATGCTTTAAAAAAAATTTTTTTCCCAAAATAAAAATATTTTTTAGACGTCTTTTAAAATTCATGGCAATTTGGTTAAAGCATGAAACAGAATTAATGAAAACACGGATGGAAAATTCATCCCCGTTTGCAATATCGGAAGCTTTTAAAGCTGGTGAAATTGATACTTCAACACTTCAAAATCCTGCATATGCAATTTTATCAACAATTTGTCAAAATTTAATTGCTTCAATTGAACATGTTGAAATTGAAAATTCTGAAGAATTTCGAAATGATTTATACAAGACATTTGATTTTATTTTTGGATTAGCAACTTTTATGGATATTTCTGTTACTTCAAATGATATCGTTCATCCACTTTTGTTAATTCGACAATGCTTACAAGATTTAGAAATTAGCTGTTATAGCTCAAAAAACCATCTAATTTGGAAACAAATTTATTCATTCTTTAAAGGCAATAAACGTCATGCACTTGAAATGGATAAATTTACAAGTATTATTGGAACTTCATCTGTTGCCCAAACTGTACAATATATTGATTCATTGAATGATGTTTGTGCCGTTCGACCATTAAAAGATGAAATGGATTATCTTAGTTTAAAGAATTTGGTTCCTGCCATTCATGAAGCATATGTAACTGCAAAACATCGAACTTCTCCAACAAAATTCTCATTGGATTCCCTTGTTTATGGGTTACAAAATTTGCTAAAAACTTATGTTTTTATTAAACATAAAAATATTGATGAAAATTTTGTTCTTCATTTTCCAGAAGCTGCTTTACAACATTTTGAAATTTTAAATCGATTTAATCATGAAGAAAGTAGTACAAAAGAAATGCTAAAATTTTTAACTGTTTTAAATTCCAATGTTGCAACATACAATATTAATTCATCTTTGAAGGTATCTTTAATGGACAGTTTATTCCTTAATAGATGATGATTTAATTTTTAGACTGCTCATATTACATCTGTTGAAATTTTATTGGATGTAATTATTGATTTTTGGAAAGGTTTTCGATTTTCAACAACCTCATTTGCTGCAATTCCATTATCTGCACTTGCATCAGCATCAGATAAAATTTCTGAATATCAATCTTTTATTTGGATTGCACGAAATATTATTCAAAAATATAGTGATCTTTTAAGGTATGTATTATTAAGCTTTTTAAAAAGTCAATAAAAATATTTTAGTGATCAAATAATTTCACAAACGAATGCATTTATGGGTGGTGGAATTTCTGATAATTTATCATTCTTTTATCGATGCAAAGATATTTTTAAAGCTCTTATTCCTGCAAAGGGGCTTGTTGATCCTGGGCTTACGGATTTAGTAAATTTATCAGTTAATCAAAGTCGTGAAAAAGTTCTTCAACTTTTTGCAATTTGTACAAAACTTTTTCCATCACAAGCTTCGGCACATCCAATTATTCGATATATTAATGAAAGCGTTGTAAAAACTGCTGAAACAATTGAATGCCTTGAACAAAAACAAATTAAAGTTTATCGGACTTCACATTTAAAGGTACATATTTTTTTTTGAAAGTCTAAAGTTTAACAATGATTTTTAGTTTGACGAATTTAATACTGAAGTACGACAGTTTTATTCAAGATGGTTATCAGCTCTTGATGGATATATCGTTCAACAAGGTCCATGGTATCGAGATGTTCCATTTTCAACTGTTTTGGGACATTCATCTCGAACAAATACTTTAATTAATTTAGCACAAAGCTTTTGTGAAGTTTGTTAAAATCTTTAAAAAATTATTTTAAATCTAATTCTTCTTTTTTAGCGTTTATTATTTGAATATTATGATTTACCAGATGTCATTTTACCAGTATATACAATTCTTCAATGCTTTTTGTTAATCCTTTATCTTCAATCATATCTTTGTGAAAGACATTTAAAACTTCGTCGAATTAATACTGAGTGCAATAATATTGTTGATAATTTTACATTCATTTATCCATCAATTGATATCTTTGAAAATGAATCTAATCTTCGAATTCTTGCTTTACAAGGCCGTGAATCTGTTGTACCAATGCAATTTCAATTTGAAGTTGCTCGATCACTTTTATCACAATCTTCTGTAAATGAATGGAATGAAAAAGCTGATTTAGCTCTGGCATGGGTAATAAAAGAATGGGGACTTTGGTTTGAAGCTCGAAAAGAAAAACGTGAACAAATGTTTGTTTATAAAAGTGTTGGCGGAAAAACTAATGAAAACGGTGAAGATGATGAAACAATGCCGGATCCAGAAGATTTAGAAATCCAAGCACTTTTACCAAATTTTGATGATACAGATTTTGAAGCAGCTGCTGATGCACAAAATATTTCTTCTGTACAAAGTCGACTTCCTGATGCTAAAGACCTTTGTACAATTGTTGATTTATTGATTAATTCTGGAAATAATAATACTTCAAAGAACTCTGATACATTGCTTTCAACTGTTTGGCTTCTTAATTTCTTTGTAAGGCTTTTGGATTTTTTTATATTTAAAAAAAAAAATTTTTTCAGTCACATAGTGATGTACTTTTAAATCCAAATTTTGATCCAGATTCTAATCCATCACAATTTATTGAACATTCAATTTTAATGGATAAACATTTATTGGCAATTTCAAGCTTTCGACAATCTCTTCATTCAAAGCCACTTAAAAGTGTTATAAATGTTTATACAGAAAATGATAAAGCAGAAGTGAATCGATGCGTTGATTCCATTCAAAGATTGGAAGTTCGAGTCAATGAAATTCGTGAAGAATTTCCTGAAGAAGCAAATTTAAAAGAAATTTCTGAAATTATTGCAACATTTTTAAATGCTGATTGTGGAGTGCCACAAATGAAATTGGCATCATGGATTGAAAAAGTTCTTGAAAAATGTGAACATTGGCAAAAGCTTGCACCTCGACAATATTCACTTATTGAACAATTAAATGAATTACAGCAAATTCTTGTTGATTGGAGAAAAATGCAAGTTCATTCATGGCATCATATTATTACAGCTGTACAAGAAGAATCTCAAGCAACTGCCGTTACAATGGGATATCCAATTATTGAAACTTTAATGCAATGGCGGCTAAATTCTGAAGAAGAAAAAAATATTCCAAATTTTTTGGCAATGATTGTTGAATGGATTCAATCTTCAACATTAATCGATTTTGAATCTCGTCTTAAAATTGCATCATTTGCAGCAATTTTGGCTGAAATGTTTGCAAAATCTGATATTCAACTTTTTGAACTTTCACCTTCAATTAAATCAATTGTTTTCTATTTTTCTGCATATCTTCAAACAGTACAAGAAAAATTAAAAAAGAAACGAGCCGAAGTTGTTCAAGAACTTGAAAATTTTGTTAATATTGTTAAATTTCATGATTTAAATTTATGGTCCGTTAAAAGCTCAGCAGAAAAAGCTCATCAAAAGTTATTCAAAATTATTAAAAAATATAAGGTTTGAATAATTTTAGGTTGCAAATTTTAAAAATTCCCTTTTTTAGCTTCATGGAAATGAACAATTGTCAACTTTATTCTTATCATTCTTACCTGAAATTCCACGTCCTCTTACAATTGAAATTACAAAAAAGCCATCAAATTTCGATCCAGATTCTCGATTGAATTTTGCAAACTTTTATCAACGTTTTTCAACACTTTTAATTGGCCTTCCAGGCTTAAATGAACCTGAATCATTATTTGAATATTGTTCAGATTATCTTGGAATTCTTAAAAAGGATATCATTTATGCTGAAAATGATGATGAAGGAAATGAAAAGTTACAAGGTCAAGCACTTTTTGATCGACAACGCCGTTTTGCAGCTTTAATTAAATATGCTTCAAAATTTGGTTTAAGATCTCGAAGAGCTGCACCAATTTCATCAGAAGAACTTTTAAAATCTTCTTTAACAATGGATGCAAAAAATACTGGATTAAATGAAGAATATTTCCGAGCATGTGCTGTTACACGAAATGCTGTAATTCGACTTGTAAATCAATTAAATTCAACAAAACAACCACATATTTTGAAACAAGTTAGTGTACAAATGATTTCACACATTCGTGGAATAACTGAATATGGATTTGCATGGCTTCTTAATTCTGTTCCAACCTTTCAACGTTTGGAAGAAACAATTCAATGGATTCGAACAACAAAAGATCGACTTTCAATTTTTGTTGAAAATGCAAAACGTCCAATTCCTTGCTTTTCGGCATCCATTCAATCCAAATCAATTTTTGAAGAAGCAAAACATTCTGTTAAAAAATCTTTTGAAATTGGAAAACTTTTACAGAGTTTAATTGCTGCTGCACCAGAAAAGAGTATTAATTCTATTTTTAATGCAGATGCAAATATTTTGGCTGAACTTCGAGATGTTGCTCTTCATAAAGAACATTCAAAATATTTTGAAATTAAAACAAAAATTGATGATTTGGTTAATATTTTACAAAAAATGTCTTCACTTTGTGAAGATTATGGTAAAAGACCTGTTGAAGAAACGTGGAAAGTGTAAGTTTCAAAGTTTTGAAATTAAACTTTTAAGTACAGCTTTTTTTAGATCTGATTTTGAAAGCTTTTTGGCAATACTTTTGCAAGAAGTCAATGATGCCTTAAAAATTACAGAAGATAAAGATCTTGAACAACATTTCGAAGCAAATTTAAATAAATTAAGCACATATCTTACCGATATTCATGAAACTGCAAGTTCTGAAAACCGTTTTGAAGAACCAATGTTGGGAGATGTTGCATATATTTCAAGTGAAATTTATCAATTTAAATTGCAACAAACTTTTAAAGCTGTTGATTCAAAGATTGATGAAAGTCAAGCTCCATTGGATGTGATTAAAAAGATTGCAATTGCATGCAGCGCTGGTGTTGATTTTAATCAGGTATTTATCACTGAAGGATTTCTCTTCTTCTAAATCTTTTATTCTTTTTAGGAAATAACTCGTCTTGTTGTATTAATGGATCAACTTTCCCATGGCTTTTCTGCTTCATCTGAAGATTTGGAACGTTACACAAAATTAATGACCGAAATTTTGGAAACTCTTGAATTGGTTCAATCTGTTCTTGTTCAATTTACTGATTGGGTTGCTGTCTTTTATATTCATTTTGGGCATGTTTCATCACAAATTTTACAAAAAGGTTTAGTTAATCCTATTCCTAAAAAAGAAGAAGGTGAAGGCGGCCAAGGAAAAGATATCGAAGATGTCGGGGGTGAAAATGCTGGCATGGGTGAAGGACAAGGAACGAAAGATGTCTCAGAACAAATTGAAGAAACTGGACAAGTTGATGATTTAATGGTTTGTCACTTTTTTGTAATTGCCTTTTTTAATTGCATGAATTTTTAGAATGAGGATGAAGAAAATGGTACAAATGAAAATCAAGAGCCTCAAGAAAAGCCAAAAGATTCTGAAAATCCGCTTGAAATGGAAGATGATTTTGCAGCAGATTTAGAAAATCTTGATAATGACGAAAATGAAAAGGGTGAAAATGATAATGATGAGCCGGAAGAAGAGCCAAATATTGATTGGGATATGGGTGATGTTGAAGAACCCGAAGAAAATCAGCTCGATCCAAATTTATGGGATAAACCTGAACAAGAAGATAAAAAGCTTGATGATAGACCTGAAGGAGCTGATAATCAAACAGATGAAATTGCTGCAAAAGAGAATGATGATACGGTAGCAAATGAAGATAATGGAAAGGAAGATGATGAAGAAACAAAAGAGGATGAAACAAAGAATGATGAATGCAAAGAAGATGACGTTGATCTTGAAAATGTTAATCAAAATGATGTAATTGATAACAATGAAGAAGAAGAAGTTCAACCTCCACAAGACAATGATGAATCATCTCTTGATACAAGTAAACCAATTGAAGAGGATGCTACAGATGATGATGCAGATGCAGATACAATAGACCAACCTGAAAGTGGTATGGATGTTGAAGAAGATGATCAAGAAGATGCAACTGAAGAGAAAGAAAAGGAAAGAGAAATTGCTGATGAAGGTGCACAAAGTGAAGAAGTTGAAAAGAATAATCAAGGCCAAACAGCTAGTGATGAAAAAACCAAACAAAATTCTACTGGTGGTGAAAATGATGATGAAAAAGAAAATGCAGAAGAAGAAAAAGATGAAAATCTTGAGGTTAAAGAGGATGAATCAACGCAAGGCAAAAATGATGCAAGAAATGCACGTGCAAGAGCATCATTGTAAGTTAAACTTTATATTTAGAAATTTTATTTATTTTTATTTTTAAGGAAAAAAGCTGAAAAACCAATTGAAGAAAATTCTAATGATACTGAAGTCATTGAACCAGAATCCAGTCGCCAACATGCTCAACCTACAGAAGAAGATGAAGCAATGGATGTTGATAAGCGTGATGAAAAGGTTGATGAAGCAATGGATAATGATGAAATTGATGAAGCTTCAAAGAATTTAGCTCATATTAATGATGATATACATGATAATCGTGATCAACTTGTTGTTCAAAAATCTACCGTTGAAGAAGCTCGTTCAACTCGAAGCCAATATGAAAAAATGAAATCAAATTATAATAACATTGTTGAAAGTGGTGAACAAGAAGAAGATGAAGAAAATCTTAATCATGATTTAGCAACAAATGATGAAGATTTTATTTTAACATCTGATGAACAAAAGCATACTGTAATTCATATTTCAACAGATTTCTTTGATCTTTCACAACAAGCTGTTAAAAGTTTAGCGTTGATTCAACCAGATATTGATAGCTCTGAAGCTTCAACAAATGATGCAAGAAAATATGCATCTTTAAGTGATTCAGTTGGTTTAATGGCATCAGAATTAGCAGAAAATTTACGTCAAATTCTTGAACCAAGTATTGCCAATCGATTACAGTAAGCTTTAACGCTTTTTTTTAATTATTTTATATCTTTTTTTCAGAGGTGATTATCGAACTGGTAAACGATTAAATATGCGTCGACTTGTTTCATATATTGCAAGTGATTATCGTAAAAATCGAATTTGGTTACGACGAACTAAAAAGCAACAACGAAATTTTCAAATTATGATTGCAATTGATGATTCACAAAGTATGGGAGAGAATCGAATGAATGAAATTACATGTCAAAGTGTATGCTTAATTGAAAAAGCTTTTCGACAACTCGAAGTTGGACAACTTGCAATTTGTAAATTTGGACAAACTGTTCAAATGTTACGTGAATTTACTTCTGCAACAGATGCCCAAGATACTTTAATTCCATCACTTCTTGATAATCTTCAATTTGATCAAAATAAAACTGATCTTCTTGGCCTGCTATCTTATGCATCAAAAACATTTGAAACAGCTAAAGAAAATACTCCTTCTTCATCTGTGCCCGTACAAATGCTTGTTATTATTGGTGATGGGCATGGCGCATTTGCACAAGGTCGTGATCCACTTGTTACTGCTCTTAAAGAAATGGAACATCAAAATATTACTGTTCTCTATATTATTGTTGATGGAAAGAATTCAATCCTTAAAATGAATTATACAACTTTTGAAGGTGGAAAACCTAAAATGACTCCATATATTTCTGTTTTTCCTTTCTCATTTTATGCACTTGTTCGCTCAATTTCAACTTTGCCTGGCACTCTTGCAGAAGCTATTCGGCAATGGTTTGAAATGGCAATGCAAGAATAAATAAATTTTTTGTTATATTTGTTGTTTTTGTTAATATATTTTGTTGAGTTTTATTATAAAGATTTATTATATTTTTATTTATTCAAGTCTTACAAATTAATTTTAAAAAGGATGAAAACGCAAAAAAAATTTAAAAATTAATTTTGAACAATTCCAAGGCGGGGTCGTTTCGTAACATAGAGGATTCGCCGACGAGTTGTTGGCTCTTTATATGGTTCTTCGGTAACTTCTTCTTCCTGAACTGTTTCTTCTGGAGCAGTTTCTTCTACATTTTGTTGTTCGGGGGTTGAATCAGATTGTGACGAAAATGACGGATCAGAAGAATCATTATGCATTTCTCCATCATGCAATTTTGTCTCTCCATTTTTAGTATCTTCTGAAATAGTTGTTGACTCTCCATTATGGGGTTCAGAATCTGGAACTTCATCATAATCAGGCTTCTTTTTATCACCATTTGGATACATATCATCATAGGCGATATTTTTAATTTTTGGTTTTGAATTATCCCATTCAGATGATTTCCCTTTTGGTTGTGGAAAAGCGTCTGCAACAAATTGTGGCTGAATTGCATTTGAAGAAACATGTGAATGTCCACCATCAACAACGGTCAAGGGTTCTTCAGAAACTTTTAACGGCTCAGAGACTTCCAAACGTGGAGCAGAAAATGCAATAGCTTTTGCATCAGATGGTGGAAGAGGTTCTTTGGCACTTGTTTTTGGATGGGATGTTTTTTTGATTAAACTTAATTCAACCGGGCATGGGCAGAATCGAGCTGGTGCACCAGGTTCACCAGGTGGACCTTTCTCTCCACGAATCCCTGGCTTCCCTTCTTGTCCATCATATCCAGGTGTACCAGGTTTACCTTCCAATCCAGGTGCACCAATAACATATGATCGAAGTCCACGTTTTCCTTGTGGTCCTGGAGCTCCATCTGCTCCAGGAGCACCTTTATCACCTGGTGGTCCTGTGCCGCCAGGTGCAGGAATTCCCGGAGTTCCTGGATTTCCAGATTTACCAGGAAGTCTAGGAAAGCCAGGATCACCTTAAAATTGACTTCTTTGTTTTTTGAATCCAATCTTTGTTAAAACCCATACCTTCAGGACCTTGTTCACCATCAATTCCATCAAGTCCAGGAATACCAGGATCTCCACGATCACCAGGAATTCCTTCAAAACCAGGTAATCCGGGAGGACCAGGTTGTCCAGGTTTTCCTGGTGGACATTCAATACATTGATTAAAGATTTCTTCTAATTGTGTTTGAGCATCTAATCCTCTAACTCCATCACGTCCAGATTCCCCTTCTTCACCATCTGCGCCTGCTTCACCTTCAGGGCCAGGTGGTCCAGGGTAGGGGGGAGGGCAACGTTCTCGAATTACTTCTAGTTGACGCTTTGGACGTTTACCAAGTTGTTGAAGTCGAGCCGATTGTGCATCAAATTGTTGAGCATAAACCTTTAAAAATTTTTTAGTTGAATAAATCACAAAAAAACTTACATTAAAACGTTGAATTCGTTGCTTAAAAATGGCTTTAAGATTATCAGTGTGAGAAAAAAGATAGGGTAAAAGAATTATTTGGGTTAAAATTGATAATGACGCAATCAAAACTGTTGCACCTCCGACCACTTTATAAAGCATTTTTTACAAATAAATGAAAAAAAGAAAAGAATTCAAGGGTTTTTTAATTCAAAAAAACAGAGGCGTCCTTGACTGACTTTTTTTTACCTTTTAAAATAAAGGTTTATTTATCCTTGAACCAGTGACCGCAAAGGTAAATCAATGTTTTAAAAAATATTTTTCAAACTGTTTTTTTAAATTTTTAAAACAGCAAAATATTTTTTATATTACAAAGCATAAAACCGTAAATTTAAATGCCAAAACTATTAATTTTTTTGAAACTGCAAAATATAAGGGTGTTCCATAAGTTCGTACCGCGCTTTCAACGGCTGGAAAGCCAGAACTTTTTCACCAGATCAGAAAAAAAAATTCTGTCTTTACATTTTGTATAACTCGATGAGACGAGATGTAAAAAAAATATATTATTACTGTATTTAAAAATTAAATTAAGCATGCATAGAAACTAACCTAGCAACAAACTTTCAAAAAAAATTCACTAACGTCTTTTTCAAATTTTGCTTCAAAATTGCTGTTTATCAAAATATATTGGTAGAATTGTGTTACATAATCTTTTTTATAGCTTCTTTTTGAAATATTTGATGACAAAAACCTGTGAATTAAATGTTTTTTCCTGCAAGTAAATTTTGTTTTTTCATTCGACATACTGTATTTTTTTAAATTAAAGAAAATTTTTAATTTTGGTTTGAATTTTTTTCTTTTGTTATTTCCCATTGTTACAAAAAATAAAAGTCTTTGATTTCTTTTCATTTTCCAAAGTTTATTTGTGAACATTGTTCCGTTTATTTTAAACAAAAGTCTAATTGTTCTATTTTTCTTCAGCTGACAAAAGAAAACCATTTTGTATTTTTATAAATATTTTTGGGTGTAAATCATATTTTTTGGATTAAAGATAGAAGTTCTTAGATGGCACTGATCTTTTTTTGTCATCTGCAATTTTTTTCATTTTTGTTAGTCATCTTTAAGGAAAGCTTTCAGCTGTTTTTTTTACTAGTTTTTTTTTAAAGCATTTCTTTTTTTCTTTCAATCATTTCGATCGAACTTCGAAGAGAAAAATAGAAAGAAAGAAAAGACGGACATTTTTGTTATTGTGTGTCTATTTCGCAAAAAAAAAAATCAGAACGAAGCAGTTTTTTTTCTTTTTCGATTGCTTTTTTATTATCAAAAAATGAAATATTATTCACGTTCTTTTTTGTGCCATAAAAAACTGTTGCAATTTTTGATTGACTGTTTTCCAATTGTTTCTTTCTTCAATCAATTTTTTATTTTTTAGCTTTAAAAACAATAAAATGGAAGAATTAAAGCCATTGCCGCGTTTAATTCTTATTGATGCAGCAAATTTTATGAATGTTTATAAAAAAGTTGCAACAAATTATGCATGTCCAAATTATGAAAGGTAATAATATATGGCTTCCACTTATTGCTATTATCAATGATGAATTAATTTTAGTCGAAAAAATGCATTTCGTATTATTCCAGTTGTACATTTTTTTGTTGCCCGTGGTTATACAGTTTTAGTAATTGCAAATGAACATACTTTAAAGCCTCATACAACACAGCTATCATATCTTTTAAAAGAGCTTAAAGCTATGAATCTTCTTGTACATCCAATTCGAGATGGAAAAGAAGTTGATGATCGAGCAATGTTAGAATGTGCAGCAGATTATGGTGCAATAATTTTATCATGTGATAAATTTCGTAATCATCCCGATTTTAAAGCAATTACAAATCGATACGTTGTTGGTTATGAAAGAAAAAAATGTAAACAAGATTCTGATGTTACAAATAATCTTGGAATTGAATGCAAATATTCTTTTTATCTTGATGGAAGTAAGCAATAAAAGCCCACTTTTTATGATATAACTGGGATATAATTTTTAGAATGTTTTGCTGCAAAGCCAACCGATGATGATTATGCAAAAGTTCAAAAAAGTCATGAAGATTTTAAAAAAATTAGTCCAGAAAATCTTCGTCGTCTTGCATTAATGGATTTGTATTTACATTCAGATATTTGTTCAAAAATTGGTGCCCCTCTCCCTGAAGCATGTACAAAATTTTTAGATCCTGAAATGCCATTCCCTGTTAATTTTGAACAATTTGAAAAAGCTGCACAACGTTTTTATAGGAGGCAATAAAATTTAAATTTAATAATTTTCAGATGATATTCCTTCTTCATCATTAATATTTCTATCACATTTATGTACATACGTGTTTATCTATTCATTTAAAACCAAAAATAAAAAAAGCTTTAAGTATTTAATCTTGTTTGTTTTTTATTAAGCAGTTTCTTACTGTTAAAATATTATCTTTTATTTGTAACTAATTATTTGTTTTTACATAATTAATGCCCGGAAAATATCTTTGAAAATTATATTGTATTTCTTTGCCAAAAAGCTTTTCTTGTAAAACGATAAAAAGTTAAAAAAAACGGCATATCTTTTTTTAATTTTTTCTTGTTCAATACTGTACTCAATTCATTTATTTTTCAGCAGTCAATAATATTTATTATTTGTGCCTTATTATTCTTCTTCTTTCAACTTTCTTACTACGAGGTATGAAAATTTTTAAGTAAAAACGATTGATAAAAGTGTTCTCCAAAAATTTTTGACTGAACTTCCCCTGGAATACGGTTTACTCCTTATCATTCAATAGCTTTGCCGGACCTAAACTCCATAAAAATTAGTTTTTATTTTTTGATAAAAGGAGATATTAAAGCACCATATTTTTTGCTAAAATTTTTTAATAAGTTTCCAAGAAAGTTTCTTTTTAAAAAGGGATATTTTTTATTAAAGAATAATCAAACAAAATCTGTTTGAATAATCTTGTTTGTTACTGTAAAACTAAAGTCAAGTTTATTCGGAATCTAATAATACTAAAAAAATGAATATTTATGCAATCGGTACAAATGTTATACACATGTTTATACATAAGTTTGTGAAATAAGCTTAAAACATTTTACAATAGAGCTACAATTTTTTGCTGTTGCATTAAATTTAGGTACAGTCTTTTTTTGATTTATCACAACAGAATTAATTTTTTATAAATATTTTTTAAAAAATTTTGCTTTTTTTGTTTTTTATTTTATTGTGAAGGCTCACTCTATTTTCTCAAAACCATTAAAAAGTATGGATAAAAACTATTATATCAAAAAATGGATGAAATTTTAAACGCTCAAATTGAAGTACCATTATTTACATATTATTTTTATTCTGAAATTTCAATGGTCAAAAAAGGTGAAACTACAGTATCCCACCGCCAAAATACCTGATTTTCAATTATATTTATTTTTTACAACTTTGCATTTTTTTGCGTAAAAATTTTTCAACTTGCAAATCTTCTCTGATGAAAAAAGAAAAAATGCAATACGAAAGAAAATGAAAATGTATGAATCATCTTTAAGCTGGGCACACAAAAAAATGTCCATTTTTTTATTTTGTTTCATAATGAAAATAAGAATGATGCAATATTTTAGGTCAGCTGACAGAATAAAATGTGCTAGCTTTTGAAAAATGAAAACATATGCGCTAATATTATTTTTTTCAACATCTCAAACCATAGCAGATTTAGAAATTTATTTTTTTCGTGAAAAATCTTTGACAAAATTTGTGTCATTTTTTTATTTAAATGTTTGCTTTAATTTTTGTTAGCTTTTTCTAATTTTTTTGAGTGAAATTATTTTTTAAAAAATTTTTAATATCCATGTTATTTTTATACAATTTTTTAGTTGCGTTTTTACGAAAAAAAAATATTAATTATAAGCTTTTTTCTGTTTTTACAAATTAAAATACAGTTTTAGATGGCAACAAAAGATTCTTTGCCTTTTAAAGAAAATTATGATATTGTTTTTATCAATGGCACTTTAAATGATCAATACAATAATCTCAACTTAAATCAAAAAATTCAAAACTCTTCAAATGCATTTTCTGAACCCTCAAAAAATGTTTCAACAGAAAAAAGAAAACCTTTAAATTTTGGTAACCATCAATGCTGCTGCAGTCCTTTGCTTTTAAACTTTTTATTCCAAAATAACGATAAAGAATAACTGTAGTTATAAAAAGAAAGATTTTTTGATTTTTTTTCGAAAGCTTATTGTAATAATTAGGATATTAAAAAGGACTGCAGCTTCAACGAAAATGTTAGATTTTGAAAATAATGATACAAAAAAAGGTTCACATTCATGGAAAAAAGCATCAAATAATTTATCATCATATTTTGGAAAGAATGATTTTGAAAAAGAAAATGAATTTAAAAAAGAAAAACTTTCTACCATCAATTGCAGCAGCACTTTATCTCTTCATATTGCAACTTATGAAAAAATGGTTGAAGATTCTTCATCAAATTTAGTTAATGGTACAAAAGAAGAAAGTTCAAAACAAATTAAAAAAGAAAAAGATACAAAACAACTTTTCGGTGGTTCAAAATTTGTTATTCAAGTAACATCAAATTTTTGTTAATTTAAAAATAAAATGTGGAAAATTGCTTTATAGAACCCATTTGAATTTCCAAGGCAGCAAGAAAATGGCCGATCACAACAAGAACCAGAAATTGGACAATTTAGAGCATCTCAACGATTATTTAATCCTAACCAAACGAATCAAAGAAATCAACGTTCCACTGGATCATCAACGGATCAAACAAATCAACAAAGACCAATACCTGAACAGCCTCGTTATCGAAGACCATTGCCTGAACATAATGGTGGACCAAGGGTTTGTTTTCTTCGATTTTTTATCGTTAACAGCCCAAGTTAAAAAAAACATTGTTAAAAAAATTTTGTTGTGATTTAAAGTAATAACAAAAAATCTGTACTTTATCGCAAAATGGGGCTTTGAACATTTCACATGATGATACAATAAACACGTGTAACATATTTAAAGGGATTAATCGCTTCAATCAATTGCAAATTTCACAAATATTTATTCTTTTGGTATTATTAGATTTTAAATAAATTTGGCTTTTACTTTTACAGTAACAAACGAGGTATTCAGAAAAAGCAAAAATAGATCCTTTTTTCGGAAAAGTGCTTTACAGTAATACTGTTCGATATAGCGCATTTTCTATAATACGGTTACAGTATTGTAGAAAATGCGCTGTATCGAATTCTTTTAAAAAAAAAATGCATCTGTGGCTTTTTTTTCAATGATAAAAATTTTTTTCTCGACATATTTCTTAGGAGAGCAAAAGTCCGTTAGCGTTATTGCATTTTTGAGAGCAAACTGTTTCCCTTGGCATCCAGTCAAAAAATTTTTCGAGAGCAACTTTCTTCACTTTTTTTGCTTTAAATATAAAGCCCATATCCTGAATGAACGAAGCTATTTAATTGTTTTCTTAAGCATCTTTCAGAAAGTGCCTATAAAAAAATCTAAAAAACCGGACTCAATATTCACAGTTCTTTAAAAAATTTTTCAAATCCGTTTTTATCTGTTTTTCAACTTTGATTGTTTTTCATGATTTTCAGCTATTTTTCTTAGAAAACAGTTAAACAGCTTTTTTCATTGAAGATTTAGTTTTAAAATTTAAATTTTAAGGTTAAAATTTTGCAACAGGGAACAGTTTGCTCATTGGAAAGCTCGCCACACATAAATCAAATACCGCGTAAAATTTTTCTTTAAAAAAATGTTAGACAAAGTTAGTATAATTTTAAAAAAATTTTTTTATTTTATTTCCCCTAAAATGTATTTTAGGAATATCTAAATGTTACGGATAATGAGCTTTGTGCTTATATGACCCTTCTTGGTATTGATAATTTAACAATAGATAATTTAAATCTTTGTTATCGAGCTTTAATTCGAACTCAACATGTTGATAAAGGTGGTGATCTTCAAACTACACAAGCCATTACACAAGCTTATCGAATTTTAAAATCATGTTTGGAAAATAATAGATATATTCCATCAAAAAATCCAAAATCTGGTCCATCATCTTCACGCAATGCAAATAATTTTGATCATTATCAAGCTTATGCAGAGACAGAAGATTCATGGGAACAATATTCAAAATGTTTTAAACCAAAATCAAAAAATCCTAAATACTTTTTTAAGCCAACAAAATTTGATAAAGCTTTTCAAAATGGTTGGCAGCATCCTGAAGATGCTGAAGATCCAATTAATAGTGATCTTGGAAGGGCACGATCAAGGCCAAAAAAGTATAATAATGGATATATCTATGATGATGAAGATGAATATATTCCAAATGATCGACAAAATTATTCAACAAAAAATGATGGAGAACCTCGAGTGTTTGTTTCTTCTTTTTTGTTAAAAAATTAAGCTCCTTTTTTTATAGAATCCGTGGTGGATTAGAAATTCGTAAACCTTTATCTGGTATTGAACTTCCAGATAATTATGATCAATTATCACAATCTGATATTAAATTGAATGAACTTACAAAAGTTGATCTTCAAACTAATCCACAATTGGAGGTACACCAGTTTTTAACCCGTTTCTGTTTATAATTCATATTCCTCTTTTTAGGAATTATTTACATTGCTTAGCTCATTTGAAAGGGATCCTTCATTTGATACTTTAATTCAACGAACCCGTACATTTATTTACTTGGATTGGGCTCAATCAAATGTTAGTTCTTTTTCCTACAATTTTTAAAATAAATCTTTAACCCCTAAAATTTAGCAATCTGATACAACTCAATACCAAAATATTGCCATTGAACAAAATAAACTTGGTGCAATTACAATTACTTTGCCACAATTTGAAGATGATGATATTGTTGATGATCGCCTAAAAGAAGGTGCAATTATTCAACTTTATTCATACAATGATATTACAATCAAAGCAAAGGCCACTGTTGAAACGGTTGATTGGGATTTACATAAAATTACGATATCATTTTTGAATAAAGCATCTGGTGATAAACTTATTTCTTGTGGACATGTAAGTGCTTACATAATTGGCCCTTTAAAAATTCAACAAATGAATATGTATGTTTTAGCGATGCAATATTAGTATGGCACCTTCAAGATTTATTTATCGAGCATTTATTCGTGGATTAAATGGAATTGTACAGGGTCAAATGATTGATTACATTTATCCTGATCCACAATTTGATGAAACATATGAAGAATTTTCAAATATTAGTGAACAACGAATTTGTGATCGAACAACTCATCAACAAAGTGGTGAAAGTATTCTATTTAATCATAATCAAGAGACAGCAATTGATGCAATTGTAAATGGTACATGTGGAAATTATCCTTTCTTACTTTTTGGTCCCCCTGGTACTGGAAAAACTGCAACATTGGTTGAATGCATTCATCGAATAACTAAAATGGGAAAAGATAAACGAATTCTTGTTTGTACTCCATCAAATATGGCCGCTGATGTTATTGCTGCAACAATTTTACAACGTGGAATTATTGAAGAAAAATATGTTTTTCGGCTAAATTCCCTTTCATTTGAATACAAAAAACGAAATAAAATGCTTGATTCAATTGCTTGCATTGTGTAAGAGATTTTTCTGCAGGACTGTTTTCTGTTAATATAATATTTAATTTTATAGAAAAGAAGGTTCAAATAATTGTTTTGGAATTCCATCTCTTCGAAATCTTCAAGTTTTTCGTGTTATTATTACTACTTTAACTTCTTCAACTTATCTTTCAATGGCTGGCGGACTTCGTGGATATTTTTCGTAAGTCTATGTACATGATTACTGTAGGGAGATGTAACACTTTAATTTTTAGACATATTCTTATTGATGAATGTGCACAAGCAACTGAACAAGAAGTAATGATTCCAATTGGGAATTTAGCAGTTCCTGGCAAAACTACTGTTGCATTATATGGTGATCCAAAGCAATTGGGTGCTGTTGATAAAATTCCAGTATTGGGAGAATTTGGATATAATCAATCAATGATGGAAAGATTATTAAAGCTACCTGCATATAAATCTGGAGATCATCGACTTTTTGTTATGCTTGAACAAAATTACCGTACACATGGCTTAATTCTTCGTCCAGCTTCAAGATTATTTTATGCACAAAAATTAATTTCAATGAAAACTGATAAAAGTTTATATGAAATGTGCGGATGGCCAGAATTACCAAATCCAAGCTTTCCAGTTATTTTTCATTCAATTCGTGGATCTCGTGAAATTCGCTCTGCAACTTCTTCGTATAAAAATCATTATGAAAATGATTTATGTTTGGATTATATTAAAAAGCTTTTAAAACATGGTGTTGAACTTCATGAAATTGGAATTATTAGTCCATACAAATTTCAATGTACAATGATTAAAGATTGCTTACAACATTACAAGCTTTATGGGGTTACAGTGAATTCAGTTGAAGGCTTTCAAGGATCTGAACGACGTGTAATTATATTTTTAACAACTCGTACAAATTCAATGGGATTTTTATCATGTGATAAACGATTAAATACTTCAATTACTCGTGCCCAACAACTTTTAATTATTCTTGGTGATGAAGTAC
Organism: Panagrolaimus sp. PS1159; assembly: GCA_963922195.1. Taxonomy (NCBI): domain Eukaryota; kingdom Metazoa; phylum Nematoda; class Chromadorea; order Rhabditida; family Panagrolaimidae; genus Panagrolaimus; species Panagrolaimus sp. PS1159. Next base: position 3,772,672 of record CAWUHW010000005.1, read on the forward strand.
TTCTTGGACAACATATTGCATGGAAACATTTTATTCATTATTGTCGCTTTCATGGTGGCTTTAAAGAATCAACATTATTGGGTGCTGCTCCTTCTGAAAGTCATGCAACATCTCCTCCACGTGGTTTTAAAGCAATAACCTGCCAAACAACTGCACCACCAGGTTTTGAAAAACCTGAAACAACTGGCGTTCCAGTTGATGTTAATGTTGAATATGGTAGAAATATTAATACTGCGTAGGTTTTAATTATTTTGGTATCATCCTAATAAAGTATACAATAAATTTTTAGTTATAATAATACAACCGAAGAAATGAAAGCAGAATATGATATCGATGATGATCATGATTTTGATTTGAGCTGTAATGTTGGAGCCGCAGAATATATTAACTTTCAAGGAAGATGGGTTGATGAAACAAATGAAGTCCAAAATATTGAACCTGAAGCTCGAAATGATTATTATCGAGAGAATTATGAAGCTGAAAGAGTACATCAGTATCAAAGTAATTATTCAAACAATATCGTTGAAGATGAAGAAAGAAATGTTTATTATGATACTTATGAAGAGGTTCCTCGTCCTTCAGCTTCTCCTCTTTTACATCCTCCAGGTTATGAGCAACAACATCTTTATGATGATTACAGAAATGGTGAAATGCGATCATCAATGGGTACAGTAAGAACTCCACAACCACCACATCCTTACGATGATTATGAAGAGCCTCCTCTTGTCCCAATAAATGGAGAAAGAGCAGAGAGATATGAAGCAAATCCTACTTTAAGAAGCCAACAACGGCGTCCGCATTATGATATTCCCCCTGATGCTCAAGATTATGATGAAAGAATTGATCGTAATCAAGCAAGAAATTATCAAAGTAATTATCAATATGATTCTGATGTGAGTTCACCAGAAAGACAGTTTCAAACAGAAAGAAATCGTCCATCTGTTGATGAATATTTACATGGTTTTGATCGAGAAGAGCAACATCATCCTTCTCATCAAAATCAAAATGGACATGATATACAACATTCAAATCATCATGATGCTTATAGAAATTATGAAAGAAGCCCTCGTTTAGTAACTGGTGAAACTCAACAACGACAACCTCATCGTTATGATAACTATGAAGAAGCTTCAGGTCCTTATGCTGAAGCTAATGATTATCATCATAGAGTTAGCAGGAATGATCCTCATAATTATCAATATGATTACAATTTGGATCCTTCTCCAAGGGCACGATATCAAGAGCATGATAGACGTCGACAAGAAGATGAATATTCACGACAACTTGATGATTATTATTATCAAGAAGATCTTCGCCGTCTCCCTCCACAACATGATCAACATGGATATGATACACAATATTCAAATCATATTGATGATTATCGAAATAATGAAAGAAGTGCTCCTTTGATTACTTCGCGACAACCTTATCGTTATGATATTCCTCGTGATGCTCAAGTTTATGATGACAGATTTGATCGTAATCATTCAAGTAATGGCAGAAATGTTCAACAAAATGATTATGATTATGCTTCTGTATCAAATGTTAGACTGCCACACCATGATAGAAGTCAACAAAATGTATATTTGCGTCAAACTGATAATTATTCTGGTTATGATCGATATCAAGATCACCAAAGTTATCCACCTCCAAATCAATCTCAAAATGGATATGATACACAACATTCTAATCATTTTGTTGATCACAGAAATGATGAAAGGTATTCTCCTTATGGTACTTTAGAAAGTCAACAACGACTTCATCCTTATGATGATGTTTATGAAGAGCCTCCTCTTCCTCCTGTTCGAGATTATGACGAAAGAGTTGATCCATATGACCTAAGACGTCCTCTTAATATTACTGTTGAAACTGAACAACAACAACAAATTCATCCTTATCATAATTTTGAAGAACCTAGTTTTCCTTCTGATCAAGCATATGAAGATAGAATTTTACGAAATGGTGTGAGACATTCTCCTATGAATAATATTCGAAATCAACAAGAACAACAACTTCATCCTTCTGAAGTTTATGTTGAACCTCCGTCTGCTGATCAAATTGATTTGGATTCCTCCCGAGCAAGATCAAGACAATCACAACGTAATGCAAATCCACTTGAAGATGAAAGAGATTCACGTGCTGAAGGACGGAAATTAAGTTGTGATGATTTGGATGATATTGCTGCGTAAGACTTTTTTTACTTTAAAAAGCTTTTTAATTTTCTAAAAATATTTTTTTTTAAGTTTAAATGGAAATGGATATCGTTTTCTTGCTGAAACTTCTGATACAATTTTTGAAGTTGATGACTTTAGTACTCTTGCTGATGAAATTTTGGAAAAATTAAAGTACAATTTTACAATTTAAAAAAAGCTTTTAATTAATGCATATTTATTTTAAGAAACACTTCTGCCGAAGAATAAAAACTGCTCGAAGAATGACGGGTAATTTTCTGGTGTCTTTCATTTTCAAAGTCATTGCCTGAATAAAATTCCAGAAATACTTTTTTATTATTAAGTTGTTATTTTATGTTTTAATTGTTCAAAAAGTGTTTTTATTTTATAAAATTTGTTTTTCCAAAGGATTTTTTTTCTCATCAAAAACGAAACATTTGTACCCAAAATAAAATGATGGCGTCAGACAGTTTTTTTTCTTATCCTAAAAAAGAAAAGCTTCAATGAAAAAATTTCATTTTTTCGATAAACAATCAAAGTTTTTTTGTTCTTCTTTTGATAAGCAAACTATAGGGGTTGAAAGTACTTTAATCAAAAGTGTATTTAAAGGGAAATATCAATGCACTATTTTTTCATTTCAATCAAAAAAAGAGAAGTATTAAAAAAAGCGATGCATTTGAAATTATTTTTTGTTGCAATTGTTATTTCTGCGGCCGGAAGTTTTCATTTTGGCTTTCAACTTGTTTTAACAGATCCCGCAGAAACAGCATTTATTGAATTTGAAAAAAATTCAATTAATAAACATTATTCAAAAATATTAGAAAAAAGTTTATTAAAAGATATTTGGTCTGTTACGGTTGCGTTGTTTTTTGTTGGAGGTAAATTAGTTTTTGAATGGATTTAAATGGAACATTTTAATTTTATAAACTTTTAGCAATTTGTGGTGCATTATCTATAAATTTCTTAGCTGAAAAATTGGGTCGTAAACGAGCTCTTATTTTTACATATATTATTAGTTATGCTTCGCTATTTCTTGCAATTCTATCATATTTTGTAAGTATTTTTAATGATGAACGAATTGCTATTTTACCTTAATTTATTTTAGATAAATGCGTTTGAGTTATATGCATTTAGTCGAATAACATTAGGATTTTCAAATGCTGTTAGTTTATCCATTGGTTCTCTATATTTATCAGAGATAAGTCCACGGCATTTAAGAGGCCGTGTTGGAATGTCAACAGGAATTGCCGTACAACTTGGCCTTGTTGTTGGATCATTTGTTGCAATGCCAACAATGTTAGGAAAGGTACATCTTTGGTGGATTATTTATCTTGGAGAAGCTGGCCTTCTATTTATTGCTTTGCTAATTGTAACATTCTTTCCTGAATCTCCAGATTTTCTTTCAAATGCAAAAAAGGATTCTGAAGCAAAAAAATCAATAATCTTCTTTCATCAATGCTCTGAAGTTGAAGCCATTGAAACTTTGAATGAATTAAAAGCACAAAATAATTTAAAAGCAAAAATTGGAATTTTTGAAATTTGGCAAAAACCTGGAACTCGACAACGGGCAATTATTGCAATGGTTGCAATGTTTGGCACTGCATTTTCTGGAGTTGCTGCAATTAATGCTTTTGCTGTTGATATCTTAGATTCCGCTGGACTTTCTATGGATATTTCATCATATGTTAATGTTGGACTTGCAATTGTTTCATTCTTTTCTGCACTTGGTTCTTCATTTATTGTTGATCGATTTGGACGAAGACCCCTGCTTTTAATTTCATATTTTGGAATATTTATTTGTAATATTTCTATTGGATGCTTACTTTTTGCCCATGAAAGATTTGAATCAAATATTATTTCATCATTTTTAATTCTATTTATTGCATTATTTTTAACATTTTTTGCTATTGGTCCTGGACCTTTGAATTATTTTATTACTGCTGAATTGAATGATCTCAATTCTCGTTCAGCTGCACAAACTTGGACATCTTTTACTCAAATGACAAGGTATTATTTTCTTTTTCAAAAATGGAATGTATAATAGTTGTTTTTATTTTAGTCGTGCAATACTTTTGGCTATTTTTCTTCCACTTAAAATGGCTTTAGGCTCCGCTGAAGCGTATATGCTTTTATTTATTGCTCCAATTGCGATTTCAACAATTTATTTATATTTTTATTTACCAGAAACAAAAAATAAAACTCAAAAAGGATTAAATGAAGAATTACAAAAGCGTTCAACGAGTGAATTTCCAAGAATTTGTTGCTGTTCTTCTTCAGCAGCATAGAATTTTTTATTTTAATTTTTTATAAGTAGTTTTATTAGAATTTTCAAAATTAGGGATTTAAGAAATCGAAATTTTGAATTTTGCTATTTTTGTTTTTCGTTTTTTGGTAATTTAATTCAAAACAACTTTTGTAAAAACTCAAATTCGAAATTTCAATTTTTACATTTCCTTAATTAAAGTCAAAAACAAAAAAACAATGATTTTATTTTATTTATTTTATTTTTCTATGCATTGAAAAATTACGGCTATAATCTTATTTTTTCGTTTTTCCTAATCCTTTTGTGCTTTCTTCTTTTCTTTTCTCATCTTTTTTTTGATGACAATTCAGAATATCACTGTTCACTGTTGTTTTTGCTCTTTGTCTTTCTTCCGCCCATTTGGTTTACGTCTTTTCCTCATTTTTTTGTCACCTGATAAAAGCCTTGTTAGATAGGACAAAGTCATATCTATAAAAATAGTTTTAGCGCGAAAGTCTGGCACTGTCTAGAACTTTCTAGTACGGTATTAGATGAGTATAAAAGCGAGCACCTCTCGTTCATTTTAGTCAGTCTTGTCTTAGAATTTAGTCTTGGTTTTGTTTTGTATTTATTCACTTGTATTATTTATTCTTAATAAATATTATCAAGTCAAATATTTATCAGTGGCGTACTCGAATATTAGTCAAAATATGGCTGAACTCGCGGATATTTTGAAAATGATGATGGAACAGCAGAAAACGATGGCTGAAGAAATAAAGAAGCGTGATGAAGAAATGAAGAAACGTGATGAAGAAATGCGGATCCTGATGCAAGAAGTGAAAGAACTTAGAACAGGTAAACTTTCTTCTACTGAAACTGTTTCTGCTCCTTTAATTTCTAGCGATCTTCTAAAGAAAGCCGTGGATTCAAAGTTCGTTTATGATCCTGACTCAGTCAACACTTTCGACTTCTGGTATGAAAGATATAAGAAATCTTTTGAAGTGGATTATGCGGATGTTGCTGACGCAAAGAAGGCTGAAATTCTTCTTGGTGCTATGGATTCAGAAGTGTTCCGTCGCTGCTTAAATCAACTCAGTGATGAAGAAAGAAGCAAATTTGCTACCGTGAAAGGATTTTTGGAGAAGACCTTCGGTGATGCTTCAGTATCTGAATTTCTCAGAATCAGCAATATTTCAAAATTCAAAGATGATCCACGTCTCAAAGCATCAGAAGTATTAGCAAGCTACACTGGATTATTCCGAAAGCTGCCGAAAGAATTGGATCTCAAACGCTTCCATGCCTACAACTTTATCTTCTTATTAAGCTGTCATCGTGAACGTCGACCAATGGTTCAAGCATTAAGGAACATGATGTGTAAAGATGAAAATCGCGAAATTAATATTGAAAATCTTTACAACTATGTTGCCGAGATTGAAGCTGAACTTCAAAATTGTACTAGTATGGACGTTACAAAAATTGCTGCTGTCAAATCACATCATCGAAGACCGAGAAATAAGAAAGGAAATGGAAATGGTGCATCAAAAGATGAATGTTTTATTTGCAAAGAAAATGGTCATTGGAGAAAGGATTGTCCACAAAACCTCAAAAGAAAGACCAGATCTCGCGGACTTCAATTCCAAAAGAAAGCTCATGTACGCAGAATAACGTTGCGCCGAAAGGAACCTCTACTTCACATCACAGTGCATATTGAAGGAACTCCTACTGAACTCGTATTCGATACTGGTGCTGAAGCAAGTATAATTTCGCGTAAAACATGGAAAGCTCTTGGAAAACCTGCACTTCGTCCGTCTAATGTTCAACTGGTAGCTGCAAATGGTGAGCAAATAAAGACATATGGTGAACTTGATGTTGAATTCCGTTCGGATGGAAATTCAAGACTTCATCGGGGAACATGTTGTGTTACCGAAAATCTGGATATTTTTGGTTTAAATTGGATGAAAATGTGTCCTCAGATTAGGAAGTCACTCAAAGCCTGCTTTGTATCCAGCATACAATGTGGCAGTAAAGAAGACAAGTACTCTTCGGAAAAGCTGATCTCAAAGTTTCCGAAAGCTTTTGAACCAGGACTTGGAAGAGGTAGAAAAAGCAAAGTTCACCTACGATTGAAAGCTGATGCGAAACCTGAATGCACAAAAGCTCGTCCTGTTCCATTTCCACCAAAAGGAAAACCAATTCCGTGGTCAAAACCTTCGAAATCATGGTCAAGAATTCATATTAATTATGCTGGTCCGGTACAAAATCTATATTTCTTAGTCGTCGTAGATGCTTATTCAAAATGGCCTGAAATTGTACCAACAAGAACCATATCGGCTAAAGCAACCGTGGATATTCTTCGTCAAATATTCGGAAGATATGGAATGCCTGAAGAAGTTATTTCTGACAATGGAACGCAGTTTACTTCCAGATTATTCAAAGAATTCTGCGATATGAATGGCATTACACATCACTTCTCTCCGGCATATCATCCACAAAGCAATGGTCAAGCTGAAAGATTTGTTGATAGTTTCAAACGTGCTCTTTTGAAACTAGAAGGGGAAGGAGATATAGAAGAAAGACTTCAAATATTCTTGTTAACATATCGAGCTACTCCGAATCGACAAGTAGAAAATGATAAGAGTCCAGCAGAAGCAATGTTTGGTCGCAAACTTAGATGGAATTTAGAATTACTTCGTCCAAAATCTAAGAACGCTTCATCCAACTTGCAACCGAAAAGAGAATTCAAAACTGGTGCTGCTGTGTATTATCGAAAACATGACTACAATTCGGAAACATGGATAGCCGCAACTGTAGTAGAACGAATAGGCAAATGTTTATATCAACTAAAACTGCCAAAAGGAACTATTCGTGCTCATATCAATCAACTTCGTGAAAGGATTTCAAATGTTTCAGATGAATATGATGAAATGATGGAATGTTTTGATTTCATTCATGTGCCAAAAATTCGTCATGCAGAAACTTCAAACGCAAAAGAAGCCGAAGAAAGAAATTCTGTCGGAACTGAAATCTCAACTGAAACTCGTGAAGAAAAAGTCACAAATGGAACTCATGAAGAAGTTGAATTCGTCACACCAATGTCATCTCCTGTGCCTCCAGAACAAGAATCTCTTCAACAAGTCGAAACTGCAGAAAATATTCCTGACCAAGTACCTGAACGTAGATATCCAGGTAGAAATCGACATCAAACTAACCGTTTGAATGTGAACAGAAATTCAAAGAAATCTTATCAAAATTAGTTATATTGTTGAGTTGCCCCTTTAGGCTAGTTTAATTGTTGAGATTTCCCTTTTCTATTGTATATAAGTGTATCCCAATTTAGTTTTTATTGTTAAGTGTTAGACACTTGAAGGGGAGGTGTTAGATAGGACAAAGTCATATCTATAAAAATAGTTTTAGCGCGAAAGTCTGGCACTGTCTAGAACTTTCTAGTACGGTATTAGATGAGTATAAAAGCGAGCACCTCTCGTTCATTTTAGTCAGTCTTGTCTTAGAATTTAGTCTTGGTTTTGTTTTGTATTTATTCACTTGTATTATTTATTCTTAATAAATATTATCAAGTCAAATATTTATCAAGCCTCAAACTCAACGCCATACGTTTTTAAAAGCTTATCAAAAATCATGATTTTTCACCTACAATGAAAAAAGGACATTTTCTTTTATTGATTCTTTTAACTTTTGAAAAGTTAAAAGGTCAAAACAGTCAAATACAAACATAAACAGTGCAATCAGCGTTAGACTTTAAAAAAAGTTTCTTATCAGTTTTCAATGAATTTCACGTATATTTTTTTTTTGATCTTACGATTGCGGGGGGAGAAAAAACATGAAAGTTCAAAATGTGTTACACGGAAATAAAAAAAGTATAATTTTTTATTTAAGCACACTTTTAAGCAAAATAACATTTCTTTTGTATAAAAATCTTTTTTAAACAATCAACAAAAAACAGAAAAGCAAGTGAGATAAAGCTCAATCTGTTCGACAAAATCTCCAAAAATATATGTGTTTTAATCTCTCTCTCTTTTTTTTAAAGGAGATTTAAAACAGAAGGAGTAAATTGTCGATCAAATGAGAGAATAATGCAAATTTTCAAATTAAAACAGAAAAAAAAATATAGGCACCCTTTTAAAATACAAATTTTTTAAGAAAACGGAAGATTTGATACATTTTTGATTTTGATTCGGCCAAGAATATCCGGAACATTTGGTGGAATTTGTTCAAGACTAAAAAAATTTCATAATGTTTCAAATCAAATTACTGCCCGATTGCATCATTTTGGATCAAGATGATGCAATCTATGAAAAAAGATATTCAAAAGGTATCAAATTTTCCATTTTCTTTTTTATGAAAAAAATATTTACCACATTCTTAAAAGTCCTGATGATGAACTATTTCTAATTAATTTTAAATTCTTTTCATCTGAATGTAAATCTGGTACAGAATCTTCAGATGCAAGACTGAAGGATGGACGTTTTGATGCAATTAAAAGCTGTTGCTGGGAATCTGATGCAACAAGTGGCATCAATGGCAAAGTCTTTAAATCCGGTAATGCATCAAATGCAATTGCAGCATAAAATGTTGATTGTCCTGCAAAAATAAAATAAAATAATATTTAGGTGTGTCATTTGTAAGCATTTTTTTGGAAGGAATAAACTGCTGCTTTCCAAAATTATGTCATTTGATTATATTTTTTGCAGATACTACGCAAACAAAATTTTTATCACGTTTTTTTTGAATACACAGTAATTATAGTGTTGACAAAACACAGAAAAAAATGGAAAAAAGCTGTTTCTAATGTATCAACAAAAAAATGATAAAACATTTGTGTTGTTGTGCAAGGTTTAAAAATAAAGTAGGGTTTTAATCAGGGTTGTTAAATTCCCAGGAAATCAGAAAAATCGGAAAATTTCCCGGGAATTTCCCACTAATTTCCCATGAACCCAATTTTTCAGATTTTACATTTCATACCCGAAAAATTTAATTAACATGATTTAAGAGTAACTATCCTTTTTTTACCTATATTAATTCGTTCTAATTATTTTTAAAGCTAAAAAAACCTATTTTAATTTTAAAAAATTATAATTTTTAAAAAATTTTGGTAATTATATACCCAAAATTCCGGGAAATTAATTTCATTTCCCTTTGACAACCCTGGTTTTAACACGAAAGTCTTAGGCTAGACTACAGTAATAATTTTCTCTCGCATTTGAAAAAAAATTTAAATTAAACTTACGATTTACAATGTGCATCCATCGTGGAAGATTTGTTGGATAAATTAGAATAAAATAGAATCCAAATCCAACCACACAAATTCCAATCCCCAATGCAGCAACATGAAATTCTTGAAAAATTGGAATAATTACAAGTATAACATTTATAATTAAAAATAGAATAATACACCAAGATGGAACTCGAATGCATTCTGGATGTACAGGAATTTGTTTAAATCTGATAACAAGTAATGCAATCAACGTAAAAATTCTTTGAGCCCAAAATCCAAACATTACATAATTAATTAGGGCATCCAAATCTCCAATGAATGAAATTCCAATTGCTAAAGCAGTTTGGGCGAAGATTGCAACTCGTGGGGAATCTGTTTCAAGATTAACACAGGAGAAGCAAGCAGGAAGATGGCCTTGCTTTGCTGCGGCATACATGTATCGGCTGGCACTAAATAAATTTGAATTCAAAGATCCAAGCAACAAAATGCCAATTAAAAATGGAATAAAATATGAAAATGATCCAAGAGTTTTTTCACTGAATACCTAAAAAATAGCTATTTATAAATTGTAAACTTTCGTGCCAAGACAAAATCGAAACTTTGTTTCAACAAAATTTACGCTAGAATTTTCATTTTCGATTTAAGTACTTACAGCTGCCACGGCATTTGTCTCTTTAATTGTTGTTGCATCCAAAACGGCAAAAAATGAAAGATTTATAAAAAAGTAAATAATTGTTACAACTCCAATCCCAGTTAAAAGTGCCAAAGGAACATTTCGACGTGGACGTGAGATTTCTCCAGTACTATAATTCAAAACATCCCAACCAGAATATGCATAAAGACCACCATAAAATCCAACAACTAAACTTCCGCTCGTATATTTTGCTTCTGATGTAAATGGATCTGATAATGCTCCTCGCCATCCTGGAAAAAAGATAGATAATAATTAATTTTACAGTAATTTTTAAATATTGTTTTTGTGTCAAAATTATTATCTCTTGTAAAATTAATGTGCACAAATATGATTGGAATTCCTAGTTCAATAAAAGATAACATGTTTCATCATTACCGTATACTCCCATGATCAAATGCCCTCTTAACCTGTTTTTTACTTCCTTTAATGGAATTAACTAACTTTGTTTTTTCCGGTCCAAAAGAGAAACATATCTACCCAAAATGAATAAAACGGCAAATGAGTAAACAATCTTTCAATGTTTTTTGTAAACGTGCAAAATTAAAATTTTAATTAAATTATGTATCAAATTTCGAAACCTCTTTTTCCTTTCCCCAAAAAAGAACTTGAATAAGAAAAAAATTCCAATGCCTTGAATCATTATTTTTGTCAAAAATAAAAACTTATAATATTTTTCTTTTCATCGAAAATGAACTTAAAAGAGATAGAAAATGAAGGATATGAAAAATTTTTTTTTATCAGTCATATGTTTTTGCAGATCATGACATTTTTTTGCGAGATATTTATCGCAACAAATTTCTTAATTTACTGGTTTTCTCTTTCTTTTTTTCTTTGAAATTGAACCTTTTTAGTAAATCAAAACCACAAAATACAAAGCCATTGTTTTCTTTAAAAAAAAGTAGGTTATCACTTGATTAAAATAATAAGTATATAGTTGGTTTTGATATTTTTAAAATTGACAAGGAAGAAAAAAAACAAAAGCAATAAATTTGTTTTGTTCCTTTTGTTTTTTTTTTTCTTTCGTAAAAGTGATGTTTTTTTACCTTCAACAAAGAAATAATACATTCCAGTTAAAATAATTAATGCACATGAAAGCAGCTTTGCAATAGTAACAATTATTTGAAATCTTGCTGCAAACGTATTAAGTTCAAAAAAGTTCATCCATGTTACAAGCCCTAAAAAATAAATTTAGAACGTTTATTATTAATTAATCACTTTTATATTTATTTTAATGACGTCAAATAATAATTCTTGTTTTTGATCTTCTTTCCGTTTTGGCGACTGCAAAAATGATATTTTTATGATTTTTATATGCAAGCAACGGATTTTAATCAAATTTTTCAAAAATAGAAATAAACTGCGTTTAATTACGTGCTATTTTTTTCTAAACACGTCATTGTACTTGTAAGAATTTTTTAGTTCAAAGTTGAAACTATAATTAGAAAAGAAACCAAAAAACTACAATTTGATTATTTTGGTTTTAAAACTTTGTAGGCTAAAAAAAAGTTTTGTAAAAAACAGTGAAATGACTCGGCCTTTTTCATCCCCTCCCCCTTCCCCTTTCCCCTTCATGTTCTAAATTTTCCCCCTTCCCCTCCTCCGAACCCCTCTAAAGGGGAGGGCAGGGGCCCCCGGGGGACAGAAGGGGGCGTCGGCGCCTTTGATGTTTCAAAATCTCCCCCTCGCCCTTCCCCTTTCCCCCTCATGCTCTAAATTTTCCTCCTTCCCCTCCCCTTTCCCCCTCTAAAGGGCAGGGCGGGGACCCCCGGGGCGGGGAAAGGGCGGGGGAGTCAATTCACTGGTAAAAAACATTTTTTTCATTGGCGCAATGGATAGCGCAGAGTGCTTTGAATCCAGCTCCAAACAGGTTCCAATCCTGTAACGCTCAAAAGTTTTTTGGAGTTTTAATTTCTTTCCTACTTTCCTGTTTTGTTTTTTTGGTTTTTAAAAAACTTTCTGAATTACTAAGGAAGCCAGTAATAACAAAACAATAAACATACACAACAAAGAAAATCCAAGTAATTTTTGAATTATTGGAATATATTCTTCATTAACTTCAGTATATTGTCGAATACCCTCTAATAAATATTGTCCAAATGTTTCTGCAACAATTGCTATCGTAGCCGGATACGTCATTAATACAGATACCCACATAAATGAAAATGCAATTGAATACCATTTAACATAACATATATATGCTACAATAAATAAATATCACATGTTACAAAATATTATGTATAATTAGTGTTGGCCATTTGACGTCAATTGACCATTGGCGTTGTGTTCTGCCCAGTCGCGGTCAATTGACCGCCCCAACAAAATCGGTCAATTGACGTCAATTGACCGGTCAATGGCCAACACTATGTATAATTTATAGCATACCAAAATCACAACCTGCTTCTCTAATACTTGTTCCTAATTCAATATAACATAAGGCTCCAAGAAATGCAATTAAAGCACAAATAACCCATATTAGTAAAGAAATTCCAACGGAATCTGTTGCACGTAATATACTTGCAGGAGTAATAAATATTCCGCTACCAATTATATTACCTTTAAAAAAATGTTTGTAATTAAAACATTTGTAAATATTGAGTTTTTAGGCCAACGCATTTTTATGTTGCAATTATTGCAACATGCAAATAAAAGTCGTTTCAAGACCGTTAAAACTATTGCAATGGTTTTGAAACGACTTTTTTAAACTAAAATGATAAAAAAAATAAATTAACGTACCAATGACATACGACGTTGCGCCCAAGAATCCCATTTTATGATGGTCATCCATTTTGGCAGTTTTTGAAAGCGGCAAGCGACCTTAATGGTCGCCGATGCCAAAATTTTTTAACCTTTAATTCTTTTTTGCCTTTCAAATTTTTAAAAATTCACAGTTTCCAAAGATAAAAAATATGCTTTTTTTTAAGTATGAGTTTGAAAATCCACAAATTTTTTCTTTGACATAAAAAATATTATGGCTGACGAAAATTGAAGATGATGTGTTCGTGTTCAGGACGGAGTGAGAAGAGGGAATACGTTTTTTGTGGCTTGAAAGAAGCTTAAATATATAAAGCATTTTTATTGTTGCAGTATTTTTTTCTTCTATTTTTTATGTTTAAAAAATACGTGAAAAGAGTGAATGAATGTTCGATTATGTTTGTTAAATAAAAAAGTATGAGCATAAAAATTATTTACGTGAAAAATTTGACACGAAAAAACCGTTAAAAGTCTTCAAGTATTACAAAAAAGAATGACAGTAAATATTTAAAAAAATATATTTCGAAATCTTTAAAAAAAATGGGGGAAGACTTTTTCATTTTTTAAACATTTACACGTTTCTCACGGAATTTTAAAAAAACGTGAAAATTTTAAAAATTCTTTTATTGCTGCTGCCCTTTGCAAAAATGGCATTTTTACCAATGAAAAAAATTATATTTATTTTGTTGGCATTAAAAAAAAGAGAGCCACAAATAACACCATTCCATTTTTTTGGAGTTCATTGGCGAAGTAAAAAAAAGCTTATACCAAAAAAAGAGGAATTTTTTTTAAATTGGCAAATGCCCTTATTTTTTATTACATATTAAAATAAAATATGCCAATAAAAGATAACATATCAAAAATGGCATTTTTATGAAATAACATTTTTCAAACAATAAAAAAACAGAGATAACAAAGTTTTTTTTTAAATTTTAAAGAAGCAAAAATATGCGGCATTTTTGAGAAAATTGGAAGGAAAAAAGAAATTGAGTGAAGACGTTTTTAAAAAAGTCTGAAAAGAAGAAAGAAAAAACAAGTCGTAAGCTGGGGCAAATAGCTTTTAAGTCTTAACTGACTAGCTAAATTTTTTTTTCATTCAACAAGAGTTTTAAAAAATGAGAGAGGATCTTTTCTCATTTGCTTTATTTTTTTATTTTTTTATCGTCTGTTATATTTCCGGATATTTTTTTTGTCTCCGTTGGATTTTCTTTTTGACTTTCGTGAAAGAGACACTTTTTTTGTAGTAAAAAAAGCCAAAGGTTCAAGTTGAAAGAGGGAAGCAATAAAAGAAAAAAGATAGATTGGATAAGCATGATCTTTTTTTTGGCTTTAGCTTTTAAGTTTTTGTTGCTGTCATTTTTTGTCATTGTCTTTAAAACTGACGCAATGAAAAAAATATGTATATGTGTGCATTGGCAAATAAGAAGACGGAGATCACTTACTTACATACGTTTATGTCAATATCCTTAAGTAAGTAAGTGTAACATTTGTGGTAGAGGTTGACAGAAGAGGGATATCCGACGATAAAAAAAACGAAAGTAATGATGAAAGAGAACAACCTATATGACTTAAGTGAATGCCATTGATTTCGCTGCTAACTACAATGAAGCTTGGGGGAACTACTTCTTTTCTTTTCTTTCTTTCTTTTGCCAAATTTTGTCTGTCTGCAACATGCTTTTTTTGTGGCAATGCCACCGGCATCTCATTTTCATTCATGGCGATTGTGCGTGCGTGTTTGTCTCTCTCAAGCTTTTTACTTACACTTGCTTAAGCTTAAATATATTCTTTTTTTAAGTATTTTCTTTCATTTTTCACACTTGTTTTTTCTTTGATTTCCGTCAATCAACTTTTTTTTGAAATTCTTTCTGCTTTTTTGATACATAGAAAATGTCTTACATTTCATTTCACTTTTTTTATTTAACCAATAAATTAAATTTAAGTATACCTTTTTTCTAAGAAAAAAACTATTAAACTTTTTTGTTTTTGTTTTATAGTTTCTTTCATTTTTTCTTTTCGAGTTTGTTTTATGTTTAAAATATGCAAAAAATAATTGTTGCTCAAAACTTTTTTATTGTTTAAAAAACAGTTACAAACAAATAACATAAAATAAAATGAAACAAAAAATTGAGCAAAAAATTATTTGATAGGCATAAATGCCAATGTCAGAAAAAAATATAAAAATGGCAATAAAAAATATTGTAAGTGAAATAATATAGATATGATAAACTGATAAGATAGATAAAAAAGAGAACAATACAAATAATAAAGAGTTAAGGCTTTTTTGAAATTGAAGTTTGTTGTGTGTGAAAGTTTTGATGTATGATGAAAGAGGATAGAGAAAAAGAGATTCCGATAGGGATATGCACAAAAGTTTAAATGATAGATCAAAAAATACTATAAAAAAAGTAACTAAGAAATGTATAATAAAGGTTAACAAAATTCAACAAATTGTTGACAATATCTATCATCAAATCCTGCAGAACCAGCCCAACATCGAAAATGATATAAATTTCGATTTAGTGCTTTTGTATACAATGTCATATCAGTGATAATAACTTTCAAAGATTCCAAATTTCGGCGATCAACAACCAATTGTGATCTAACACCATAATCAAGGATTCTGCAAAAAGTAATAAATCTTTAATTTTTTGAATAAAAAAAATGAAATATTGTTTCTGTCAAAAAAGTGTATTTCAATGATAAAAGTTTAAACTTTTATCATTGAAAAAACGCTTTTAGGTCAAAGGTTTTTTTTCTCTCTTCTCTTTTTTTTCTGGTCACTTTTTGCTCTTTTTTTATGGGTTTAGGAAGTTCTTTTTTGTTTTACGTATTTGCAAAAAAAAAAAGAAAAAATAGAGTTCAAGTATTTAATTTTTTAGGTAAAAATTAATTCTTTAAAAGAGCAACGACAAAATATAAAAGGTAAAATATCGTTGACAAAAAAATGTTGAAATTTTAAAAGTTAATTTTGCAATTGTTTTAATTAAATCAACAAAAAATCAAAAAACTTGAATTTTTTTAAGAAATTAAAAAATGTATTTTTGGAAAATAAAAACAAAACAACTCCCAAAATTTCTTTAAAAGTTTATACAAAAAAAACTTTTATCAATGAAAAATCAAAATTTGTTTTTTTTGTTTAAAGAACTTTTGTATGTTATTTCTTAAGCATTGTTTTCTTTAAAAAAAGGTAATAATAATCAAAACAAAAATAATATGCCAACCTTGCTAAATGTGATGAATCGGTTTCGGTTGTACGAATAGAAATTTCACGACCACATGGAAAAAATATTTCTCCTCCGGTTGAAGTTGATCGTTCAATTGCAATATGCACGTCATTGCTATTCACTGCCTTTAAAAAAAAATAATTAATTATTATTATTTTAAAATGATAATATTACTTTAAGAAAACATAAAAATGCATGAAAGCGTTCAACATCAATGATGGAAAGAGAGGCAATAATCTGAAAACATGAAAAAATTTAATAAAAACTTGTGACATTTCATTAATTTTTGTTGAACAAGTTTTTTGAATGGGGACAAAATTTTTGAAACATCAAAGAACCAACAAATTCTTTGGAGGCATTCTTTTACCCCCTTTAGGGAAAAAAGGTCAACGATTAAATACAATAAAAAAATTTACCAATTCAACAACAGGAGCATCAAGATAAATTTGTTCAACAGAAAGTCGAAACATTGAAATTGAATCATGTAATGCAACGACATCCTTTGAACTCCAATGATCATCAACAACAAGCTCAACAGAAGTTGCAGAAGGGAATCTTGCCATAACTTTATGTCCAGCAGGATGAAAATACCAAATTTTATTTTCATATTCAACTTCCCCGCTTTCATAATCAAAATCTAATTCAATATTATCAAAAGAAATTCGACGAACATCCATTTGTTTAATATGTGAAAATCTTGTTGTAATTTGGGTGGCAGCTTCTTTGGAAATTTGTCGAAGTTGCCAAAGTTTAAAAGGATTTTCTAAAGTTTCAATCCATTCCGATAGCACATTTGGTGGAAGTTCTCCATATGCAGCAAGTGAAGATGAAGATGGATGTGAATGAAGTGAAGTAGTTGAAGATGAAGTTGATGAACATGATTTTGGTTTAATTCCATGTCGGGGCATTAAAGCCCGAAATAATTTAACAAAAGAAGTTTTACGTTGCATTTTTTAAAAATAATAATAAGTTGCAAACACAAAAATAAGTAAGTAATAAACACTAAAATTAATAGAAATATATAAATGATAAATTTTCAAGGAGTTTATAAATTTGTTGTCGTCACGCATTTTTTTTAACACGCCTATTTTTTTTCTATCTCTTTTTCAGCAAAGAGAGATGATAGATATGGTTCAAAGGGGGCACATATTTTTTTGTTATCACAAAAACTGTAACATTTTTATAATAAAAAAGCGTTCGCGCAAAAGCAAAAAAAAGTCCGGGTTCTTTTGGGGCGGATGCATGCTTTTATAAAGGAGAAACAAATGAATGAAAGGGTTATGATTTTATATGAATTTTGGAAAGTGATCATTGAAAAAATGTATACACACATCAAAAAGTAGGCAACAAAATATATAGAGATAGAAGAAAAATGACGCAAAAAGTTTTACCCCCTTTTTTGAATGGGTTTTTTCTTCTCCTTTTTAATCTATGAAAACGTGCGTGATATATTTTGGGAGAACCGCTCGATTCCAAACAAGAAGTAAAAGGCTGATTGATGACAAATAGATAAAAAAATATACCCGATCCGCCTCTTCACTTTTTTTTTCCTTCCCTTTCCCCTTTCTTTTCAAATAAGGCGAACAAAACTACCGTTCGTTTTTCGTTGAGTTCGTGCAAACATTTATACCTACCATGAAACAAACTATGTGAGAGACACAAAAAAAGGAGATGATGATCTGATGATAGATCAGAATGAAAAGAGTAACGACACCTCTTCTTCTTCTTCTTATTTCCTACAATCCATCAATTATGTTGTCGTTGTTGGGAAGGGCTTCCGGTGGAGAATGATAGTAAAAAAGAAAAGAAGAAAGGGAATCGACCGCACACAAAAAAAAAGTAGTCATCTCGTTTTTTCTATTGTTTTTATTTCCCCTTTCTTCAACAATTTGAAGGCCCTCAGGAAATGGCAAAATAACACAACTTTCAAAGAATACAAAATGAAGTGTTTGCTATATCATTTTCCTTAACATCATCAAACATACACACAAAACAAAAGAATATTCACATTTATCATCTTTTCGTTTGATTGACTGTGCTGACTGTGTTCACAATCATCATCAACAACAAAATTACCAACATCATCATCATGATCGTGTTTCCCCTTTACAGAAAAGAAAAAAAATCGCTGAACGAACAAGAAGAAAAAAACCCTCCCTTTTTGTTTTACCGCCTCAGGGGGAGCTCTTGCACACATTTTTTCCTCGAATTGATGACTCAAAAATAACATAGAAGCAGCAGCAAAAAAAATAATTATAAGTCTAAAAAGCATTTGCGCAAGACTTTTTTTTCTTTTTTCGTAAATATTTTTTTGGAGAAGAAATATGTCGCAACTCTCACAAAATCAGGAGCAACAGCAAAAAAAGAATGCAAGAAAAAAAAAACACGAAATCCAAATCTAAAAAAGCAGACGCATCGGAAAGATCGTCAAAGTCCGAATTGGCAATTTGCCGAAAAGAAAGAAGATTTTGATCTCACGCTTTTTAAAACAACTTTAAAACTCTTTTTTTTTTGCCATTTTAATGTTGATAGAAAAAAAAGTATTGTATTTTTGCAAAGAAACAAATGCAATAAAAACCCTACAAAAAAGATCAAATCAAAAAATGAGATAAAAGTGTAACAATTTTTTGGGGCTGTTTTAAAACACGTTGAAAAAAGTGATAAAAAGAAATGATTTATTTATCGTTTAATAAATCCCAAAAAATATTAATAATTTTTCGGATGGAATATTCAAGAATATTCAATTAAATTCAATATATCCTATTTTTTATATCTCAATCATCAACAAAAAAAGAGGAAGAAAAAATATAATGGCAATGACCCCTTTGAAAGACGCCAACTTTTTTTGCCAAGAAAAAATAATAACAACAGCAATGGCATAGATTTCTGCGCGCGCGCAACAAATAATAACAAATCTTTTGTCAAAAAATCTAACAAGACTTTTATTCTTGAGTGCGTTCCAAGTGCATCGATCAACATTGATCAACAAAACAGCCAAACACGAAAATCTTCTTTTTATCTCGATTAAAAATAGACCAACGATAAATATCTTCCCCCTAAAATATATAGTTTTATATCGACCATTTTTGCTTTTACTCAATTTTGAGACTCTCCCGTTTTTGGCTATAAAAATCAAATAATTTCTTTAATTTTTAAGGTAAACTTTAAAGGAAAACGAAGAAGAAGGAACCAGAAATGCTTTAATTATTTTTGCAAAAACTGTTTTTGCTATAAATTGCGCAGTTTTTAGTGCAAATCTGTTCCTTGCAAGGAAGCTTGTGGGGAGGGAACAGTTTGTGTGTTGCAGGATTAATTTTTGTGCTATTATTTTTTTTAAAAAAATTGGTATAAAAATTCACCAAAAAAGCAAAAACTTTTCGGGTTATTTTCGTAGGTTTAATAGATTTGTCTAATAATCGAATGAGGGATATTCAATTGAAGGATTCTCGGGGAAGACCCTGCATTCCTGATCAGTTTAACCCAGAACCATGATTTTCATATGCCCCAAAGCATCTCCCGTTTTTGACCGCCAAAAAACACTAAAATAATTTAAAACGAAAATCAAATAAATCAAACAAAAAAATTTTTGATTTATCTAATGTAAGCTTTGATCAATTACTGATAAAGAACAAAATATCACTTCTTTTTCGATGATAAAAGAATTTTTGAAGTTTCAAAAAAACCATATGTAAAAACTATTATGGAAAAATCTGGACTATGAATGATCTCGAAAATCTCAAAATCAAACCAAAAAACGAATGCTTAAAAATTGTCTCACTTTTTTTCTCTCAAGGTAAACAAAAAAAAGAACAGAAACAACTTTTCAAATAAGCACCGACTTTTTTTACTTAAAAATAAGGGGACGCTGGTCAATGTTAGCTTTTTGATTTTTTTTAGTTCTTCAAAAAAAGAACACCAAATATATATATAAAATCTATATCTACCTTTTTTGATGGAATGGAATTGAACATGAGTGTGAGACAAAAAAACTACAAATGTGGATTTCATGAAGTGGCTAAGATTTTAGTAAAAAAAATCGTTTTATGGAAAATTATTTATTTAAATTTTAAAAATCAATAAATTTTGACGTATTTTTGTAATAAAAAAAACGTGTTTTATGTTTTTTAGAAACGTAAAAAAAGTATTGTTTTTGTTATTTATAAATTATTATAATATTTAGCAAATGAAATTTATTTATGCACAATTTTGTAACATGTCTCTTTGAATAAATACACGTTTTTGAATAAATAAACAAAATTAAACAAACAGTAAAAAAAAGGTTAATTACAAAAAAATATGTTATTGTCTTTGATGTTATAAGTTTATAATAGTAAAAAAAATAAACTAGTTTAATTCAGAAAATTTTTTATAAATAGTATTTATAAAATTTAAAAAATTATGGTAAGAAAAAGTTAAAACATAATTTTTTTAAATAAAAAAACGATAAAAATTTTATCGTTATTTTATCATAAAATTAAAGTAAAATGGAATTTTTGAAAGAAAAATTGGAAAAATTCTTTTCGGATTAAAATTTACACTATTTTTTATTTAAAAAAAGTTCAAAACTTTGTTGTTGAAGCAAAAAGATGTATGCAAATTTGCTGATATATCAAAACTGTAAAAAAGTTAAATAAAAAAATTAGAATAAACTTTTATCACTTTTATAAAAAACATTTCATTTGTTTGATGGTTTGAAGAATTTTTCAACAAATTGTAAAACGGCAGCAGCGACAGCAGAAACAAAAAACAAGAAACAACCGAAAAGATGCTTTCACTTCTTCGACAAGTATGTTTATTTAAACCTTTATTTTGTTATTAATTTTAATTTGTTATTTTATAGTTACAAGGTTCAAAAGGTCCTGCAAAAGATATTCCATCACATCCAGATACATCTGAAACGGTACATATTTCAGCATTGGCACTTTTAAAAATGATGCGACATGGAAGAGCTGGTGTTCCAATGGAAGTTATGGGATTAATGTTGGGAGAATTTGTAGATGATTATACAATTAATGTTGTTGATGTATTTGCAATGCCACAATCTGGTACTGGTGTTTCCGTCGAAGCTATAGATCCAGTGTACGAAGCCGTATGTTTTTTTATCTCTTATAATTATTGTGTTTAAAAAAAGTAGTTTTAGAAAATGTTAGATATATTAAAGTCAACAAATCGTACAGAAATGGTTGTTGGATGGTATCATTCACATCCAGGTTTTGGTTGCTGGCTTTCATCTGTTGATGTTGCAACTCAACAATCTTTTGAAGCTTTATCTGCTCGGGCTGTTGCAGTTGTAATTGATCCCATTCAATCTGTTAAAGGAAAGGTTGTAATTGATGCATTTCGTTCAATTCCAAATCCATCAACTGGTCAGCTTGCTCCAACATCTGAACCTCGTCAAACTACTTCTAATTTGGGTATGTATCTTTTTTGAACAATTTTTAAAAAATCTGTGTCAACTGATAATCTTCTGTTTAAATACCATCTGCTTCAATTTGTAGTATAACTTTTTGTTTTAGGACATCTTGTTCGTCCAACACTTATTGCAGCAATTCATGGCCTTGGTTCTCGATATTATTCTCTACCAATTTCATATCGACTTGGAACAAAAGAATCTAAAATGCTTCAATGTTTAAATAAAAAGAATTGGGATGTTGGATTACATCCATTAGCATATAAAATTCATAATAAAAATAATGAAGAATTGGCTGAAGAAATGTTAAAAAATACAAAGCTATTTTCAAAGGATATCATTGCAACAACTGGGCTTACAAAAAAAGAAATTGCTCTTAAAAAGCTTGGACAATTGGATCCTAAGCGTCGATTGGAAAATATTTCTCGGGCAATGCTTGAACGAAATATTCATCAAACAATTTGTGGAATTTCAAATACTCAAGTTTTTCATTAACTGTATTGTATGGATTTATATGTAAAAAATTTGAATAAAGATATTTGTAACTAATCTTCGAAAATATTTTTTATCGATTTTTTCTTTTTGAGGCATTTTTAAATTTTGCAATTATTACCAAATAACGGATAAAAATTGTTTTAGAGCAACGTTAGATTATATAAATTTTTAAAATTATCTTTATCATTTAATTGCTTGTAGAAATATATCTTATTATAATAAAATGCATGAAAAATAAATTTTTCATGCATTTAATTAAAGTCCTTTATTTTAGCTACGTGCGCAGCAATGTGCGACGCCAGTGTTCCCCTCATACCTGAACAGGGGGGTCAGATTTTTTGATCCGAGGTCCGGTCCCCCTCGTCATGCTGGGCGGATTTTGCGAGCTCGACTTTGTTATATGTAAAAAATTTTTCGGCGGCCCGAAGGGCCGCCGAATTTCCCTTAAATCGTAAGGGTCCCCCCTTTGCGTATATTTTTGGTTCTTATTTTTTCATTTTTCCAAAGGGTCCCCCCTTTGCCTATTTTTTTAGTTCTAATTTTTTTGTTTTTTCAAAGGGCTTATATTTTTGGCAACATTTGTTTTAAACATCGAATTTTTTTCACCCCCCATTTTGTGTTTTTTATTTTTGAACAAGAACAAGGTGCATTAATTACGGTCGATGATGTTACCGAAAATATTTGTGTAAGATGCAAGATTTGTTATGAGTGCCGAAAAGAAAAGGATCTCTGTGTTGACGCTCTTGATGCAAATCACAAAAATCATCCAAAAGAAAAACAATGTTCATCCCTAAATCGGTTTGCTTCAAAATTTGGGTATGGTAACCCAAAAAACATGGGGAGCCTGATGAGACAACATCCAACAATGAAACAACATAAGGATTGCTATCAGTTATTCAAAAGCCAAGTTCTTTTTATGCACATTTAATGTGCCATTCTCAAGGCACCCCAACTTTATTGAAGTAATGAAAGCCAATGGAGTTCAATGTGGGACACTTCATTTTAGCAAGCGATCGGCAAAGGACATGGCGATGAGTATGGGACAAACTCTTTACAATGATTTGATCACATATCTTAAAAAAGAAACACCATCATTGTCAGTGATATTAGATACATCAACGGATACTCACAGCCGCAATATTTTGCTCGTTTACATTAGCAAAAGGACATTTAGAAAGTGATGCTCAAATTCCTCGTGGACCTGATAATCAGAGATGTGGAGCTGAAGACGAGGAAGATGATCCTATCCATGCAAGATTGGTTTATAATGAATACATGAAAGAAATGTGGGAAAAAAGAGATACCATTTTCATTAAAAACCCTGTTGAAACTTAATTTCTGTAATAACTTTTTTTCACTTATATTTTTACTCTTTTTTATATATTAAAGATTGTAGTCAATAAAATTGAGTAGTCAACAAAAAAAAATTTTGTTACTTATATGAATTCTTGCTTCTTTTTTAGTTTTGTGTTTAAAAATTTTTTAAAAAAATTTAGCGGAAGAAAAACAACTTTTTTTCTCATGCGTTTGAAAAATTTTGCAACTTTTATGTTCAATGATTTTAATAAATTATAATGTTAAAGTGTTTTAAGCATGCATTTAAATATGGAAATTTTAGTATAAAGAGTAAAAACCAAATATTTGTCAAGTTTATTTAAGAATTTTGAATACTTTATGTGCTAAAATTTTCATCCAAAATTTTGAATTTTTAACGTACTCCCCCCTTTGCCCGTTTTTTTTCCGACCGGCTTCGCCGGTCGGTTGGTCGGTGGGGTCAGATTTCTGACCCCCTGTTCCGGTATGGTTCCCCTTCATTTTTTTTCAGTCAAAAAAAAAATGAAAGAGAGAGCTCCTTAGGTATACTGTAAAAAATAAAACTTTTTTTTAAAAATTTAATTTTTATCCACCTAGATGTAAAATTTTACGGAGATTCCAAAAATCCAACTTTTGACTATTACTTTAATACAAAAAATTAGAGAAAATCGGTTTTTTTGACCTGTATTCTGTCTTCCACCTTCTTCCTTTTTAAAACCAGGACTATTCGACTCAGAATTTTTTTCTGCATCGAACAGTATATTTAAAATTATCGCACAAGGCCGCACCGCGAAATATGCGTCTATGGCCTAGTGGGAGAGGCGCTGCGCGACAGTTTACAGTCGTTTGGGTCACTGGTTCGAATCTAAACGACTGTAAACTTTTTTTAAAAACAACTGCATTTATTTTTGGATTCTCCATAGTCAAAAGCATATATGTACCAAAAATAAGCTTAATCGGAGATAAAAAATATTTTTGTATTTTCCATGGGGTTTGAATAGGCCTGTGCAAAAACGCAAAAACAAAGAAACTTTTTTTTCAAAAAAATTTTTGAAGAAGAAAAAAGATTTTCTTTCGTTTCGAGAAAAATTTCTTAACGCTTTTTTTAAATGATGTTGAGGATATACTTGTGCATTCATAAAAATGTCAAGAAACTCTTCATTTAGTGTTTTTTTAGAAAGGTTATTATTTAAAAAGCTCAAATATATCCTGTTTAAAGATGTTATAATGCAAATTTCCTCAAAAGATAACTTTAAAATGAAAAAAACAATGTTTTTTCAAAAAAGCTTTGTTTGAGGTCTTCATAATATTTGCAAGTGCATCGAGATGAGAGCGAATGAGTCTCTAGATTTTTAATGGGGTGTTGGTAATAAAAAAATACATATGTAGGAAAAATATAGGAATTTCCGAAGACTTCCGAACAAAGTTATAGATCAAACAATGTGAAATTTGATGTAAAAGTCAGCATTTTTGAGATACCATTTGTTTTTTTAATTATATGTCTGCTTTTATGAAGGATTTTTGTTTCTTTTTATGCACATTTAATTTTTCTAATGTATTAGATGCCAACAACTTTGAAGGAGAAGGACGAATCGATAACCTATGAACTGCAGAACCTTGATAATCGATTTACAAATCTCAATCTTAACCATCCAAGTTTATGTATATTTAATGTTACAAGTAATATAACCTCTGTTTCTAAAATTAAGGTGTACAATGAAGAACAAAACTATTACAACGTCCGTCAACATTACACCGTGTTTGATAAAAACAAGTTTATTTTTAAAAAGGGTTTAAGACAAAATATATACAAAAACAAAATAAAATAACTTATCGAAGCTTTCTAGTTGTATTAATTCCACCAAATCTCAATATTTTTGCCATTTCATCTTCAGGTTCTTCTCCTTTGGCCTCTTCTTCTTCTTTATGATGTCGCTTTCGATGTTGCTTTTGCCGACGTAAATATGCCATCTTTGCTTGCTCTTCTTTTACTGCTTCTTCTTTTTCATTAGCATCCTTCTTTTTATTCTTTTGTAACACTAAAAATAGATATATTTAATACAAGCAACAATGGGTAAAAAACATACAATGAGCTTTCTTTGCAGAAAACCGATTTACAACATCATCAACAGTGCTTCGCTTAGCTTTCATTGAAAAAACCAAGTTTAATAAAGTTCACAATAAAATCCACCAGATTCTTCTGTTGCTGTTTATTTATTGATTTTTACTTGCTTTCCAACTTTTGATACCAAATCAACCTAAAAATATATAATAATTACTTATTAAAAGATTATAGCATTACCTTTTCATCACGAGCTTGAAGTAATTCACGACGAGGTTTTGGACTTTTTGGCTTTTCTTTGCTCTTTTTTGCTTCCAATGTAGATTTTTCTTCTGCAAGATGTTCATTGGCTTCTTTTTATATTTTAATTTGTACAAAAAAATTGTTTTTGATGAATCAAATTTATTAATAAAGTTTAATAATAAAATTTCAAAAAAATTGTCTGGTTTCACAAAAAAGTTCTCGAAACGAAAATGAAAGCTGATTTTTTGTAGATGAAAAAACTGAAGAAAAAAAATACGATTCTGAATCTTGCATTTTTTGAAGCCGTCTTAATTTATTTTTGATTATTTCTTTTACTTAGCATTTTAAAAATAAAAATACCAATATTTTGAGACCAAGGTTGCTTAAAACAACGTTGGATAAGCAAAAATATATGGAAAAGTAGTTTTTTTTTGCACAGGCCTAGGTTTGAACCGGTGAAAAACAAATCTTTTATTTGCTGCAAAAAAATGTTGTTTTTCACAAACGACACTTTTTTTGCAGCAGTTTGCAAACGCGACACGAAAATTTGTATAAAGAAAATGTGTTCCCCGACTGAAAAAAAATTGTTTTTTCTATTTTTTAACAGTAATATTAAGCAGTAATATTACTTTTTTTTACTCATTTCTTTTTTCTTTCTATCAATATTTATACTGCGCATCTAATGATACCAAATTTATTGCATTTAGAGAACTTTGAAAAACCTGCGCACGTAGCTATTTTATCTATTTTTTTATATATGTTACGTCCAGATCTTAAAACTGTCCAGATTTTAAAACCATATAAGTATTAGCAATAAGCATGTCAGTCTAATTAGTTGTGGGTGTTCTAGAGTATTTAGCGTTAAGCTTATGGTATACCAACTATTTAAAAAGTGTTTTAGTCCTTATTTGCTTACTTTAAGCATTTTGGAATATAATATTGAATTTAATAATAAAATAGTTAATTAAAGCTTTAATCAGGAATTAATGACTGAAATGGCTTGAATTTATCTTGTATAACATCATCTTAATATAACACAGTGTAAAATCATCAATTAAAAGTTACAGCATCCTTTTTTTTTCAACAATTTTTGCAATTAACAAAAATTTTTAGTCCTTCACAATATTTCCTAATCATTCACAAAAATTCCAAGAAATTAACGATATCCTGATTAACAAAAATTTCGGTAACATATTATAGGATAAAAATCGAAATTTAAAAAAAAATTTAAATTTCTACAGTATACCTCTCTTTTATTTTCTTTTGGCTAGCTACGTGTACAGGTTTTTCAAAAGTTCTCCAAATGCAATAAATTTGGTATCATTAGATGCACAGTAAAAATATTGATGGAAAGTAAAAAATAAATGAGTAAAAAAAGTAATATTACTGCTTAATATTACTGTTAAAAAATAAAAAAAAAGAATTTTTTTTCAGCCAGTGAACACATTTTCTTTATACAAATTTTCGTGTCGCGTTCGCAAACACTTTTTGCAGCAAAAAAAAAATTTTTTTCAAGGTTCAAACCTCACCGGAGACACAAAAATATTTTTTATCTCCGATTGAGCTTATTTTTGGTACATATATGCTTTCGACTATGTAGAATCCAAAAATAACAGCAGTTCTTTTTTTTTTAAAAGTTTACGATTGTTTGAGTCGAACCAGTGACCGAAGGACTGATAGGCGGCGCTTCCCCCACTGAGCCATAGACGCAAACTTTTGACCACTGTGTTTCGCGATAACTTTAAAAATACTATTCAATGCAGAAAAAAATTCTGCATCGAACTGTGGTGATTTCATTAACTGCCGTGAACTGCTACCGTACAACATTTTTCAAAAAACGTTAAAAAATCGGGTTTTTCCTGGCAAACTTCAATTTTTCGGGGGAAAACGTTTTTCAAAAGTAGGATTTTCGGAATCTGCGTATTTTTTTACATATAAAAGGATAAAAATCAAAATTTTAAAAAAAGTTTTAATTTCTACAGCAGGGATTGAAAATGAGGCCGGGCGGGCCTTAGTAATTCTGGCCCGCGGGCCGGCCGGGCCGCGTTAAGAAGCCCGCGGGCCGGCCCGGCATATTTTTCAAATTTTGTTTTTTGGTAGTTTTTATGTTTGTGGTGTGCGCAGTACGCACTTTTTCTTTTCTCATCACTATGAATCATTGTTATATTAATTCATATTGATGAGAAAAGATGCAAAAAACTATTTTTTGCAAGCTGCAGGTTTCGAAAAATATTCTAAAAAACTTTTAAAAAAACTTGAAATATTTTAGGGCCGGCCGCGGGCCGGCCGGGCCGAGAAAATTCCGACGACGGGCCGGGCCGGCCGTCAATTTTTAGACCCCGGGCCGGGCCGGCCGACTTTTTCGGCCCGATTTTCAATCCCTGTTCTACAGTATACCTCTCTTTGCTGTCTTGTTTTCGGGGGACACTTTGAGTCGCGCATACACGTCTCTATTTTTGTGAAAGCGTAGAAAAAATCTCTTCACATATTTTTGGAACAACTTTTTTTCTCTCTCAATTATTTTTTTATATATAATTTCTATACTTTTATTTTTAGATTAAATCTTTTTTTCGGTAATATCGGTAATCAAAGAATGGATTTAACTGTTGCTTTAATAGAAAATCCTCCATCAAATGGTGAAAGTAATGGAGCTTAAGATAATGGAATCAAAGCGTGCTCAATTCATGGCAACCTATCATCAACAATATTTTTCAATACCTGGTTCTTTAGTATATTATATTGCAAAGAATCCTAAAACCTGGAAATTGTATCAAAAAATGGTCAAAACATGCAAATTTTTTTTCATCGCAAATCCAATGTTTGTTATTGACGAACCTCTTTTTTATTATGATTCTCAATGGTCTATTAAAAGAACTCCATATGATATGAATCAAACTACGGCCAAGTTTTGGATTGCTCATGGTTTATCTGTTGCTCCTAGTAATTCTATTACTGCTGAAACGAAAGATCCAAATATTCTTACTTCCATTATTCCAAAGCTTTTTCGATGTGATGTTCGCGTTTTACATCTTCTTAAACAAGTTATTTCTTATCATGATCTTCCATTTCTTACTTCCTCTGCAAAAGTAGTTATTTTTGATCAAGTTGTTGTAAAGCATGAAGATGGTTCAAATGTTGATGTTCAAAAGATTGTTGAAATTGCTTCTGATGCAATTTCAATTGAAATGTAAGCACTTTTGGGATATTTGTATTGTTGTAATTCTTTATTTTAGCACTCATCCAACTATCACATCAAAGACAATGGAAGAACTTTTAAAGATTCCAAATTTTCCAACTCTTGATGCTTTATTTTTAGAAAATGTTCCAGAAATTTTTGATATTGAAGCCTTTTATGTTCATATGAAAGTAATTTTTTTTAACTTTTGCAATTATTTTTTACCAATGAAAACAACCGTTTTAGAAAAACAAGACAACAAATTTCATTCTGCTCTTTGAGGAATCAATTTCTGATGAATATATGAAAAGACTTGATGAAATTACTGATGAAATTATTGGAACAAAAGATTTTGATTATAAGCCAGCTTTGTTATATTTTCTTGGAATTGGTTATGAACGGCTTTTGCAGCTTCGTGATATTTTTATTCCAGGATTGGAATTGTAATAACCTTTCTATGTTTTAATATTATATCTTAACATTTTCTCATACGTGTCTGTTAACAGTATAAATTGGTATATTTGAATAAAATAAATTTAAGCTTTTATAAATTTCTTGTTGGAGGGAAAGCTAGAGGGATACTGTAGGAATTTTTTTAGTTGTATTGTTGACATTCACAAATGAGATAATTGGAAAAATCTTATTTACTTATTTATTTAAAATTCTTTATATTAAAAAATATAAGCTACAAAAAGATTTACATTAACATTTTTAAAAATTTCATTTAAAATCATTAATTTAAAAAAACTAAGGCTCTATACGGTTTTAGGTGATTTTTTGAAAAATACCGGCCCCTGGGAAATATAACGGCCCACGATTTCGGGCCGGTAAAATATAACGGCCCCTGGCAGGGGCCGCTAAAATATGACGGCCCGAATGTTAACGGCCCCGGGCCGGTATATTTTTTGGGCCGTTATAATTTAACGGCCCAAAAAATATACCGGCCCCGTAAGTTTTTCAGTTACGGGCCGTTACAATTTACCGGCCCCAAAAATTTACCGGCCCGGGGCCGTTATATTTCCTTCGGGCCGTTATATTTCCCAGGGGCCGGTATTTTTCAAAAAATCACCTAAAACCGTATAGAGCCAAAACTAAAAAGGAAACGCAAAGTCTCAAAAAGAAGGCACATGGAAACGCAGAAGAAGTGCCTTCTTTTCGCGTAATTAATACTATTTTTAACTTTATTTATTTTTTTTATAAAAATAAATAATCTACCAACAAAGCAGGGAGTTAAGGACATAAAAATAAAAACAAAAAAAGTTGCAACTGTTCAACGATAATTTTTTAAACTATCATTTTTGAAAAAATTTTTCTTTTATTAAAAATGATTGTACTCAAGTTCAACATATATGTTTTAACTTTGTATTTTTTTTATTGTATGTTTTTTGTTTTTTTCTTCTTTCGTCTCTCCATGAGGTATTTTTGTATTTTTTTTTGTTTTTTTTCTTCTTTCGTCTGCCTTGTATTGCACAATAAATTAAATTTAATTAAATTAAATTAAAGACAGATTAATCTTGTTTCAAAAAATTAAAATTCGGTGTTTGTATTTCAGCACGTGGAAAATAAAAGTTTTTAAAAATTATGTCATTTATTTAATTAGGATTTAGAATGCCAAAAAATCCAACAATCATTAATGCAAAATTTAACATTTCTGTAATTCCAGCCTATAATTTTGATGAATCAATTTATGAAAAAATTTTTGAAGAAGATGGAGATGCTTGGGGAAGGTCGGTTTGCTCATTTAAAGAATTTTTTGATCCAGCAAATAACTATTTTATGGATGATTACATTTATATCACATTGGAAGGAATTTTTAGTTTCGAAAAAGAACAATTTTGTATTGGAATTAAAGGTTCAAACGATTTGAAAACATTTTATAATCGTGATGGTAAAAATTTTGAAATTAGTGGAAGTGATGGAAAATGTGTAAAAGTAAGTTTTATTTTATTAAACTAAAATTTAAATTTTTTATGCTTTTTGTTTTTTAGGTTCATAAATTACTTATTTCTACAAAATCTTCAGTTTTTAAACAAATAATTAATTCCGATTGGAAAAAAGGCAAATATGAAATTCCTGAATTTGATTTTGAAATTATTGAATTAGCAATAAAATTTTGTTACGGTATTTCTATTACTGATAAATTAAATATTTCAAATAGTATTAAACTGCTTCAATTTTCTGATAAATATGATATTAAAGATTTAAAGTTAGTTTTTTTTAACATTTGGATTACTATATTTTTTAATATTTTTTAATATTTCAATGGAATTTTATTTATTGAAGGAAATATCTCCAATGAATATTTGTGAAATTGTAAATGCTTTTATTCTTTCAAATTCAATAAAACTTTGTGAAAAATGTTTTGATTTTATATTGGAATGTATGAAAAAGCAAGAATATATCCATAATTTGGAAATTTTGGATAACGAATTTTCTTTGAGTTTATTTAAAGCATTTTTTTTTCTGTTTTTAGTGTTTAAATGATTTTATATTTTATTTTGTATATAAAAACTTTTTGATTCGAATGTCTCTGTAACTCATAATAATTTGAATCTTTAAACATTTAAGATGTAAAGAAAAATTGTTTCAAAATTCAATAAAATATACACTACAGTATCTTTTTGATTTTTTTGAAACATGTTTATTGATTTTTGATCTATTAAAAAATGCTAAAATTTTTTATTGATTGCATTTGTTCAAGAAACCATATTGATGAAAGTACATGGAAATAAAAGCTAATTTTTTTATATTAATCACAATTATTTTTTTGAAGACCTTCAATCTCTTTTTTCCTCAATGTCTGTCTGTTGCGCTGCTGCTCAAAGAAAATTCGTTGTAAGAATTTTAATAAATTTGCTTCCATCTTTTTTTGTGTTGCGCAGCAGAAAAATCCATCTTTAAGCTTTAACAACACATCAAAAAATTATATTTATTTTTGATTGATATATTTATCAATTGATATCAAACCATTTCTGCGTGTTTTTTTTCAATGACCCAACAAGAACCACCACGTAGCACGCAGCGTGCTTCCTATTTAGCGGCAGTCAACGAGGTATTTTTTTTCTTCTCTGATCTTTTTTCTCTCCGTTGCTGTGTTTTCATAATTCTTGAGGGTCCATTTTTTGTTTTTTTTGATGAGTCATTTTTTTTGGATGGATATTTTATTATAAATTTTTATTCATTTGTATAAAACAGTATGAGGTCGACGTTTTATGATACTGCGGATTTTCAGCCGATGCAAAAATCTGTTACAAATCATCATCAACAAAATGGAAGAAGAGATGAAGAAGAAAGCTTTGAATTAATTGATGTTCCAAATCATACAAAAATTGATTGGCTTATTAATGGTGAAACTTTGCAGCAACATGGTAAGTTATTTTCTTTTATGTAATGTTATTTTTGAGTTAATTACCCCTTTTTTAGAACCTGATGCAGTTGTTTCAACTCCCAAGGGAGATGTTCATGGCGAAGCATTTGTAACTAATTATCGTCTAAAATTTATTCCACATGATAATAATTTAGCTAAAGATGTATGTTTTTTCTTTGTTTTTATATAATCCAACTTGTAATACTGTATTTTTTTAGACTCATGAATTCGATTTCCCTCTTGGACTTATTAATGCTGTTAAAAAATATGGATTTGCGAATAATTTGGATCCACGTGCAGCACCTCGTGCAATTCGTGGTGATGATTCATATGGGATAAAAGTTATTTGCAAGGTTTGTTTTTCTTTAAGCTTGTACAATGTATGTATCTTCCGAATTTCAGGATTTGCGGACGCTGAAATTTAAACATCAAAAAGAAAAGCATAATCGTCGTGCTTTATATGATTCTTTGGTTGCAAATGCTTTTCCAAATACAAATAATAAACCATTTTTTGCTGAGCTTTACAAAGAACCTTTCAAAAATGAAGGATGGAAACTTTTTGATCCTGTAAAAGAATTTAAAAGAATGGTAACATTTTTGTTTATAGACTTTATTCTAATTTTTTACTTTTAGAATGTACCTAATGATCTCTGGGAAATTACTGATTTGAATAAAGAGTACAATTTTATTGATACATATCCTAAAGTGGTATGTTTTTGCATACTGTATCAAAACTTTTAAATCCTTATTCTTTTTTTAGTTAGTTTTTCCTAAAGAAGCCTTGGATAAAGGTGAAGCATTTTTGAATAAAGTTGCAAAATTTCGTAGTAGCAGAAGAATTCCAGCTTTATCATGGTATGATCCAAAGACACAAGTATCAATTCTACGTTCATCACAACCAATGTCTGGTGTAATAATGCTTCAATCATCTGATGATAAAGCGTATTTGGAAATGATATGGAAAGCAAATCCTGCATCAAAAGAGCTAAAGATATTTGATGCTCGACCAATTGGGAATGCACATGCAAATCGATTTCGTGGTGGGGGATATGAGACATGGTATCCACATTGTAAAATTATCTTCCTCAATATTCATTCAATTCACGCAATTCGAAAAAGCTTAAGAAAATTCAAAGAAATTTGTTATCCAAAACAGAAGCCAATGATTGGGGCAGCAAAGAAGCCACTTGTTGGCGGAGAAAAATCTAATTGGGTTTCACATCTTCAAACCATTTTAGATGGCACACATAAAATTGTTACTGAAATATGTGAAGAAAAATCAAGTTGTTTAATTCATTGTTCAGATGGTTGGGATCGAACTTCACAGTTGACTTCATTGACGATGCTTTTGCTTGATTCATATTACCGTACCTTAGATGGTTTTGCACTTTTAATTGAAAAGGAATGGCTTAGCTTTGGGCATAAATTTGCAATTCGTTTTGGTCATGGTATGTTTCTTATAATAATAATTATATCTTTTACAGTATTTTTTGCAGGTATAAATAATCCAAAATCTGAAGAACGTTCACCAATTTTTATTCAATGGATAGATTGTGTTTGGCAATATATTAGTGAATTTCCAACAGCATTTGAATTTAATATCAATTTGCTCAAAACATTACTGGATGAAGTATATTCATGTCGATTTGGAACTTTCCTCTTTAATAATGAAAAGCAACGTGAAGAAGCAAGATTGAAAGAAACAACAACATCAATTTGGTCCTATGTTTTTGATAATCGTGAACAATTTTTAAATTCAAATTATTCATCTGTTTCTGCTCCGCTTCGAACAACTCAACCTTTAAAAGTTAAAATTTGGATTGATTATTATTGTAAACATTCTTGGGAAGCATTAGAAAATGATGGATCTGGTTCTTCATCATCCTCTTCATCTGAGTCAAGTGTATGTTTAACAGCTTTTTTAAAGTTTGCGTTTTTAATGGTGAATTTTAGTTTCAACAAATTCAACCCCAACGTGCAGCACCTCCGCCACCACCAAAGCGGCACCCCTCAGAAACAACAAAGTTTTAGGTTCTTTTTGGTTTTTATTGGTTACTGTAATACTCTATAATCTATTTTAAGGAAAAAAAATCTCGGGGCATTCATTTTCTTTTCATATCTTTATCTTTTTGACGATAGTTTTTGCGCCAGTTCAATCACTTTTTTTATAATTATTAAAAAACTTTTAATTTAATATTATTAGCGTTTTTAATTGTTTCTTTTTTTCTCTAAGCTATGCATAATTGTTTTTTGTCATTTTTCCTCATCCCTTTAATTTTGTTTTTTTGTTGAAAATGTTTGTACATGTTTATCCAATTTTTTCATCTTTTGATTCATTTTTTTCTCGGTAGATGTGTTTCATATATAAATTTTTATTACCAACTCTATTTTTAATGGCATTTAAAATTCCAATAAATATCGCTCATCATTGTTTAATGCATCTGTTATTATTTTTTGATGAAAATCCAAAATGAATATTATCAGTTTTTTTGATCAATCGAAAAAATGGAAGGGAGAGAAAAAATGTCATCATAGCTGTAATGATTTGAAGAAAAAAACAAAGCATGACAGATGTTAAAATAATATTATTTTTTTGCGCGGGAAAAAAATACATTTTTTGGTATTTTTTAAAAGTTCGTTAAAAATTTGAAGTGAAAAGATTTTGCGTGTGCAGAAGTTTCCGTTTCCTTTTTTCAAGTGAGATCAAAAAAAGAGTTTACGTGTTTGGGTTTGAAAAATTGAAGGTAAAAAAAGGAATGCGTCGGAAAACTTCAAAAGTCTTCCCACGCTGTGTTTTTCATTTTTGTTTCATTTCTCTGTTATTTTAAATGGAACACCAATGGCAATATTTTTTAAAGGAATTCATTTTGACAGCGTGATTACTAACTTGCTTCAAACCCAACAGTAGTAATTTTATAAACGAACAAAGAGATTCACATAAATTAGGTTAGCAAAAAAAACGTATACTGTAGCAAAAGAAAAAAATAACTTTAAACTCCAAAAACAAATTTAAAACTACCATAGTTGCATTAAAAACCTCCAAAAAAACATTGTTTATGAAAAAATTTATTTTTTTTAATTTCTAATAATTTCAAAATAAAATACAATGAAAAAAATACAATATTGTTTTGTTCTGATTTCTTTTTTTAAATATAGAAATCTGTCGGATTTTTTTAACCTTTTTTTATATAAAAACACAAATATGAAAATTCCTTGTTTAAAATTATATACTAGTAATATAAAAAAAACAACTATAATAATTACTTAAAAAAGTAAAAAAAGAAAAATAATAATAGCTCAAGAAAAAGAAGTTAAAACAAAATAATAATAAAGTGAAAAAAAAGATAGAGATAAAAGAAAGAGAGCACGATATATAAATTTTTAAAAAATAAACACAAATACTGACTACGATTGAGGTGGTGGACAGCGGAGTTTGAAAGAAATTTGGGGAAAAAATTACATAAGAAATGGAAAGATTTTTTTAGAAAAATTATGCAACAATTGAAACTTTTTTAATAAAAATACTGTAATAATACTCATCATCAAAAAACAAGAAAAATAGATTAAAGCAAAAAATAAGAATCAAAAATGTTATAATTTTTGTAAAGATTATTTTGAACGAGAAATTTGAATCTTCACCTAATTCCAAAGCGTTTTGAAATAATTTTTCTGGGATTGCGAAGGGTTGTGAAGAATCAAAAATTTCATCGATTTCAAATCAAAAAAGGGTGAATTTCAACAATGATGATCAAAAGGAATGACGGAGATAAAGATATTAAAAAGAATAAAATAAAAAGATTACTGTAAAACTACATTAAATTCACATTTATTGTGTTAAACCAAGTGCAGCAGCTTGTTGTTGCTGTTGTTGGTGATACATCCAAAATTGTTGTTGTTGTGTCCAATCAAAATTTGCTTGCTGTTGAAGTTGTTGTTGAATTTGTGCTTGCTGTTGTTGTTGAAGGTCAAGAGTATTAGATTGTTGCTGTTGTTGTGGAAACATTATATTTGATTGTTGATTTTGTTGTTGTGATGGTTGTTGTTGTTGTTGTTGACTTGTTTGAGTATAATCAAATGAACCAGATAATTGATAACTATTTGAATGTGTTGTTGTATTAAATGATTCAATTTCAGTTACATTTGAATGATATCCACTACTTCCATTTGAATGTGATCTTGGTTCTTCTTGTTCAACGGATGAAGTCGTGGTTGGAGATGCATTAGCTCCTGAAGCAGCCGTTGAAGTTGAAGGACAATTTGCATAATATCCAGGATTAGTATTAAAATGTTCATTCTAAAAACATATTTTAATAAATACAGTATACTTTTAACATTTTAGAACATCTTGACAAGCTACAGTATCCTTATAAATAACTTACCATTTGTAACAAATATTGTTGATCAGATTTTAAAAACATATCATTTTGATATTTACTAAAATCATACATATCAGGGGTTAATGGATCTGTTGAAAGACAGCTATAACCATTTGTTGGTGAAAACATTTGTGAAGGTGGTACAACAACATTCATTGAATATTTTAATGCATTTGCTCTCATTTCATCAAGAGTTTGTTGTTCATTTGATGGAGGATGACGATGATGAATAAATGGTAGCATTTGATTTCCATCAGATAGTCGAACACCATCATGATCAATTTTCATTGATTTTCCAATTGGATATGTCATATCTGAATTTCCACCAATTGTTAAACCAATGGATGATTGTGACATTGTTCTAAAAAATAATGAAATATTTTTGCTATCTACAATAATAATGTATACCTTTTTTGACCAGTTTTTTTTGAAGTTTGAACACATAGTGGACTTTGTTGTTCATCAGCTGAAGAAGTATGATGTGAAATTTCTCCGGCTTTCATGGGTTGCTTCTTTGGCTTCTTTCTTGGCTTATATTTATAATCAGGATATTCTTGCATATGCATTTGTCTCAATCTTTCTGCTTCTCCAACAAATGGCGCCTTTTCTGTTTCAGTTAATTGCCTCCATCGAGTTCCAAGTTGTTTTGAAATTTCCGCATTATCTATAACATAATAATTATAGAAAATTAAAGGATGTAAAACAAAAACATACGCATATCAGGTTGATTTTCGCAAATTTTTCGTCGTTCCATTTGTGACCAAACCATAAATGCATTCATTGGACGCTTAATATGACCAGAATTCTTTTTGCTAGTTGTTGCATCAGTATATGGAGTTCGAGAATTCTTTTCAACCTAAAAATGTTTAAAAGTTAATACAGAACAAAAAAGTTAAACAATATTAAGAAAGAAAGGTTATTGTTAGAAAAAAAATTAATAAAAAAAAGGAAATATAAAATTTAACTACTTCGAAGACCTTGAGGGAACCAAAATGATCAGGTGGTGGTGTATCAGGACCTCCAAAATGTGGTGAATTCCAATTAAATGGTACTTGATGTTGTTGTTGATGGTGATGAGAATGATGTTGTTGAGATGGTGGTGGTGGTAATAAAGATGGTGGAGGAGTTTGTGATTGTGCCATTGCTGCAGCTAAATGTGGATATGATTGCCGTAAAGAATTTAGCATATCCGTTGATTGAAATGTACGAGCTTGTGGAGGTTGTTGTTGTTGTTGCTGCTGGTGTTGTTGAAAATTATTTGAATATTCATTATTTTGCTGTCCTCCAGAAGGCATTTGTGGTGTTTGATGTTGTTGTGGCTGTTGCTGTTGGTGTTGTTGTGGATGACGATGATGATGCCCAAATATACTTGGCGATGATGGCGGAATCTCCAACATTCCACCGACTTCTTGAGTTTTTTTTGAGACACGAGATCAAAGGTTTGAAAGAAAGAGAGAGATTAAACACTTCTACTTCTGCTGCTGAATTTCACGATGATGATAGAGTTGATAAGGAAATTGAGAAGACAAAAACTTGATGAGACAAAATAAAACCTAAAAATTAAAAGAAATTTTAAAAATGACTGTCTTAAAGAACTGATACCGAAGCAGCAGGACATCACGCAAAAAATAATATATATGAGTAAAAAAATTGGGGTCAATTTTTGGGCGATGAAAAAAAAAACTTTGTAAAAAAATGCTTTACAAAAAAAGAAAACTTTCTACGGCAGGGGGTCTAAAAAGGGTGGCACGCGTCGTCCATCCCTCCAATCCTTCGAGGTCAGAAAAAGTATTAAGTAACCACAACTAATATCAACGACCCCAAAGGGTGAAAAGCCTTGACTTTTAAAACATAAAGTTTTAACAGTTAAAAAATATTAAAGTACAAAAATTTTTTAACAATATATAAAACACATTAATTTTAAAATGGCAAAAAAAAGAGATATTCAAGAAAGAAGAAGAAATTCTTCTTCATTTTTTATATGAGAGGGACCTAATTTAAGGTGCGCTTCGTCGATCGAAAGAGAGACTTTAATTTCCCCGATATTTTTTTGCGTGAAGTTAAGTTAAAGGGATGATGCATCGTGTGAAGGATGATTGCCGCTGGCATTCACACCGGGCCCTTCTTTTTTAAAAATCCGATCTCGAATATCTCTCTCTTGTCATTTTAAATTTTCTTTTCTAAAATTAGAGAGAAAGTGAAGACTCTACCTGAGATTTTATATATCCTATATTCATAAAAAAAGTTATTAAAGAATATTTTTAAAAAATGTTAAGAGGGAAAGAAGTTCCATACAAGATTTTGAAAAAAATATTTTTTTCGTAAAAAAAGTAAAAAGTGAGGAAAGAAAAAATAAGACATTTTAAAAAAACCCGGAGGGATAAGTAATATTTATATTTTGGGTTTTTTTAAAACGTATTAATTGAGCGAGACACGGAAAGAATTTTAGGAGATAAAAAAGGAGGGAGATGACCGCTAACCGATTACAGAGATCTTAGCAACTGATGCCCCGTATAATTAAAAAAAAACGCTAAAAATAAGATCTCGCTTCACGTTTTTTTTAAATTACTGAAACTTTTTTTAACAGCAGATATTAAAAATATAGAAGACCGGAAGCGGCTTGAACTGATTTAAATAGCGCTGCCGGCACATAACCCAAAAAAAGAAATTATTGAGAAACGCGAAATTAAAACAAGCTTGCGCAAGCCGCCGCCGCTAATCAAACTGACCTGCATTTTATTAAAAAAAAATATAACTGAAAAAAGTTGATGCGTTTTTTTGCGCTGCTTTCAAAAAAGTTGTGGACTTCAAAAACCGTAAATTTTCCAGATGTTAAATGTTAAAAAAATGAGAAAACAAAGCAAAAAGATTTACTGCTATCTGCTATTCTTCTTTTTTGCCAAAAAATTTTTAAAACTTTTTAC
Organism: Panagrolaimus sp. PS1159; assembly: GCA_963922195.1. Lineage (NCBI taxonomy): Eukaryota > Metazoa > Nematoda > Chromadorea > Rhabditida > Panagrolaimidae > Panagrolaimus > Panagrolaimus sp. PS1159. Next base: position 3,812,353 of record CAWUHW010000005.1, read on the forward strand.
AACACGCTTTTTTTACTGCTAACAAGAATTTATATGTTTTCTTTTTAAAAAGCCGTTAGATTACAATAATCCTATTTTTTGCGGTCAAACAAAAAACATTTATCAAAAAAAATTAGAAGTTCAAAATTGTGGGAATCAAAAAAAGAGAGGTATTTGCAATATACTTTTTTGACCTTTTTTTTCTGGGTTGTATGCCCTTAAGGGGAGGGAGGGTGTCCTATTGCATAAGCGTAACATGATTTTTTTTCTTGTGTCTATAATGCAGTAGCAGCCGTCTCAGAGCCGGAGGGCATAATGCTGTTCCGCGATAGATAGGAAGGCTTTCGTAATAATCACCACCAACTATATGAGCCTCAGGCGTATATCAGTTGTGCGTCCCTTCTATTTTTGATGTCAGTGCTTTCAGTGCTTTACCGGTTCCTTTACTATCTTCCTTCCTTTCTTCATTCTATCTCCCCAATTCATTTGGCCAAGCATCTTCTTCTCTTTTGATTTCTGAGAAAAAGGAAGAGGAACACCGTCGTCATTCTTTTTTTAAATTTTCACCTAAAATAGAAAAAAGAGAAAAAATGTCAAAGTCTCAAAAAAATAATATTAATTTAGAGTGGAACAGAAAAACAAGCTCACCTTGGAGAAATAAAAAGAAAAAACGAAAAAGATTCAAGAGGCCTTATTTATATAATAATATACCAAAGCAAATGAGAAAAAAAGAAGTATGAAGCAATAACAATGTAAGAAGAAGAAAAAGAGTAAATTATACGTTCGAATTATAAAAAAAATAACACGAGATTTTTTCTGTCGTCCCCTGAGGCAAACTATGATGAAAAAAAAGCATTACACAATCAAACAGCAAGAAAAAAAATTCTGTTTCTGTTTTTTGCTTCATCATCAAAAGTTTTTTCAAAAGCCTCTCTTAAAAACCGGCCTGATCGGAAAGATTTTTCTTGTCGAATTTTTGCCTCAATAAGATTAGTTCCGCCAAAAAAAGCTTTTTCTGTATTTTTTGCATCAGAAAGAAAGGAATCCGATTCCGGAGAGAAGAGAAAGAAGGAGGACCTGCCATGGCGTAAGCAAGCAGAAACCGGCCAAAGCCAAAAAAATAAAAAGTAAACTTTTATCTCTCTTCCAAAAAAAAAGAGATGCACCTGTTTCTTTGTTTCTTTTTTTTTTCTCCAGAACGTTTCTCTTTTTTTGTACACAGCTAATTTGCGATTAATCTATCTATCTTCAAGGAACTTTTTTTTCTTTGCAGGGGTAAAAAAACGATAGCGATCAAACATTTTTTGCTGACCCCCTGCTTTGCATGATGCAGAACAATGGGGAGGAGAGAGGTTGTTGCAATTACGAATTAGTAATTTTTTTTCAAAAAAAAGAGCGGCACGCTTTTGTGAAGTTTATTAAATCTGTTTTTTTAATAACATTCAACACAAATTTTCATTCATTCATTCATTCTTCAGCCAAGGCTAAGAAGGTCAATCTTTCCATTCTTATTCTTTTCTTAATAAAATAAGCAACAAAAAAAATAACTGTAATAAAAATTTGAATGTACTGTACTTTTAAAAAAAAAAGCGAAAGTAAACAAACTTGAAAGGAAAAAAAAATAAAAATGAAAGTTTTTTAAAACTGACACAAACAATGGCATATTTCAAAAGTATTAAATTAAATTAATTAAATTAGAAAACTATAATCTAGTTTTTTTATAATTTAAATTTATGGGATGGATTTATTTAAGCCAAAAAAATAAAAGTAAGTATCTTTTTTTAATATCAAGAATCACAATTTTTTAAAAAAGTGGGACGTTGATTGTTCGCAATGATATCAGCCTTCCGCTGTCATAACCCGAAGGGGGGGCAGCTAAAAGAAGCTCGGGAGTGATAGATATCCGATAAGTTAAGTTTGAGTTGCAGTAACAGAGATTTTTTTTTACAAAATCATTCCCTTCCTTCCACCTTATACAACCACAACAACAACACCAAAAGCAGCCAAGAGCCATAAAAGCAGAAAGAAAAAAAAGAACTAAAAAAGGAATGGACAGGTTTTTTTATAAACATGCTGTTTCTGCAGCAGCTTTGATTATTACGTGAGGCGGGTTTGATTTTTTTTTTCGCGCAAAACCACCACGCTTTTCTTTATTTTTTTGCTTTGCTTTTGCCCCCAGAAAAAATAATAGAAAAACAAAAATTATCGGCAGATGGAAAATTTTGTTACTTTTTTGATTCAGTTATTTTCCGTCATTTTTCCAACGCCTTTTTTTCACACTCCGGAAGCAATAAACCTTTTTAAAATCCGGAAACATATGGTTTTTTTTTTGGCAAAAATGAAAAAAATTTTTTAAAGTTTAAAACTTTTATAAATAGGTTTTATTTTTTTGATACTAAAAAAAGAAGTAAACAATGCTTCTTCAGACACTTTGATTTTAAATGAATGACTAAAAAAATGTGTTATTATTTTTTTGTTTGATTTAACTTGAAATAATCTTTTTAAGAAGCAACAACAAGAAATAAAGTAATGATCAAAGATGGAAGTGTGTTTTTCTTTTTTGGAGAAAAAAATATAGGTAAAAATTCAAGAGATCAATTAAAAAGTTTAATTATTTTTTAAAAGTTGCAAAAAATCCTTTAAGCAAAAAAAGATAGATTATTTTTGATGCAAATTACAGTAAGTTTTTTTTGAAAGAGGAAAAGAAAGAAACAAGGTCGTGAGTTCGAAAAAAAAAACAGAGACGACCGAGATTGGCAAAACAAGAAGAAAAAAGGAAGAAAACGAGAGAGGGATACAAGCTCCGCCTACTTTTTTCTAGTAACATTTTTCAATTTACTCAGTAGGCGGTCGTCCGTCTCGCGCATTAACAAAAACGTGTGTTTGGAATTGGGTTTAAACATTTATTCATTCGTTTTTGAAAAGGCATTTCATTCTCTATCTTCAGGTAAAAACACATCAAAATCAACAACAAAAAAAGAGTTATCATTAAGTTTTATTTTTAATGATTGTAAAAATAAAAATAGCATTTTAAAAAAGTGTTACTATTTGCGTCTCTCTTTTTTTTGAACGGAAAAAAATGAATTACACAAAAATGGTTTTTTTCTTCAATTTTATGTTCAAAAAAAAAGTTGAATCGGAAATGGGATTTTTTCTTTCGCCAATCAATTTCAATCGCATTTTCATTCATTGCTTGAGGAAAAAGGCAAAAAAATTGGATCATTTTTTAACTGAGAAAAAAACGAGTAAAAAAGAAGGAAGAAGAAGATTACGGTAGGAGGAGAGGAGGACGCGCCTGTTACTTGCTTATTTTTTGTGGCGGTGGCCCAAGAGAAAAAAGAGAGAGAAGAAGAGACATCGTCATTAACAAAAAAATACGGCACAAAAAGTGACAAATTAGTTTTGCTTTTTTTTCACAAAATTTCAACCTTTTTTAAAATTATAGAGAAAAAAATTAAAGTTTCGAAGTTTTTAGGCAAAAAAAATTTGGCGTTTCTTGGCATTTAAAGTGCTCGTCATCTAATTTTCAGGGCCTCAATAAAAAACTCTGCGCAAGAAAATGAAACAGTTGTTTTTAAAAAAACGGGAGGGTAGAAATTAAATTTTGACAAATGTATGTTTAGCAAATAATAAAAAAAAGTGCCAAAAACATCGAGGATTATCGACAGCCGAGATTACAATATCCTGTGTATATCTTGCGGGATCAGAAGAAATGCAAACAATGGCATGCGCGAAAAAAATATTATCTGGTACTTATTTAGCAGGGTCGTAAAAGAGGAGTAAACAAATAATAAAAAAAGTAATGAAAGAAACTGTACAAATTCAAACATATTTTTTTTTTGATGAAAGCATGTAAGAAAAGTTAAAGAGAAAAAAAAAGTGTAGGGGAGCACACGGCGTTGAACCAAAAATAGAAACAACATCAAAAAAGTAAGAAAAAGACAATCATAATAATCAGACATATATAAATAATATAAAAATAAGACTGCTTTTAAAAGAAAGAATACCTGCTGCTGCCAAAAAAAAGAGGGGGGTAAAAAATACTGATAGTGATTTTTTTTGAGTTATAACTTTTTTCTTCCAAAAGTAAAACTTTAATGAAGAAGAAAAATTTTGAGATAAGAATTGGAAGAAGCAGGCAAGCTTTTTTAGATTAAAGTTTTTGAAGAAGGCAGAAAAAAAAGTTGGTTGGTTGTTAGCCATCATCATCAACTTTGAAAATAAAATAGATAGATTAAATGTCTGCAAACAAACAACAAAAAACACATTTAACAAGGTTTCCAAAATAATATATTTAGGCACAAATCAAAAAACATATTACTTTAAAAAAATCAACAAATTAGTTTTTTTTTTTGTGGTTAAAAAAAAGTTTTGGCAACTGTTATTTTAAAAAAAGGAAGCAAGGAAAAAAAAATGCCGTAGTTTAAAGTTAGGGAAAAAAAGAAAGAAAGAGATAGTTTGCGTGGAAAAAAGAAAGCAATGGGGGTTGCATAATAAGTTAAAAGGGTCAAAAGAAAAAAAATATATATGTATTTAGTTTAAGAAATTGATTTTAAAAGCGATTAGGGAAAAATAAGCAGTGGTTAGAGAAAAGTATTAACATTGGGGTCTTACAATGATTATTTCAAAATTAATATTCAAAAAAACAAGTAAATAGTGTGATAACAAAAATGTTGACAATCGCAAACATTTTTACAATGGTATATTTTAGAAGTTTCTTGAAACGAAAATTTTGAACTTTGTTTACCTAAAATGGACATAGTATATCCTTTTTATCCCAAATCCAAAAAAATTCAGAAGCGAAAATAAAATTCCCTAAAAAAATTCGTGATGATCGGAAACAAATTTCCAAAAATTTCAAGCCAAACTTTTTTGTTTGATGGATGATGTTTCAAGAAATGCAGCAAAAAAGGAGTGAAAAACTCTCTCAAAAATTTTGCAATCCCCAAAATTAGCCTTTTTCGCACCGTTCATTTTTTTCTATGAGTGTCATCGCATACATTTTTTCTCTTTCCCCCCTTAGGCGGCGAGGATGACGACGAACGACAATCACTACTCGGCTTTCAAATTTATTTTTTTTTTCAAAAAAATCCTCTAAGAAAAAAAAGACGTTGCGCAAACACGACTCAAAAAAAAGAAGAAGGGGGGAGGCTCAATGACAGCGCGCGAAACTGATCTTTCTTTTTAAATTCCATAAACAGCTTCATTTTCTTTTTTAAGAGCCGTTCTTCCATATTATTTTTGCGTGCAAATCCATCACCACCATATTAAAAAAAATATTGAGAAGACAGATTTTTTGCGAGTTCTTTTTTTTGTCCTAAAAATAGACCTGAACGCATCAGTCAACAAATCTTTTTTTCTTCTCCTGTTGATGATGCAGATGATGAAGATCGTGGAGATGATGATTTTTTTTCGTTTTCAATCATCTTCTTCCATCAAAAAAACAACATTTTATTTTTGATAGTTTTAAGCAAATTTATAAACGCAAAAATAGATTCCGGTATGATTCAACACACACACTTTTTTAGAGTCAATGAAATTTAAGAAATTAACCTTAAATTTTATTGATAACGAAAGAGTCAAAATATAAAAACAGGTGTAAATTTGACTAAAATATAATTGAGGGGGTTAATTTGAGCTGCAAAAGAAACAACAACTATAAATAAAAAAAATCAAACTCTAAATAATTTACCAAAGTAAATATATTTTATTTAAATGTTACAGTACCATTGATATTTGATATAAACTATTATTATTTTTGATATTTAAGCTTATATTATTATTATCTATGTTCAATGGTGCATCGAAAAATATAATTTCAAAAAGCAAGCCAAAACTTTAATAACCTACTTTTAAAGTTAGCTTCTTTTTTCATAAATATAATTTGTAGTCAATAAATTTTTGAAAGCTTTTTTTAGCAAAAATAAAAGTTACAGCAAAAGTTGAAACCACAAAAAAATATTTAAATGAATGTGTTTTTAGCAAAAAAAATTTAGCTTTAATAAAAGAAATGGTTACTGTAATTCCTTAAAGCTTTTTATGAATAAAAATCCCTTGTGTCTTGGAAATAAAAAGAAAATACAAAAAACTTTAACCTTCATTTAATTGGTTATAGCAGATATTTTTCTGCAAACATCTTTTATACATAAATAAATAGAAAAAAATGTTTAAAAAAATGTTACCACGTGTTTGAGTAACCTTTTTTTTTAAAACAAAAATTACTAAGTAAAAGTAGCAGCAAGAAAAGGAAAAGGTAATTTTTTATGAATAAACACTTTTTTGTTTGTGGCCTATATTGCCAATTAAAAAGTTATAAAAAAAGTTTTTAGCTAAAATTTGTTGTTGTTTTAACATTTTTTTTACCTTTAAAATGGTAAAAAAAGACAGAAGAAGATAGGGGAAAAATTCTCTCTGGAGAAAAAAAGGTAAAAAAAGGGAAGATCAAAAAACAAAAAAAAGCAAAAAAGAAACTTTCACCTTTATTTTTCCCCTTTCGTCTGTCAGCTGACTGCTTCTTCAGCTAAAAAAAACATTTTTGAAGCAACTTTCAAGAATTTTAATGAATCTCCAAATTAGACAATACTGACATTGATAGCAATAAAAAATGATAGCACCTAATATTTTGGTTGTTTCAATATCAGTCAAAAAGGCGCCAAAAAAGATTTTTAAGGCTTTATTCTTATTTCTTCTTTCCAAGACCGACAAAATAAAAACCACCGTAACACAAATATAAAAAATGTGGGAGAGAAAAGAAGTTGAGTAACAAAATCAACAAAAAACAAAAATTGAATTAATTTTTTTTGAAAAAGTAAATAAAATTAAATAATAATTTTCTTACATTTTTGTAGCAGAAAAGAAAGAAAACGAAGTTAAACCAATTTTTTTTAATCCGGAAGAGAAAAGATTTATTCTTATTTTTTTGTGTATTTTTAAAGCATTGTTGTATCTATATGTTTTTTAGCTGTTAATCCGAAATCCCTAAACGCCCAAACGCCCAAAGGCAATTATAAAAAAGAATGTGACTGCTGCTGTTTTTGGGTAAAAAAAAAGGAATACTGTAGATTAAAAAAAAAGAAAATTCATGATTTTTGCTTTAACAAAAGAAAAAAAAATTTCAGAAAGAATTAACGTGAAATGATTCAATGGCAAAAAAAAAGGGAGAGAAATTGTTGCCTCACAGTCTTTCTTTTCCCTCCTGCCGCGACAGATGGCAACTTTTCTCTTATTTTTTTACGTGCGCGAATTCACTGTGGACAAAAAAGAAGAAGACTAAAGATGGGAAGCAGAAAATGAATGAATGAATGAATTACCCTTAAAATGCAAAAAAAGAATAACATAATACAAGCCGGTTTTTTCATTTCCTTCCCCTTTGGAACCTCGAAAATCAACCTTTTACTCAATTTCAGGGAAGACGATTTTTTTGATGAGGGAAATGTCAAAGTTGTCTTTTTTGGCAACAAAAAAAGTAACAATAATAATAATAATAATAATATTAAATGCAAAATGTCAATATTGACCCTCACCTGAAAAAAAACAGGAGTTACAAGTTTTTTAGAGAATTATAAAAAATGACCTCTATTAACCAGAAAAAAGAAAAAAAAGTTTGAGGTCATTTTACGGGAGAAAAGAGAGAAAGAAGTTTATTTTTACGGAGACATAATCACCCATGTCCACCGAGAAAAAATCAAAAATATAAAAAATTATAGATATTTAAATTATTGCGACAGCCGAAGAAAAAAATTATCGAAGACCTCCCAAAAAAAAGTTTTATAGACAAATTTTTATTTATTTTTTTGTGGTATCCAACTGTGATAGTTTTAGACTGTTTTTTGGAAGAAAGACTGCACACACGCGAATGCAAATTTTTATTTGATTTTTGATATTTGGGTTTTTAATAAAAAAATTGTTGCATAAGTTTCTTTTAATTCAATCAAAAAAAGGAAAAAATCTTACGTGATTATTACAGAACATAAAAGATCATGATTTTGGAAAAAAAATCCCAAAAAAACCGTGATCGAAAATTTTTTTAAAGTGCATCAAAATTATTTCAATAAAAAAAGCAAAAGTGTTTTTCTTTCGAACACATCTTTTTTTTTGTAAAATGACAGCAATATTCTTGTTTTCTTGTTTCTGTGTTTTTCTTTCCCTCACCCCTGAAGCATATTGGAGACTCTTTTTTTAATATCTTAAAAATGACACAATAAATCAGTTGCAAAACATTATTTTCATTTTCATTGACTTTTCACACTCATCTTTCTTTTCAGTCTCTCTTCACCTTTTTCTTCTTCTCATTTCTCAAGAATGAAAGCACTTTTGGTCACTTTTGATTTCAATAAAAAAAAAACATTCAAGAAAATTTTTCATAAAACAACTGTCTTTAGTCGATTGTTGCGCAGAAGCAAATCTCCAAGAAAGAAGTGTAAGAGAGACAATATTTATCCGATCCGAGAGAAAAGCGATGACACCGCTAAAAAATCTTGAACTTGAAAAATCTCAGACCTTCACACTTTTTTGCAAAACTTTTTTTATAACCCTTAAATCTTTTTTTTGAGGGTTTACAATCCGATAAAAATGTGCCAAAAAGAAAATAATTTGATACTGTTCTTTTTTCTTTTCTCACCCTTTTCGACACGCGTTCTTTCCTACAAAAAAAATAGAGAATCTTAAAATCCAATCCAAAATTTTCAAGGCCAAAACCGGAAATAATACACTGTAACTCAAAAATGAACGAAAACCTGCATTTAAAAAGAAATTACAAAAAAAATTTGTTTTTGCATCATTTAACGAGCAATTGAATGAGAATGAGAATGAACGCTTCATTATTCGATTCTTGAATTTTGATGATCATGAAATTTGAGATTTAGAAAATTTAAAATGTGATGAATTTGAGGTTCAAATAAGTGAGAAAAAGAAAATGCAACAAGAGATAAACAGTGATTTTCTTTTGTTTCTGTTTTTACAATGGCACATTTCTTCAAATCTCATCTCATTTCTTGGCGAAAAAAAGAAGGGATAATTAAATCTATTAAACAAATAATTATTTATGAATTAGTTTTGTTGCGTTTTGTTTGGGTTTTATTTTACAGCAAAAAATTGGAGGTGTTTAGCGGGAAAATATTGTGCATAAAATTTTATAGGGATTAATTTGAAGGGTACTGTAAAAAGTAAAACTAATTTATTAAGACTTTATGTAAATGATTTTAGTTTAAAATTTCAGACGTTAAAATGATACAGTCTTTCTCCGATTTAATGCTTCAAACTTATGTCAAAATTCATTAAGTGATTTTTCAATTTTACAAAAAAAAACATGAAAAAAAATTTATGTCTTCTTAAAAAAACCATTCGCGGAGAAGTTTTTTTTTCTTCATGTTTCAAAAACGGGAGATAGAAAAAAAAGTGAGCAAAAAAGAGATATTATCGGAAACAGAAGAAGACACACACGTTGTCGATAAAACGGGACATTAAGTTAAGTTATATATATTTTGTTGTTGAACCCTCGATTCTGAAGACGAAGAAAAAAACAATTTTTGGGAGGTATTTCAGAAAAAAAAAAGAAACAGGTGATTAAAATTTTTTTTTTTCTGGGGGTGATTTTTTTCTCTCTGTCGCGCGCCGAACATGAAAAAAATAAAGAAGAATCCGAAACAAGGGTGGCAAAAATCAAAGGAGAAAAAATGCGGGTGGCAACAAAAAAAATGAAAGAAAAAAAAGAAACTGTTAAAAATCAGAAGAAACAAAAAAATGTTGAAAAAGTACATAAGCAAAATTTAAATAAAACAGTTTAAAAAAAAAGAAGAGCAGTATATTGAATAAATGAAAAAAAGGTTATATAAAAGTTAATGAGAAAATTTCTGATAATCAATAATCAGTGCTTTAACCGTGAAAAAAATTCATGACCTTTATTAGCCAAAAACACTTATATCCCAGAGGTCAGCCTCTGAAGGTATAAGCGGGAAACTCACCTTTTTTTCACTGCATGCAGAATGCAGCTGAAAAAAAGGTAAAACTATGCCAAAAAACCAATTTTGTCAAAAAATTTGAGGCTTCTTTAAAACTCAAACAAAAAATATAAATTTAATTTTAAACTCATAAATCTGTTTTAAAAAATACTAAGAATTTTTTCCAAGACAAATGGTTATAAATTAAAAAACAGAGCAAAAAATAGAAAACCAAAGGATCGAAAAAAATTCAATTGTGTTATTGCTGTTTCCTGGCATCTCTTTTTTTACCCATCTTTTTGTTACTCCCTTAAAAATATTTTTGACTCTTCCATCAATTTTTTATTATTAAAATTATTATTATTCGTTTCTGTCATTTTCTATCAATGGTGGTTTCGGCATTTTTATGGAATATTTTCATATAAAATGAATTACAAAAAAAAGAAAAGATAAAAGATATTTACCGCTTTTTCGGCAAAAATTTTTGTTTTTATTCAAAAATTAAATGTTTCTTTTGACTTTCAATTGTTGAATTTTTTGAGTGTCAAAAAACGGAACCATTGAAATACATGAATTTTTCTTGAACTCCCAGGTTTTATTTATAATATGCAAATTTTTTCAAATAGGAAAACGTCGAGAAAAAGCAAAAAAATTTCGTGGGAAAAAGAAAATCAAAGCGCCGTTTCGTTCTTTCTTTCTCTGCCCTGCCCTGCCTACCGTAATCCAATTCCACGGACGAAAAAATTTAAAAAAAAGCTCTACTAAAAAAACGACTCAAAAAAGAGAAAAAAAAAAAACGCGTGGCAATCAAGTTTTTTTTTATTTCGATGCTCTTAATTTTTTTCACTCACACGGAAACTTTTTTTTGAATTGTTTTTTCCTTGTTTAATTTGCCAATGAATTTTGGGTCGTTTCAATCTGTTTTTTTTCAAAAAAACTTCTTTGCTGCTTTTTTTAAACTGAAAAAAATAAAAGCAAAAACCTCGTTAAAAAAACTTCGATGACCCTTTTTTTAAAAAGTTTGCCGCCGACAAAAAATAAAACGAACGATGACAATAGTTTTTTTCGTTTGAAACTTAAACTTTGTTTTTTGGAAAAATTTGTTTGAAGTTTTAAAAAAAACATAAAAAACGATTCATTTTAAAAAAAGTTTTCGACTCAAAATTTTTGAGTAAAAAATTTTCACAAAGAAAGCAAAAAATGAGACGGTAAAATTTTTATCGGATTTTGGCATTTTCTTTTTTATCGGATATTGAAGGATAAAAAAACTGGAACGGCACATTTTGATTTTCATTTGCAACAAATGACTCGAAAAAAGTAATGTTTTAAAAAAAACGAAACAAAAAATCAAAATTTTAATGGAAAAACGTTTTTGGGATTTTTTTGAGCGAAGGAAAAAAAGACAGCAGAAAAAACAAAAGAAAAAAAATTTTTTGATACCTATATAAAAAATTTACTGAAACACGAAAGTCTAAAAATGTGGAAGTCTGGAAAGGAAAGAAGTAGAAATGTTTTTTTTGCTTGATCACTTTTTTTTCAAGCACCCTGAGGCAAGAAAAAAGATTAATACAGTTGTATCAATAAAAGTTTCAAAAAAAAACTCATGACTGCAACTGCAACTGCAGAAGCCAATATTTAAGGTATTTTTAAAAAAAACTGTGTGTAAATAATTTTTAGGAAAAAAAAATAAACGTTAAAAAATATTTATTTCATAAAAAAATTATTAGAAAATTTTTTGGAGGGAAACCAAATCGAAAAATTTTGCAACAAAAAATCAACATCCAAAAAAGCGCATTTTTAATTAACTCTTTTGTGTTTTTTAATATTCGATATTGGATTCATTTTGAAAAAGGTTAGGAATAAAAAATAGTGAAATGCCAATGAAATAAATAATAAATTTTACATTGAATTTTTGGGTAACAAAAAAAATGTGTCCGCATTAAATGGCACAAATAAATAAGTTAAAAAAGTGCAACTTTTAAAAACAAACTTTGGAAAGAAGATTCTCAGGTTTCTTTATCCTTTCTGTGTCTCTTCAGAAGAAGCACATCACAGACATTTTTCTGTTTTGAGATCCGAAACGTCAAGTTTTTTATGTTTTAGTTAAAAAGCTTAAAAAGTCGAAAGTTTACTTTGTTTAGGTTTAAATTCCATGGAGAAAAAAACTAATTTTTTATGAATAAACAAAAGATTTGAAAAAAGTTGTAGCACATTCGCGAAATCTTTTGTTTTTCTAACAAAAATTTGTAATGTCAGAAAATAATTTTTTTTACTAATTTCTTTAGGGAATTTGAAAGTAGAATAATGCTGTAACAACTTGTTATGAGAGAATAAGAACATAACCATTTCTGTATCTTTTTTTATCAAAAAATAATACAAATACAAAGATTTCAAAACCATTAGTTTTATGACGTTTCGAATTTATTTATTCTTGGAATTCTATAATATAAAAACCTTTGATTTAACTCTTTTCATTGGCTTTGATGTAAGAAAAAGGATGAAATTCACAGAAACCATAAAATGAAACTTCTTTTACACTTTATAATTGGCTTCAAAAACGAAATCTTAAATTTTAATTCATTCCAAAAAAATGGTGTATTTATGATGAAATTGTTTAAATTATAGGTTATCACGAAACTTCTTAAGGTCAAAATTTTGATTAAAGTTACTTTTCTTTTTGAGACAAATAAAAGTTTTAAATTGACGACGTTTGACATTTGTATAATTTGTGTTGCTCATTTTCGTTTATTGCATAAAACTGTTTTAATTGCCGTTTTCCTTGTTTTTAAGAAACTAAAATGTGTATAATGAAATTTCGTTTTCCGTTTTTTTCCATATGAAAATAACATATGTATCTTTTCAAATCATTTAAGTATCTTTTTTCCATTCATTTAAAACAAAAGTTACATTTCCATTGAAAGTTTTTTTGCGCAAAAATATTTTAATGCTTTAAAAATTGAATAAATTAAAAAAAGTCAATTTTTTTGACGGAAAACAGAAAATTGGCAAAAAACCTAAAATTGCGCAAGTGACAAATATTTTTTGGAAAAAAAAGAAATTTATTTATTTACAAAAAAATAGGGGGACCATTTTTTGGCAAACAAAGAGTCTTTAATCTTTTTATTTTCGTTTTCAAACAAGCCCTTTCACATTTTTTATGAGAGAGTTTGGACTTGTTTTTGTGAAATTTATATGTCATTTTTGCCCTACCACGTTTTAGCGCAAAAATAAAAAAAAAGATCGGCAGATTTATATTTTTTTTTTGAGGGGGTTTGTAAAAATGTCAAGGGTGGCACTTTTTGAAGAAAAAATAATTCCTTTGTGCCAAAAATTTCATATTTTTTAAGCAAATGTTGAATTTTAAAAAAAATTGGGATCATTGAAAAAATCTAAAATAAAATTGCAACAACGATTGAAAGAAAAAAGAGCTAATTTGGGAATGAATGACCGAAATGACCTTGTTCCCCTCTTCAAATGGGGGATTACGGTTGTTTGAGCGAAAAAAAACTGTCAGAAAATGTTTTTTTTTCATTTAATTTGGTGATGGTTATCGCATTAAAATAACATGACAAGAAGAGATAGATAAATATACCTCTAATTTTATTTTTTTTTTGTTGCAAACGCGTGTCATCTTCTTTCGCCATCTTCTTCTTCTTCCATATATATGCCATCATCAATTTAATGCCAACATTTACTTTTTCCCGCTAATGACCCGTTGCAAAAATTGTTATTTTTTCTTCTTTCTTGGACAAAAAAAAGAAAACATTTTTTCGAGGAGAAGGTCGATTACGGTCAATGCCTTTACAATTTTTTTAATCAAGGAAGGAAAAAAAACATGTTGCTCTTGCGCAATTTTTGATACGCTTCTTTCGTGATTTAATATGACAGTTTTTTTTAATTATGTGCCATTATTTGAAAGAAGATGAGGTAATAATTGATTCAAGAAAGGAGATATATCCTTTTTGAATTAAATATCCTCGAAATTCATTTTTGAATCAAAAATCAAAAAAACGGGAAAAAATTAAAAATGTACAAAAAAATGATACATTGAATTTTTTATTTTATTTTTATGCCATTATTGTATTTTCCTCATTGCCGTCGATCGTCGGCATTTTTCTTCAAAAACAAAAAATTTTTGAGTATTTCATATTTTTTTACAGAGAGAAAATAAAAATGCCATTGAAAAAAAAAGGGAAAGAGAGGTTGTTGCAAAAAAAAGACAGGATTGTAAATGATCATTGCCTTTTTAAAAAACTCAATGTCTTTTCTTTTTATTTAACGATGAATTGATGATTTTATTTTCGGGCGCGTGTCTCTTTCTTTTTTTAAAAATGGAAAAGAAAAGCGTCGGCATTATTCTTCCTCACTTTTTTTCCTTACAGGAAAAAAATATAGAAAAGACATTTCCGGGGAATTTTCTTTTTCAATCATCAATTTTAATGCATTTTGAAAAAAAAATTTCATTGAAATTTGGAAGGCACCGAAATGAAAAAAGATACATTCAACAAACAACAAATTTTATGAATTTAAAAAAAAGAGGAGTGGCATATTTTTTGAATAATAATTTTTTGAGGAAAGCTTTCGGCAAGTTCTCAAACTTCATTAATTCATCATTTAAATCAAGTTTTGGTTTGATACATTTTTCATTCGAAAGGCTTTTTTTGGCATGCACATGACGATTAGGGTCTTTTTTCTATTGTTCTTTTTTTTTTGCCTGATCTCTAAGTTCATGTCATTTCGAAAAACAAAACGTTCAGAGTGAAAAATACAATAACACATCAAAAAATGCCTATATTACAATTTTCAAAGTAAAAATTGGGAAAAAATAGCCAAATGGAAATTAATTTATTTCAATTTTACACCGTATAAACCAAAAATAAACGAATATAAATATTTTAATTTAAATTTAATAAAAGCATACCCAAAAAATAAATAAAGTTTATTGCATTTGAATTTCCATTACTTTTTTTATACTCCTTTTTTATATTTTCATTAAAATTACCGAAAACATGTTAACAGCTGACAAACACTAATATCTCCAACATTTACGGCATTTGGTGGGATTTCAAAAAGTAATTGCACGATGGTCGTTGGATTTGTTGTTGTAAATGCATTATCACTAAATCGAAAACCAATAAATGGATTCTTTTGTTTAAATTCTGGTGTTAAATCAATCCAAACAAATGGTGCCACAGAAGTTGCGGCAACACTAATTTCATAAGTTTTTGAATCAATTTTTTTAAAATTTGAAATTGAAACTTTTCCAAAATTTGATAAATTCCAAAATTTATCTGGATGTAAAATAGCTGTTGGTGCAATGAGATTTCCATCTGAAGGTGTTGACAAAGTTCCACGAATAATAAAATCAGAGGGTGCCGTTGAAAGGGATGAAGCAAATCCAGTATCAATTTTAATTGCCGTTGAAGCTAAAGGTGCCACATTTATGGCTTGCTTTTGAGTATAAACAGGTTTAAATCCATTTGTCCATGCAAACATTTCAATCTTTATTTCAGCATTTGAAATATTTGTCATTTTATCTGATACTATATAAGCTTGAAGCAAACCATTTTCATCAAGATATAGTGAAACAATCACAGGAGCAAAAAATCTCTTTGCAAAATAATGTATTGCTTTCCATTCTAAATTATAATCAATTGAAGCCCAAGATGGTGCAGCCCATACATCATTCAGCTGCCAATACAATGCACACATTGTATTACCTTTTCCAGCATCATTAATAATTCCTCTCCAGCGACGATAATGTTCTGATTGAACTTGCATTGATAAAGCTTGATGCAATTGTGTTAAATATGAAAATGGTGCCAAAAATGATGAATTATTTTGAACGTATGGACATCCTTGAAGATTATTTTGATCTGAACATTGTTGGGGA
The DNA here is from genome assembly GCA_963922195.1 of Panagrolaimus sp. PS1159. Taxonomy (NCBI): domain Eukaryota; kingdom Metazoa; phylum Nematoda; class Chromadorea; order Rhabditida; family Panagrolaimidae; genus Panagrolaimus; species Panagrolaimus sp. PS1159. Next base: position 3,828,163 of record CAWUHW010000005.1, read on the forward strand.
CGTTCAAAATGGCTGAAAGTCATTGATAAAAGGGTTGTAACTCCACCGGTATGATGTTGTCGATCTAAGAATGATTTACTGCTGTAATAATAGTCACTTTCTTTGATATATGAAAGTAATGTGTCTCTAAAAATTGTGTAATATTAGTTTCAAAACGTCTTGCAACAAAATCGAAATTTTTGTGAACAATGCAAAATTTGACACTTTGATTTTTCAAAATTTCTATTTTTAATCACTTAAAATAGATAAAAAAAATTTTTTTCAACAGAATTTTAAAAACAAAATTTAAACTTAAAATTTTGAAAAGAAAGTTGTAGTCAAATTTTGATATTTTAATTTTTCGAAACGTCGATTTTGAAATTTTCTTTGTTAACTAACGAACCTTGATGGAATAGATTGAACACCAAATTCTGTTGCACATCTTGGAATTTCATAACTTCCATCTTTCCAAAGATTAATATATTCATTATAAAAATGAATATCTCCATACATTTCACTATTTGGATCAGATCCAACTCCTCCAGCTTCTTCAGAAATAATTCCATTAGATGGTGATGAAAGAAGATATGGTCTGCTTGGATCAAGAGCTTTTACAACAGGACCAATTGTATCACGATAAAGTTTTACATAATCTGCTATCACTTCTTGCATATTATAATTTGGAACATACCACCATCTAAAACAAATGCAATGACTTCATATTACATCACTTTTTATTCTTCTTACCCAGACATAATTGCAAGTTCATTTTCATTATTTCCTGCCCAAACAAGTATTGATGGATGATATCTTAATCGTTGAACTTGTGTGGTAGTTTCTGCATAAACATTTGAAAGATATTCACTATCAACAGGATAAAGGGAACATGCAAAAAGCATATCATGCCATAAAAGAATTCCATATTCATCTGCCAAAGCATAAAAATCATCTGCTTCAAAAATTCCACCACCCCAAACTCTCAGCGCATTCAAATTGGCTTCTTTTGCAGATTTCAATAAAAACTTTGTACGAAAAGTTGAATCTCGACCAGGAAAATCTGAGACTTCAATAAAATTTGAACCTTTTAAAAAGATTGGAATTGAATTAACTTTAAAATAAAAGTGTCGGCCTTTATCTTGTCTTGTAGGATCTACCAAATCTTGAATGAGCTCAACATATCTAAATCCAATCTTCTTTTGTGCACTTGAAAGAACAGCAGAAGTTGAAATTGAAAGAATATTTGTTTGAAGAGTGTATAGCTTTTGGCTTCCATATCCATTAGGCCACCACAATTCAATTGAAGCTTCTGGAACAGAAATATTTTGTGAAATTTTTGAAATTCCAGATTTATCACAGATTATTCGAAAATCATTTGATCCTTTAATTGAAAGTTCAGGAAGTGAAGATAAAAGTGTAAAAGTGATTGGATCACGAGGATTACAAAAAATTTCAACATCAATTTGAACATTAAATTTTGAGGGTGAATGTGTAATCAGCGGTGACATATGTTTCATTAATATTGGATCAGATGAATATGAAATCCATAAATCTTTCCAAATTCCCATTGTTGGAAACGACTAAAAATTTTTGACGCAACTATAGTTAACCTGATTCAGGTGCCTACAAAAGTTTTTGGGTCTTGCAAGGATTTACTAATGTGCCCCTGAATCAGGGTAGAATAAGAATGAGAAGAAAATATGGTAAATTTGACTAATTTTTTGGGTTTTGCACTGCTTGCATCATTCTTATCAAAAATGATGAAATTCATGCATGCATTTGCGTTTTGGACAGAAAGTTTTAAACCTTCAATTCTTTTGATTTTAAAAAATACTTACCGGTCCCCAATCCCATGAAAATGAAGCTTGTGCTTTTCGAATAAATTGTGGATGAGGTTCTAAAACAATTAAACAATTTTTTGAAAGCTTAAGCTTAAACAAACCTCCATTTTGAATATTTAAAGGAAAATCTGGTGGTACAATATGTCCATATCGAGCTTTATATGCATCAGATTGTTTTTGAGCATATGTAACGGGCGAAGTAAAATCAATTCTTAAAATATTTCCAGATGGCTTCAATTTGCCTTTTAAATCAACCGAACAATCAATAAATTGATTCTTTGAATTTAGAACAAAAATATTGTTTATATAAACTGAGGCAATTGTATCAAGGCCAGCAAAATTTAATCGAATTTGTGAAGCATTTAATGCATCAGATGGTATTTCAAAATTTCGAGAATAACTCCAATCTGTTTTTCCAATCCATGCATATGCAACATCATTGCTATCTTTCAATGGATCAGAAATTATATTACTTCTAAAAAAGATAATTAATTTTTATAAAGCAATTAAGCAGAAACAAACCTCCACAAATCTGTATAAATATCCCCGGGGACATTACCGTATCCCTTTAAAGTAGTATTTTTTGTTGCATAAAATGACCAAGTTTGATTATTTTCAGAATTTAAACTAATTTTTTGTTCAATTCCAAAACAAATATTTAAAAGCAGCAAAAAACAATATCCAAAAACCCAAAGCATTTTTAAGCTAAAAAAGAAACAAAGAATTGTTTATATAAATTTTTAGTTTTTTTCAATTCACAAAAAAAGATTTAAACACGGAACCAAAAAAAAAGAATGATTGAAAAAAACTTTAATCAAGGCAAAAGCACTTTTATGAGAAAAAAAGATTATGTTTTGAAAGAATAGCATTCAATAAATATTACTGATAAGGAAAAAAAGAAAAGAAGAATGTTCGATTAAAATGGAGAAAAGTCTTATGTGTTTTCATGGGTTTAAAGAAAAAAGAAATATAATCACCACGCTTTTTTTTATGTTTGTTTTTATCTTTCTCACTTTTTCTTTAATGAAAAAAGGGGGAACATACTCATTTTTTTTATTCCCCACCTTTTTTAGAATCAAAATGTCCATCAGTTTTTTGTGTACTTTGTTTTTTTATACATTGAAAATCAAATAAAACAAAAATGGTTATCAATTGTTCTTTTTAGAGAGAAAAAACGTTTGTTTGCTTTGAACAGAAAAATGGCTTGAAAATTGGCTTCGAATGATTTGTAACAAAATTTCTGCTCTCAAATTTTACAACATTTTCCTTATTTTAAACAGAGTTAAAGTTTAACTAAGGGGATTAAGAGCAATGAAAATTATGTTACTATACATACAAAAAAAATATATCATAAAAGCAGTAAACGCTTTGCCAGTCAACGAAAGCGATGACGGATGTTCATTGAAAAAATATAGTTCATTATTTTTGGTAGAGTATTCGGCTACATTACTCAAGCTAACATCAAATGTTCACATACATGCATTCCAGTAACGCCTGCAACTATGGACATGGCAAAACTTGATGCCCTTCAGAAGTGATAACGTACATAAGCTTTTCTTGTACTTCTTTTGTTGCACGATCCTAGTTGCTATTGTTTGACTATAGTAAGTTCTTAATTGCTTACTGTACAACTTCTTATTAACCTCATGCGTCTTGGTTTTAAGATTATAAGTTACGTTCTATTCTTGAGTTATGACGGGGATTGCGATTTTTTTTTTCTATTGAAAATTGTTTATTACTAATCTCCGTTTGATTTAATTGTAAAATTATCCTTTCCCGATATTGTCACAATTGTTGCTAACAACTTTATTTTGAAATTGTAATTTTTGTTCGGGAGGATATCGTTAAAAGTAAAAACAACGACAACGTTTTTTCTCGGGAATGTCAAGATTTGTCATTACAACAAATCTCGATATTTCTTTTTCTTATCTTTTGATCGCTTTTAAAAGCTTGATAGACTTTTTCTTGCTTTTATTCACTTGCTTATAACTTTTCCTGTTGCTGCCGGCCGGCTAGCTTTCTGTTGGAATAAAGTGATTATAAACCAGTAAAATGTATCAAACTACTAAACAACTAAATTTTTAACACATGTTGTCTGACATTTGTTTCCTTTTTTGCTGCAACTTTTTTTTTCATTTTTGTGCAAAATTAAAAAAGGATGATTTTTTCGATGAAACGAAAAAACCATTTAAACGAAATGGTTCTTGTGTATTTTTTTTTCATTTGTTCGCTCTTTTTCAATATTTTATTTTTTCACCTTAATTGATGAAATTGTAATAAAATTCAAAAAAAATCACATTTTTATTGTTTTAATTTTCAAGCCGATTTCGACACATTGAATATTCACAAAACATTAATTATGAAAAAAAATCCAATTAAATGACTTTTAAACAATAAAAAAGCTTTTAATCTCTATAAAATCATTTTTTCTTTACATAAAATTTTGTTTTGCCACAAATTTGATCATCTGTCATTTTCTGTTTATTATTTTTAAATTTTTTCAAGCAATTACAAAATCGTACATACCCCAACTTAAAATGTGCTTTCTTTGTTGTTTATTTTTTGGTTACAAACATTCTAAAAACTTTGTATATGCTCTTGTTTAAATGAAATCATGAAACATATTCATTAATGACGAATTGTTTTTGTTACTTTTCCTACAGCGTTTTTGTGATTCATTTTTACATAAAAAAATATGAATGAATTTCGAAAGAATATTACTTTTCAAAAACAGAAAAATATAATTTAATAAAAATCTGTCAGTATTCTTTAAAAGTGAAAAAATATCTTTAAATAATTCATTTAAAATGCACGTGTTTTTCTTTTTCTTAATCTCCAAAAGAAAAAAAATAAATGAACAAAAAAAAATTTAATTTAATTTATTGTGCAATACAAGGCACTGCCTCACGGAGAGACGAAGGAAGAAAAAACATACAATATAAGAAAATACAAAGTTAAAACATATATGTTGAACTAGAGTAAATTTATACGAGTGAAGCGATATTCCGTTGTGTTTGAATGTTATAAAATCCAAAATAACTGCAAATATTTCCGATTCTTTTGATTTCCTAGTAAAAAACAACCTGTAAGACATTGTTTTTTACAAAGAAAAAGATGAGATTAAAGAACAAAAAAATCTCATTAACTATCTGTATAAAATTGTGGCCTACGAACAAAAAACTCTAACTCTTTTTTTTGACGATCAAAAATTCTGAAAATTGGCACATAGACTAATTCTGGCATGCCGCATCCAGAAAAACTATAAAAAAAAATTTTCACGGTGGATTCTGGAAGTTATGGCCTTCTGAAGTCGAAAAAACACGTTTTTCGCGTGGGGATTTTTTTGAGGAGGGTTTGGGTGGATAATTTTTACATATTCGGATAGCCCATAAAAAACTGCGCTGTTTTCTTTCAATAGATCCGGTACTTTATTTACCAGTAATTTTGTCGCACCTGCCCAAAGTTTGTAAAATTCTTTCTCTCTTCTTCAAGATTTGCCCTTAGAGAAAATACAAAAAAAAGAAAAGAAAAAGCGCGCGCGTTGTCTTTGTTTCTCTAGACAGTGAATAAAATGACGATCCACCCTAACGCGCCATTCGTGAAATTTCGTATCAGCAGATATAACAGGAAATCTTATCAGTAAAACCAAGCTTCGGCTGTAATGAGTTCGCGCGCGCAAAAAAATTGAGTTGCAAATAAAATAGGTAGGGATAGGGATATAAAATTTTGAAAGAAAAAAAAGTTACATTTTTAAATGATAATTTTTATCATTTTATCAGTGATACTGATAATAAATGATAAAAAATTAGATTTAGACTTAAAATTATAAATAAAGCTCATTTTTGATGCTGATTTCAAAAATAATTAAATTTTTGTGTCCAGTAATTTGTGTTAAAAACTTTTTGTCTTAAAAATTTGCAAAATGGACAATCAACAAAAAAATGTAGTTTGTAGTTTAGTTTTTTTGAGCAATAACGACGGGTTTACAAATACGGTTAAGAGTACCACACTGACGGGTTCAGTCACACACATAAGTGTGTCAAAGAGACGGGTCTTTAAATACTTTAAAAGGTAACACATAGACGGGCCTTTTAATACTTTAAAAGATAACACATAGACGGGTCTTTTAATACTTTAAAAGCTAACACATTGACGGGTCTTTTAATACTTTAAAAGGTAACACATAGACGGATCCTGTCGTATATTTAAGGGTAACAAATAGACGGGTATTATCACAATGTTAATGGAGAATCAACAAAAAAATGTAGTTTGTAGTTTAGTTTTTTTGTAATGAAACTGTTTAAAAAATAATAAACTTTGCTAACACATTGACGGGTCTTTCAATACTTTAAAAGCTAACACATAGACGGGTCTTTAAATACTTTAAAAGCTAACACGGAGACGGGTTTACAAATACGTTATAGAGTAACACATTGACGGGTCCAGTGACACACATAAGAGTATCAAACAGACGGGTTTTTTCATACATTTAAGAGAGACGCATAGACGGGTCCTGCCATACGTTTTAAGGTAACACATAGACGGATCCTATCGTGTATTAAAAAGTGACAAACAGACGGATATTATCACAGTATTAAGTATCCGTGTAGCTAAGGCTCTTAGGCTTTCTCAGGCTTCTAAGTTTAGACTCTCAGGCTTCTTAGCTTAATGTTTTGTTTAAAGGGTTTAATCAATTCCAACGAATTATCCGGATTTCCTACCCCCCGAAGGGCTAGGAACGGGGGTGAATCGCGAAAGCGGTAATCCAACGGATTACCGCCGAGTCGATTCAAGATCAAGCCATAGACGCCCGACTAAAATTTGTTGAAGATTTTAATTATACCAACACATAGATTACACGGGTCCTCTAGTTAACTATCTGTATAAAAACCTGGCCTACGAACAAAAAAAAATAACTCATTAATTTGACGATCAAAAATTCTGAAAATTGGCATGTAGACTAATTCGGGCATCGCGCATCCAGAAAAACTATCAAAAAAAAAATTCACGGTGGATTCTGGAAGTTATGGCCTTCTGAAGTCGCAAAAACACGTTTTTCGCGTGGGGATTTTTTTGAGGAGGGTTTAGAAGGATAATTTTTACATATTCGGATAGCCCATAAAAAACTGCACTGTTTTCTTTCAAAAGATCCGGTACTTTATTTACCAGTAATTTTGTCGCACCCGCCCAAAGTTTGTAAAATTCTTTCTCTCTTCTTCAAGATTTGCCCTTAGAGAAAATACAAAAAAAGAAAAGAGAAAAAGCGCGCGCGTTGTCTTTGTTTCTCTGGACGGTGAATAAAATGACGATCCACCCTAACGCGCCATTCGTGAAATTTCGTATCAGCAGATATAACAGGAAATCTTATCAGTAAAACCAAGCTTCGGCTGTGATAAGTTTTGCGCGCGCAAAAAAATTGAGTTTTGAGTTGCAAATAAAATAGGTAGGATTAGGGATAAAAAATTTTAAAAGAAATAAAAGTTACATTTTTAAATGATAATTTTTATCATTTTATCAGTGATACTGATAATAAATGATAAAAAATTAAATTTTGACTTAAAATTATGACTAAAGCTCATTTTTGATGCTGATTTCAAAAAAATGAGTAATTTTTTTATTCAGTAATTTGTGGTAAATGTAAAAAACTTTTTGTCTTAAAAAATGCAAAATGGAGAATCAACAAAAAAATGTAGTTTGTAGTTTAGTTTTTCTGAGCTATAACGACGGGTTTACAAATACGTTTAAGAGTAACACACTGACGGGTCCAGTCACACACAAAAGTGTGTCAAAAAGACGGGTCTTTTCATAATTTAAGGAGCGATACATAGACGGGTCTTTTAAAACTTTAAAAGGTAACACATAGACGGGTAGAAATTAGATGTAACAAAGACGGGTCCTTTCAAGTGCCCGGACCCCGAAGGGCTAGGCTCGGGTGTGAATCGCGAAAGCGGTAATCCAACGGATTACCGCCGAGTCGATTCAATATAAAGCCATAGATGCCCGACAAACATTTTTTTAAGCTTGGCATTTTGTTCCTTTCTTCTTTCTTTCTAAATTATTGTCGCATTCACGCTTTTGCTTCTAACTTTGGTGTTTCTTGACTGATTTTGATGATTTAAAAAGTAACAATACTTTTTAAAATTTACCAATAATATTGTAACACACAGATTACGCGGGTCCTCTAGTTAACTATCTGTATAAAATTGTGGCCTACGAACAAAAAACTCTAACTCTTTTTTTTGACGATCAAAAATTCTGAAAATTGGCACATAGACTAATTCTGGCATGCCGCATCCAGAAAAACTATAAAAAAAAATTTTCACGGTGGATTCTGGAAGTTATGGCCTTCTGAAGTCGAAAAAACACGTTTTTCGCGTGGGGATTTTTTTGAGGAGGGTTTGGGTGGATAATTTTTACATATTCGGATAGCCCATAAAAAACTGCGCTGTTTTCTTTCAATAGATCCGGTACTTTATTTACCAGTAATTTTGTCGCACCTGCCCAAAGTTTGTAAAATTCTTTCTCTCTTCTTCAAGATTTGCCCTTAGAGAAAATACAAAAAAAAGAAAAGAAAAAGCGCGCGCGTTGTCTTTGTTTCTCTAGACAGTGAATAAAATGACGATCCACCCTAACGCGCCATTCGTGAAATTTCGTATCAGCAGATATAACAGGAAATCTTATCAGTAAAACCAAGCTTCGGCTGTAATGAGTTCGCGCGCGCAAAAAAATTGAGTTGCAAATAAAATAGGTAGGGATAGGGATATAAAATTTTGAAAGAAAAAAAAGTTACATTTTTAAATGATAATTTTTATCATTTTATCAGTGATACTGATAATAAATGATAAAAAATTAGATTTAGACTTAAAATTATAAATAAAGCTCATTTTTGATGCTGATTTCAAAAATAATTAAATTTTTGTGTCCAGTAATTTGTGTTAAAAACTTTTTGTCTTAAAAATTTGCAAAATGGACAATCAACAAAAAAATGTAGTTTGTAGTTTAGTTTTTTTGAGCAATAACGACGGGTTTACAAATACGGTTAAGAGTACCACACTGACGGGTTCAGTCACACACATAAGTGTGTCAAAGAGACGGGTCTTTAAATACTTTAAAAGGTAACACATAGACGGGCCTTTTAATACTTTAAAAGATAACACATAGACGGGTCTTTTAATACTTTAAAAGCTAACACATTGACGGGTCTTTTAATACTTTAAAAGGTAACACATAGACGGATCCTGTCGTATATTTAAGGGTAACAAATAGACGGGTATTATCACAATGTTAATGGAGAATCAACAAAAAAATGTAGTTTGTAGTTTAGTTTTTTTGTAATGAAACTGTTTAAAAAATAATAAACTTTGCTAACACATTGACGGGTCTTTCAATACTTTAAAAGCTAACACATAGACGGGTCTTTAAATACTTTAAACCCTCCTCAAAAAAATCTTTTTGGGGATTTTTTTGAGGAGGGTTTAGGTGGATAATTTTTACATATTCGGATAGCCCATAAAAAACTGCACTGTTTTCTTTCAACAGATCCGGTACTTTATTTACCAGTAATTTTGTCGCACCCGCCCAAAGTTTGTAAAATTCTTTCTCTCTTCTTCAAGATTTGCCCTTAGAGAAAATACAAAAAAAGAAAAGAGAAAAAGCGCGCGCGTTGTCTTTGTTTCTCTAGACAGTGAATAAAATGACGATCCACCCTAACGCGGCATTCGTAAAATTTCTTATCAGCAGATATAACAGTAAATCTTATCAGTAAAACCAAGCTTTGGCTGTGATAATAATACGCGCGCAAAAAATTGAGTTGCAAATAAAATAGGTAGAGATAGGGATATAAAATTCTGAAAGAATAAAAGTTACATTTTTAAATGATAATTTTTATCATTTTATCAGTGATACTGATAAAAAATGATAAAAAATTAAATTTTGACTTAAAATTATGACTAAAGCTCATTTTTTATGCTGATTTTAAAAATGAATAAATTTTTTTATTCAGTATTTTGTGGTAAATGGTAATAACTTTTTGTATAGGCAAAACGGAGAATCAACAAAAAAATGTAGTTTGTAGTTTAGTTTTTTTGAGCTATAACGACGGGTTTACAAATACGTTTAAGAGTAACACACTGACGGGTCCAGTCACACACATAAGTGTGTCAAAGAGACGGGTCTTTACATAATTTAAGGAGCGACACATAGACGGGTCTTTTAAAACTTTCAAAGGTAACACATAGACGGGTTTAAATTAGATGTAACAAAGACGGGTCCTTTCAAGTGCCCGGACCCCGAAGGGCTAGGATCGGATGTGAATCGCGAAAGCGGTAATCCAACGGATTACCGCCGAGTCGATTCAATATAAAGCCATAGATGCCCGACAAACATTTTTTAAAGCTTGGCATTCTGTTCCTTTATTCTTTCTTTCAAAATTATTGTTGCATTCACGCTTTTGCTCATAACTTAGTTGTTTCTTGACCGATTTTGTTGATTAAAAAAATGTTTTGTAGCTTAATAATTCCTGTTTCATGTTAATTTACCAACACACAGATTACACGGGTCACCTAGTTTTACCTAGTATGAATTTAAATTTTTCATCCTTAATTTGGCACAAAGGGGGGAACTGTCCCCAAGTTCCCCAAGGCAGTTTCGGCCCTGTTTAATATTATAAAAACTAAAATGACATTTTTTTACTGAATTTAGTCATAATAAATTCAGTTTCATTTTATGCGCAAAGTATTCGAAACAAATAAAAGTAATAAAATATTCAAAATGGATAAAATTCAAAGAAAAATCTTTTTTTTTTGTTCGTTTTTTACAAGAATTTATTTTGATTTTTTTTCTTGTAAGAACAGAAAAATTCTCATTTTCTCCTAAAGAGCAGAAGCCCAAAAACCAAATACACAGCTGCTGATCGAAAAAAAGATAACCTTTGGTTTCTTTTCTAGAGTTTTTATATCGAATGAGACAGAAAAAAGACGTAATATTTTTGTTAGAAGAAAAAGACTACATTCCTATTTTTTGTTTGTAAAAGCCTGTAACTCCAATATTAAAAAGGTCATTTTTATCTCACAAAGCTTTTAAAAGCTTTAGTTTAAACATATTCTTTTTATTTTTTGATGAAAAAAACAAGAAGAAAGATTCCTTCAAAATCAGCAAAAATGTTTTTTTTAAATGATTTTTTCTTTCGATTTGTTTAATATTAATAAACACTATTTTTAATAATTTCCAATTATTTTTTTTTTATTTTCACAAGAATTTTTAAAAAATTCAAAAAAATTTTTAATTTAAATAATAAGGAGCTGTCCAGATGTCGGCAAAATCCTTTGATGTTTCATTACCTGAGGGGGGGGGTAAAAAATAACGATTTCTGTATTACGTAACATCTGGACAGCTGCAAAGGTTTTTTTACAGATTTAAATGACTAATTTTTTCCCCTTTTCTAAAAAAGAAAAACAATTTCCTTCCATTTTTTTATCGGCAAAAAAGGGCGTTGCGTTTTTTGTGCAAAAACAAAAACCAATGATCAAAAAACAAATAGGGAGAAATCTGTTTTTTAAAAGCTGACGACAGCATTTTTATTTCAATTTAATAAAACTTTTGAATTTTTCGTTTTTTTATTTTTTTTTATACATTTTTCTTAAAACAAATTAAAAGTACAGTTTTTAATATTCGTTTCAATTTAAAAATGCTGAACCGCAACGGGGGTTATCACCAATAAGACCATTAATAAATATAAACTGTTTCTTTTTTTCCACAATTGAAAGTTATTTAATAAAATATTTGTTCAAAACATGAGAAATATTAATCAAATTTGCATATATTTTTTACAAAATTACAGAAAAATAGAGTTCCATAACAAACAAGTTTTAAACTAAAAATTTTTAACGACACAAACGATTTGTGACAAATCCATTTGTTTTTAAATTCGAAAAAATGTAAAAATTAAATATTTTAAATCTGCAAAGAAAGGCTCTGTAACAACTGCTTTAAAAAATTAGAAATCAACAGCAAAAAGTTTATTGCCGATTTTAACTCTAACTTTTTTCTCTTTTGTTGTTCACTTTTCTGTCAATTTCCTGCAAGAAAGAAAGCATGTAATCACAGCCGGATCAAAAAAAATATTTCGTTAACAAAAAACAAAAACTTTATATTTTTTTTAAAATTTTGTTAAAATTTGGTTAACAATTTATTTAAAAAGTACTTTTTGAAAAATTTTCTTATCAAAAACAGATAAATCAAGAAATTTGTAACAAAAATAAAGAGTATAACTATTTATTCTGGTTTTAATATTAAATAAATATTGTTTTAACAAATAATATTGGATTTAAGAGTTTTCTGTTTTCCTTAAAAAAATAAAAAAAATTTGGAAATTGTGTTTTTAGTTGTGACATTTGAGATTGACGGCATGTTAAATAGTTTTACTTAACAGAAATTAAAAAATATGTAAAAACGAGAACACACCTTTTTCAAAAAAATTTTTTTTGCAAATCAACAGTCATTTGATTTAATAAAAAAATTTAAAAAATTCATTTTTTTGCACTCTTTTTCATTCATTTCCACCAAAATTTGGAAAATTAAATGTACACAGGAAAAACGTTTTTAACCTTTGTTTCCATGTTGAAAAATATGCGGGGATTGTTTAACTGAATTGAATTCAATTCTTCACTTTTTATGTTAAACAAATGGCTATAAAAATTGTTCAACATAAATGTTTGATTACATTTGTTTCAAAAAACAATGAAATAATTATGACCGTTTTCGCATTTTAAAACAGTTTTCGTTGTATTGTTTAACATAAATGTAAAATTTTTATTAAAAAATATCTTTCGAAAATGATAAAAAACCTGTCGTTAATATCATAAATAAAGCAAATCTGTGAAAATACTATTATTTTAATTTTAGTTTGAATGATTTGAAGCTAAAATGCACAACAAAATAAAATATTCAAATGTTACTTTTAAATTTTCTTAGCATTTTAAAAGTTTTTACATTATTTTTAAAATATTTCTTATTTCAAAATACATTTTCAAAGATAAAAAAGTCCGAAAAAAGAAGCGCAGAAAAAACTAAAAAGGATGTCTGACATTTTATATTTTAAGCTTTTTTTATTGCAATACAATTTTTGTTTAATAAAAGAGCTGCAAAAAGTGTGTTAAAAACAAATGGCGACGACAAAAATTTCCATATTCAACTTTCATAATGAAATAAAATTTCAATGAATCCATCAACTCCAGAAGTATGGAAAAAATTAGTTAAAACTTGCAAACATTTTTATTCTAAAAATCCAACAATTATTTGTGATGACCTTTATGCCTTCAAAAATGACGATATAGTTCATTTTAGATTAAAGCCAAAGTGAAAGTAGAAAATTTTCACAAATTGATAACATGGATTACTAAAAAACTTCGGGTGATGGTATTAGGCATGGCAGCTAACAGCCCGTCACAGAACGCTAGAACTTTATATCTTTTTTTATCACTAATAAAAATGTTTTTTGACAACTACAACCCACCGGCTTTTGGGATAAGCTATATGATTCTGCAGACTACATAAAAAATGTTTAGTAGGTGCCGAGATATGACCCAATGCCCGTTTTGGGCCCGTTTCCGGGTCGATCATGGTATGCATATTTTCAATTTTTCTTTCATAAATCAAAAACAATGTATTGAATTTTCCAAAGCTGAACATATTTGTGAACCAAGAAAATATGATCCAAAAAATACGAAATGATTAATTTTTCTGTTCTTTTATTTTGTTACGTTTTTCATAAAATAAAATTCTGTTTTGGTTAAACTTTCTTTGACTTTTTTTTACCTTAAATCATTTTTGAAGTGTGCTTTTTTCCCAATGATAACGTTTTTTAATCTTTTCAAATAATTTCTAAAATTCAAAATTTTATAACTTTTTTCAACATTTATTTTGACACAAATGCATTTTTTTGGTAGCCTTTTTTTACCTTTTTACGTGGCGGGATTAATAGAAGGATTAATTGTTTCATTTTTTGGATACTTTTTACTTCCATTTTTTTCATTCGTTATTTTTTAATGGGTCTTTTAAAACATCTAATATTTTATTTTATCCATTTTATATTTTTTGGTAAAAGTTTTTAATTTCATTTTTTTTAATGATTTGAACTTTTTTTTACAGTAAAACCAATATTATGCGTTGAAAATACAAAAAACCTTGAAAATCGATTATCTTGTACATCAGAAAATGGATGTTCAACCTCTGATAACTATATTGATTTTTTTCTTCTTGGTGATACAGGTGGTCTTCCGCCTCCATTTTAACTATCTGTATAAAATTGTGGCCTACGAACAAAAAACTCTAACTCTTTTTTTTGACGATCAAAAATTCTGAAAATTGGCACATAGACTAATTCTGGCATGCCGCATCCAGAAAAACTATAAAAAAAAATTTTCACGGTGGATTCTGGAAGTTATGGCCTTCTGAAGTCGAAAAAACACGTTTTTCGCGTGGGGATTTTTTTGAGGAGGGTTTGGGTGGATAATTTTTACATATTCGGATAGCCCATAAAAAACTGCGCTGTTTTCTTTCAATAGATCCGGTACTTTATTTACCAGTAATTTTGTCGCACCTGCCCAAAGTTTGTAAAATTCTTTCTCTCTTCTTCAAGATTTGCCCTTAGAGAAAATACAAAAAAAAGAAAAGAAAAAGCGCGCGCGTTGTCTTTGTTTCTCTAGACAGTGAATAAAATGACGATCCACCCTAACGCGCCATTCGTGAAATTTCGTATCAGCAGATATAACAGGAAATCTTATCAGTAAAACCAAGCTTCGGCTGTAATGAGTTCGCGCGCGCAAAAAAATTGAGTTGCAAATAAAATAGGTAGGGATAGGGATATAAAATTTTGAAAGAAAAAAAAGTTACATTTTTAAATGATAATTTTTATCATTTTATCAGTGATACTGATAATAAATGATAAAAAATTAGATTTAGACTTAAAATTATAAATAAAGCTCATTTTTGATGCTGATTTCAAAAATAATTAAATTTTTGTGTCCAGTAATTTGTGTTAAAAACTTTTTGTCTTAAAAATTTGCAAAATGGACAATCAACAAAAAAATGTAGTTTGTAGTTTAGTTTTTTTGAGCAATAACGACGGGTTTACAAATACGGTTAAGAGTACCACACTGACGGGTTCAGTCACACACATAAGTGTGTCAAAGAGACGGGTCTTTAAATACTTTAAAAGGTAACACATAGACGGGCCTTTTAATACTTTAAAAGATAACACATAGACGGGTCTTTTAATACTTTAAAAGCTAACACATTGACGGGTCTTTTAATACTTTAAAAGGTAACACATAGACGGATCCTGTCGTATATTTAAGGGTAACAAATAGACGGGTATTATCACAATGTTAATGGAGAATCAACAAAAAAATGTAGTTTGTAGTTTAGTTTTTTTGTAATGAAACTGTTTAAAAAATAATAAACTTTGCTAACACATTGACGGGTCTTTCAATACTTTAAAAGCTAACACATAGACGGGTCTTTAAATACTTTAAAAGCTAACACGGAGACGGGTTTACAAATACGTTATAGAGTAACACATTGACGGGTCCAGTGACACACATAAGAGTATCAAACAGACGGGTTTTTTCATACATTTAAGAGAGACGCATAGACGGGTCCTGCCATACGTTTTAAGGTAACACATAGACGGATCCTATCGTGTATTAAAAAGTGACAAACAGACGGATATTATCACAGTATTAAGTATCCGTGTAGCTAAGGCTCTTAGGCTTTCTCAGGCTTCTAAGTTTAGACTCTCAGGCTTCTTAGCTTAATGTTTTGTTTAAAGGGTTTAATCAATTCCAACGAATTATCCGGATTTCCTACCCCCCGAAGGGCTAGGAACGGGGGTGAATCGCGAAAGCGGTAATCCAACGGATTACCGCCGAGTCGATTCAAGATCAAGCCATAGACGCCCGACTAAAATTTGTTGAAGATTTTAATTATACCAACACATAGATTACACGGGTCCTCTAGTTAACTATCTGTATAAAATTGTGGCCTACGAACAAAAAACTCTAACTCTTTTTTTTGACGATCAAAAATTCTGAAAATTGGCACATAGACTAATTCTGGCATGCCGCATCCAGAAAAACTATAAAAAAAAATTTTCACGGTGGATTCTGGAAGTTATGGCCTTCTGAAGTCGAAAAAACACGTTTTTCGCGTGGGGATTTTTTTGAGGAGGGTTTGGGTGGATAATTTTTACATATTCGGATAGCCCATAAAAAACTGCGCTGTTTTCTTTCAATAGATCCGGTACTTTATTTACCAGTAATTTTGTCGCACCTGCCCAAAGTTTGTAAAATTCTTTCTCTCTTCTTCAAGATTTGCCCTTAGAGAAAATACAAAAAAAAGAAAAGAAAAAGCGCGCGCGTTGTCTTTGTTTCTCTAGACAGTGAATAAAATGACGATCCACCCTAACGCGCCATTCGTGAAATTTCGTATCAGCAGATATAACAGGAAATCTTATCAGTAAAACCAAGCTTCGGCTGTAATGAGTTCGCGCGCGCAAAAAAATTGAGTTGCAAATAAAATAGGTAGGGATAGGGATATAAAATTTTGAAAGAAAAAAAAGTTACATTTTTAAATGATAATTTTTATCATTTTATCAGTGATACTGATAATAAATGATAAAAAATTAGATTTAGACTTAAAATTATAAATAAAGCTCATTTTTGATGCTGATTTCAAAAATAATTAAATTTTTGTGTCCAGTAATTTGTGTTAAAAACTTTTTGTCTTAAAAATTTGCAAAATGGACAATCAACAAAAAAATGTAGTTTGTAGTTTAGTTTTTTTGAGCAATAACGACGGGTTTACAAATACGGTTAAGAGTACCACACTGACGGGTTCAGTCACACACATAAGTGTGTCAAAGAGACGGGTCTTTAAATACTTTAAAAGGTAACACATAGACGGGCCTTTTAATACTTTAAAAGATAACACATAGACGGGTCTTTTAATACTTTAAAAGCTAACACATTGACGGGTCTTTTAATACTTTAAAAGGTAACACATAGACGGATCCTGTCGTATATTTAAGGGTAACAAATAGACGGGTATTATCACAATGTTAATGGAGAATCAACAAAAAAATGTAGTTTGTAGTTTAGTTTTTTTGTAATGAAACTGTTTAAAAAATAATAAACTTTGCTAACACATTGACGGGTCTTTCAATACTTTAAAAGCTAACACATAGACGGGTCTTTAAATACTTTAAAAGCTAACACGGAGACGGGTTTACAAATACGTTATAGAGTAACACATTGACGGGTCCAGTGACACACATAAGAGTATCAAACAGACGGGTTTTTTCATACATTTAAGAGAGACGCATAGACGGGTCCTGCCATTTTTTTCTTCTTTCAACAGATCCGGTACTTTATTTACCAGTAATTTTGTCGCACCCGCCCAAAGTTTGTAAAATTCTTTCTCTCTTCTTCAAGATTTGCCCTTAGAGAAAATACAAAAAAAGAAAAGAAAAAGCGCGCGCGTTGTCTTTGTTTCTCTGGACGGTGAATAAAATGACGATCCACCCTAACGCGCCATTCGTGAAATTTCGTATCAGCAGATATAACAGGAAATCTTATCAGTAAAACCAAGCTTCGGCTGTGATAAGATACGCGCGCAAAAAAATTGAGTTTTGAGTTGCAAATAAAATAGGTAGGATTAGGGATATAAAATTATGATTTTTTTTCAATAAATTTTAAAAAAGAATTTTTATCATTTTATCAGTGTTACTGATAAAAAATGATAAAAACGTCAAAAAATTCAATTTTGACTTAAAATTATGATTAAACCTCATTTTTGATGCTGATTTCAAAAATAATTAAATTTTTGTGTCCAGTAATTTGTAGTAAATGGTAAAAACTTTCTGTCTTAAAAATAGGCAAAACGGAGAATCAACAAAAAAATGTAGTTTGTAGTTAAGTTTTTTGTAATGAAACTGTTTAAAAAATCATAACCTTTGCTAATACACAGACGGGTCTTTTAATACTTTAAAAGCTAACATATAGACGGATCCTGTCGTATATTTAAGGGTAACAAATAGACGGGTATTATCACAATGTTAATGGAGAAATCAACAAAAAAATGTAGTTTGTAGTTTAGTTTTTTTGTAATGAAACTATAAAATCAGGGCCTTTACTAACACACAGACGGGTCTTTTAATACTTTAAAAGCTAACACATAGACGGGTCTTTTAATACTTTAAAAGCTAACACAGAGACGGGTTTACAAATACGTCATAGAGTAACACGCTGACGGTCCAGCGACACACATAAGAGTATCAAACAGACGGGTTTTTTTATACATTTAAGAGAGACGCATAGACGGGTCCTGCCATACGTTTTTAGGTAACACATAGACGGGTGATATCGTATATTAAAGAGTGACAAACATACGAATATTATCACAGTATTAAGTATCCGTGTAGCTTAGACTCTTAGGCTTTCTTAGGCTTTTAAGCCCGAAGGGCTAGGCACGGGTGTGAATCGCGAAAGCGGTAATCCAACGGATTACCGCCGAGTCGATTCAAGATCATGCCATAGATGCCCGATTAACATTACAGAAAGCTTGGCATTCTGTTCCCTTCTTCTTTCTTTCAAAATTATTGTAGCATTCACGCTTTTGCTTCTAACTTTGCTGTTTCTTGACCGATTTTGATGATTTAAAAAGTAATAATATTAAAAATATTACTACTTTAAACACTAATACACAGATTACACGGGTCCTCTAGTTAACTATCTGTATAAAATTGTGGCCTACGAACAAAAAACTCTAACTCTTTTTTTTGACGATCAAAAATTCTGAAAATTGGCACATAGACTAATTCTGGCATGCCGCATCCAGAAAAACTATAAAAAAAAATTTTCACGGTGGATTCTGGAAGTTATGGCCTTCTGAAGTCGAAAAAACACGTTTTTCGCGTGGGGATTTTTTTGAGGAGGGTTTGGGTGGATAATTTTTACATATTCGGATAGCCCATAAAAAACTGCGCTGTTTTCTTTCAATAGATCCGGTACTTTATTTACCAGTAATTTTGTCGCACCTGCCCAAAGTTTGTAAAATTCTTTCTCTCTTCTTCAAGATTTGCCCTTAGAGAAAATACAAAAAAAAGAAAAGAAAAAGCGCGCGCGTTGTCTTTGTTTCTCTAGACAGTGAATAAAATGACGATCCACCCTAACGCGCCATTCGTGAAATTTCGTATCAGCAGATATAACAGGAAATCTTATCAGTAAAACCAAGCTTCGGCTGTAATGAGTTCGCGCGCGCAAAAAAATTGAGTTGCAAATAAAATAGGTAGGGATAGGGATATAAAATTTTGAAAGAAAAAAAAGTTACATTTTTAAATGATAATTTTTATCATTTTATCAGTGATACTGATAATAAATGATAAAAAATTAGATTTAGACTTAAAATTATAAATAAAGCTCATTTTTGATGCTGATTTCAAAAATAATTAAATTTTTGTGTCCAGTAATTTGTGTTAAAAACTTTTTGTCTTAAAAATTTGCAAAATGGACAATCAACAAAAAAATGTAGTTTGTAGTTTAGTTTTTTTGAGCAATAACGACGGGTTTACAAATACGGTTAAGAGTACCACACTGACGGGTTCAGTCACACACATAAGTGTGTCAAAGAGACGGGTCTTTAAATACTTTAAAAGGTAACACATAGACGGGCCTTTTAATACTTTAAAAGATAACACATAGACGGGTCTTTTAATACTTTAAAAGCTAACACATTGACGGGTCTTTTAATACTTTAAAAGGTAACACATAGACGGATCCTGTCGTATATTTAAGGGTAACAAATAGACGGGTATTATCACAATGTTAATGGAGAATCAACAAAAAAATGTAGTTTGTAGTTTAGTTTTTTTGTAATGAAACTGTTTAAAAAATAATAAACTTTGCTAACACATTGACGGGTCTTTCAATACTTTAAAAGCTAACACATAGACGGGTCTTTAAATACTTTAAAAGCTAACACGGAGACGGGTTTACAAATACGTTATAGAGTAACACATTGACGGGTCCAGTGACACACATAAGAGTATCAAACAGACGGGTTTTTTCATACATTTAAGAGAGACGCATAGACGGGTCCTGCCATTTTTTTCTTCTTTCAACAGATCCGGTACTTTATTTACCAGTAATTTTGTCGCACCCGCCCAAAGTTTGTAAAATTCTTTCTCTCTTCTTCAAGATTTGCCCTTAGAGAAAATACAAAAAAAGAAAAGAAAAAGCGCGCGCGTTGTCTTTGTTTCTCTGGACGGTGAATAAAATGACGATCCACCCTAACGCGCCATTCGTGAAATTTCGTATCAGCAGATATAACAGGAAATCTTATCAGTAAAACCAAGCTTCGGCTGTGATAAGATACGCGCGCAAAAAAATTGAGTTTTGAGTTGCAAATAAAATAGGTAGGATTAGGGATATAAAATTATGATTTTTTTTCAATAAATTTTAAAAAAGAATTTTTATCATTTTATCAGTGTTACTGATAAAAAATGATAAAAACGTCAAAAAATTCAATTTTGACTTAAAATTATGATTAAACCTCATTTTTGATGCTGATTTCAAAAATAATTAAATTTTTGTGTCCAGTAATTTGTAGTAAATGGTAAAAACTTTCTGTCTTAAAAATAGGCAAAACGGAGAATCAACAAAAAAATGTAGTTTGTAGTTAAGTTTTTTGTAATGAAACTGTTTAAAAAATCATAACCTTTGCTAATACACAGACGGGTCTTTTAATACTTTAAAAGCTAACATATAGACGGATCCTGTCGTATATTTAAGGGTAACAAATAGACGGGTATTATCACAATGTTAATGGAGAAATCAACAAAAAAATGTAGTTTGTAGTTTAGTTTTTTTGTAATGAAACTATAAAATCAGGGCCTTTACTAACACACAGACGGGTCTTTTAATACTTTAAAAGCTAACACATAGACGGGTCTTTTAATACTTTAAAAGCTAACACAGAGACGGGTTTACAAATACGTCATAGAGTAACACGCTGACGGTCCAGCGACACACATAAGAGTATCAAACAGACGGGTTTTTTTATACATTTAAGAGAGACGCATAGACGGGTCCTGCCATACGTTTTTAGGTAACACATAGACGGGTGATATCGTATATTAAAGAGTGACAAACATACGAATATTATCACAGTATTAAGTATCCGTGTAGCTTAGACTCTTAGGCTTTCTTAGGCTTTTAAGCCCGAAGGGCTAGGCACGGGTGTGAATCGCGAAAGCGGTAATCCAACGGATTACCGCCGAGTCGATTCAAGATCATGCCATAGATGCCCGATTAACATTACAGAAAGCTTGGCATTCTGTTCCCTTCTTCTTTCTTTCAAAATTATTGTAGCATTCACGCTTTTGCTTCTAACTTTGCTGTTTCTTGACCGATTTTGATGATTTAAAAAGTAATAATATTAAAAATATTACTACTTTAAACACTAATACACAGATTACACGGGTCCTCTAGTTATATACTTGTATAAAAAAGTGGGGAACAAACAAAAAAAAATAACTCAATTTTAAGACGATCAAAAATTCTGAAAATTTGCACATAGACTAATTCGGGCATGCCGCATCCAGGAAAAATACTTAGAAAAAAATTCCACGGTTGGATTCTGAGTTATGGCCTTCTGAAGTCCAAAAAACACGTTTTTCGCGTGGGGATTTTTTTGAGGAGGGTTTGGGTGGATAATTTTTACATATTCGGATAGCCCATAAAAAACTGCACTGTTTTCTTTCAACAGATCCGGTACTTTATTTACCAGTAATTTTGTCGCACCCGCCCAAAGTTTGTAAAATTCTTTCTCTCTTCTTCAAGATTCGCCCTTAGAGAAAATACAAAAAAAAAGAAAAGAAAAAGCGCGCGCGTTGTCTTTGTTTCTCTGGACGGTGAATAAAATGACGATCCACCCTAACGCGGCATTCGTGAAATTTCTTATCTGCTGATATAACGGTAAGTCTTATCAGTAAAACCAAGAATCGGCTGTAATGAGTTCGCGCGCAAAAAAATTGAGTTTTGAGTTGCAAATAAAATAGGTAGGATTAGGGATATAAAATTTTGAAAGAAATAAAAGTTACATTTTTAAATGATAATTTTTATCATTTTATCAGTGATACTGATAAAAAATGATAAAATTTTAAATTTTGACTTAAAATGATGACTAAAGCTCATTTTTTATGCTGATTTCAAAAAAATGAGTAATTTTTTTATTCAGTAATTTGTGGTAAATGTAAAAAACTTTTTGTCTTAAAAAATGCAAAATGGAGAATCAACAAAAAAATGTAGTTTGTAGTTTAGTTTTTTTGAGCTATAACGACGGGTTTACAAATACGTTTAAGAGTAACACACTGACGGGTCCAGTCACACACATAAGTGTGTCAAAGAGACGGGTCTTTTCATAATTTTAAGAGCGACACATAGACGGGTCTTTTAAAACTTTCAAAGATAACACATAGACGGGTTTAAATTAGATGTAACAAAGACGGGTCCTTTCAAGCGCCCGGGTCCCGAAGGGCTAGGCTCGGGTGTGAATCGCGCAAGCGGTAATCCAACGGATTATCGCTAAGTCGATTCAATATAAAGCCATAGATGCCCGACAAACATTTTTTAAAGCTTGGCATTCTGTTCCTTTCTTCTTTCTTTCTAAATTATTGTAGCATTCACGTTTTTGCTCATAACTTTGGTGTTTCTTGACCGATTTTGATAATTTAAAAAGTAATTAATATTTAAAATTTACCAGTAATATTGTAACACATAGATTACACGGGTCCTCTAGTTATATACTTGTATAAAAAAGTGGGGAACAAACAAAAAAAAATAACTCATTAATTTGACGATCAAAAATTCTGAAAATTTGCACATAGACTAATTCGGGCATGCCGCATCCAGGAAAACCTATTAGAAAAAATTCTGTGGTGAAATTCAGAAGTTACAGCCTTCTGAAGTCCGAAAAACACGTTTTTCGCGTGGGGATTTTTTTGAGGAGGGTTTAGGTGGATAATTTTTACATATTCGGATAGCCCATAAAAAACTGCACTGTTTTCTTTCAACAGATCCGGTACTTTATTTACCAGTAATTTTGTCGCACTCGCCCAAAGTTTGTAAAATTCTTTCTCTCTTCTTCAAGATTTGCCCTTAGAGAAAATACAAAAAAAGAAAAGAAAAAAAGCGCGCGCGTTGTCTTTGTTTCTCTGGACGGTGAATAAAATGACGATCCACCCTAACGCGCCATTCGTGAAATTTCGTATCAGCAGATATAAAAGGAAATCTTATCAGTAAAACCAAGCTTCGGCTGTAATGAGTTCGCGCGCGCAAAAAATTGAGTTGCAAATAAAATAGGTAGGATTAAAAATATAAAATTATGATTTTTTTAAATTAAATTTTAAAAAAGAATTTTTATCATTTTATCATTTTATCAGTGATACTGATAAAAAATGATAAAAATTAAAAAAAATTCAATTTTGACTTAAAATTATGATTAAAGCTCATTTTTGATGCTGATTTCAAAAATAATTAAATTTTTGTGTCCAGTAATTTGTGGTAAATGGTAAAAACTTTCTTTCTTAAAAAATAGGCAAAACGGAGAATCAACAAAAAAATGTAGTTTGTAGTTTAGTTTTTTTGTAATGATACTGTATAAAAAATCATAACCTTTGCTAACACATAGACGGGTCTTTTAATACTTTAAAAGCTGACACATAGACGGGTCTTTTAATACTTTAAAAGCTGACACATAGACGGGTCTTTTAATACTTTAAAAAGTAACACATTGACGGGTCCTGTCGTATATTAAAGTGTAAGACGGGTATTATCACAATGTTAATGGAGAATCAACAAAAAAATGTAGTTTGTAGTTTAGTTTTTTTGAAATAAAACTGTTTAAAAAAACATAACCTTTGCTAACACATAGACGGGTCTTTTAATACTTTAAAAGCTGACACATAGACGGGTCTTTTAATACTTTAAAAGCTAACACATAGACGGATCCTGTCGTATATTTAAGTGTAAGACGGGTATTATCACAATGTTAATGGAGAAATCAACAAAAAAATGTAGTTTGTAGTTTAGTTTTTTTGTAATGAAACTATAAAATTAGAGCCTTTACTAACACAAAGACGGGTCTTTTAATATTTTAAAAGCTAACACGGAGACGGGTTTACAAATACGTTTAAGAGTAACACATTGACGGGTCCAGTCACACACATAAGTGTGTCAAAGAGACGGGTTTTTTCATACATTTAAGAGAGACGCATAGACGGGTCCTGCCATACGTTTTAAGGTAACACATAGACGGATCCTATCGTATATTAAAAAGTGACAAACAGACGGATATTATCACAGTATTATGTATCCGTGTAGCTAAGGCTCTTAGGCTTTCTCAGGCTTCTAAGTTTAGACTCTCAGGCTTCTTAGCTTAATGTTTTGTTTAAAAGGTTTAATTAATTCCAACGAATTATCCGGATTTCCTACCCCCCGAAGGGCTAGGAACGGGGGTGAATCGCGAAAGCGGTAATCCAACGGATTACCGCCGAGTCGATTCAAGATCAAGCCATAGACGCCCGACTAAAATTTGTTTAAGATTTTAATTATACCAACACATAGATTACACGGGTCCTCTAGTTATACTAGTATGGGATTTTCTATAGTCTTAAATTAATACATTCTTATTAAGGTTATGCACAGAAAAAAGTTGCAGAAGTCGTTGCAAAAGTATCAACAAAATCAAATTCCACAAAATTTATTTTAGGTTTAGGAGATAATTTCTATTTTTCCGGTGTTAACAATGTAGAAGATCGTCGATTTTCGGTAAACTAATAATTTTGAAATGCCAAAAACTACCATCATTATATTTTTAGAAAAGTTTTGAAATCCCATATAAAGATCTTTCACTTCCATGGTATATGATTGCCGGAAATCATGATCATTTGGGAAATATTTCTGCACAAATTTTTTACACAAATCATTCAAATTTTTGGACATTTCCAAATCAATTTTATTCAATAAAATATAAATTTGGAAATTCATCATTATTACAAATTTTAATGATTGATACAATTGAATTATGTGGAATTGATATTGCAGATAGTACATTGTTATCAGTGATTTGGCATAAAAAAGTTATTCCTGATCATCCTGCAAATATTACAGCTGCAGAAATACAATGGAAATGGATTGAAAAAGAATTATCTGAATCAAAGTTAGGAAATTTTTAAGGATTGCAGTAGCAAATGTAAAAAACAATGGCATTTGCTATCTATCGTAATCCAATTTTATTGATCCAAAAATTTTTTTAGAGCAGATTATCTCTTCGTTTCTGGACATTATCCAATTTATTCAATTTCTGATCATGGCCCAAATCAATGCCTAATAAATCGATTAGATCCTTTACTTCGAAAATACAATGTTACAGCATATTTTAGTGGACATGATCATAATCTTCAAAGTATTTTGTATTCAAATAAAACAGATCAATCTTCATTGATGTATATTGTTTCTGGGGCTGGATCAAGATCGGATCAATCACAAAAACATCTCAATTCAATCCCAAAAGATTCTCTTCTATTTTCATATCCTGAAGGAGGATGGAATGTAAGTTTTAAGCAAATGATAAGATTTTAAAAATTTAAATTTAAATTTTTTTGTTGTTTTTAAGTTTTTTAAACTGACATGTATTTTTTTACTTAAAAATTATTGGAACCTTTTTAGCCATTTGCTCTTATTGGATTTTCAAATGGCGGATTTGTACAAGTTTCTGTTGGACCCAAATCTGGAAACTATTCATTTTATTGTGGAAGTGATAAAACTTCAGTCGTGCAAACATTTTTTCCGAGAAAACCAAAGACCATAAAACTGTAACCTTAACGATAAAAATTTTGAATTCAAACAAATAAAATTTTTGTATTGTCCATTGTTTTACATTTTTATCAAACATTTAAGTCCAAATAAAATTAATGGTTCGCCATAAATTACTTTTATTTTTATTTTTCCAAATGTCTCAAAAAAGGTACAATCCCGTCCTTCATTTTTCGAACGCTTTTTCATTTCATTCATTTCAATTCATTTCAATTTGACGTTTCTTAGCACGAAAATTGCATTGAAAAAAATTTTTCTGTTGTTTGTTGAAATGAAATGAAATGAAAAAGCGTTCAAAAAATGAAGGACGGCATTGTATTATCAATGAAAAAACATCAGATATTTACAAAGTTACAAAACATAAAAAATATCATTTATATTTATACCTGTATTAAATCATACACAAGTTAGTGGAAAAACAAATACACAAAAATTGACAAATTTATTCAAAAAATATTAAAAAGAACCTTTTCATTCAAAGAACATTTGTAAATCGAAGAGAACGAGTTGGAGAACGTGTTGGAGCATCACGTGGAGAATCATATGGAGCAGGACTTGCAACAAGATGATGTCGACAAGTTAGTGAAGGCTTTTCAAAGAATACTATTTTACTATCATCTTTTTCATTTTCAAAGACTTCATTGTTAACATTCATTGGTTCAGAGTAATTTTTTAGCATAACATATGTTTGACAAAGAATAAAAATTGCATAACAATTGAGGATACTAATAATAATTCGATAAAGAATAAACATAAAAAGTCTTCCAAAATGAATGTCATGTTTGATAACAAAGATTAATTCAGCATAAATTTGTAAAGCATAAATTGAAAAAGAACCAAGACAAAATCCAATATGTGTTATAATTAATGGAAGTAACATCCATCCAGCATTTCGATGTAATGCATATTGTGCCAAAAGTACCATAACAAACATATAAAGAATTAATGCAAATGCAATATTATATTGAAGATCAGATGCTCGATTCTTGTATGTCACTTCATCAAAATGACAGATAAAAAATAGATCAATGAAAGTTATTATTGCTGCAGCAGCCTAAAATAATGATGATGATATTAGAAGAAAAGATAAATAGGAGAAAGAGTTCCAAATAAAAAAAAATAAAAACTTTGCTTCTTTAATGATTCAACAAAGGTTCTTGCTTTTGCTGACTTCATCCTGTTCCTTGATGATCTAAAAATTGATGAAAATAAATAAGACTTTAAAATGTAACAAAGTTTAAACAGCAAAAAAAAAGAAACACGATCAACGAAGGAAAGTTTTGAAAACAAAAAAATGCCGTTGAAAAAAAGGAAGCGAACGCGAGTGAACCGTTTTTTACAATTTTTTTTTCTCTCGCTTTTGTTTTTTCTTTGTTCTTTTGCAAAAAAAAAGTTTTGTTTTTGTTTTTTTTTCTAAGCAAACATTTTTTTAAACATTTTTTCGTGTTTATTTTAATTGATGTAATTTTATATAAGGCAGCGCCATTATCTTTATTTTATTCCTTTTATTGATATTAATTATTTATATATTTATTACTATTATGTTCAAACTCAATAATTAATTTTTAGGCACTTTCAAGAACGATGCATCCTTCTTACAATCCTGCCACTTCAAATATTCGAATTTTTGAATATCCAAATGATGTCATCAAACATATGAAACAAAATGCTGCTCCAAAACAACTTTTGTATTTAATGCAATGTTCAAAACGATTTCATCATAAAGTATTTCCATATCTTCCAGTTCAAATTTTGGCTATTAATGCAAAAGATGGATGGTGGATGCGAAAGCTCGATAATTCATTGATTCAAGGAACAAATTTTGATGAAATTCCCAATGGTTTATGGATTACAAAAAGAATGGGTTTACGTGATTTTCCAAATCTTCTTCCTCAAGTTCTTCCAAAAATTACAGTGATTGAATTGGAAAAAGTATATTTCTTTGGGCAAGCAATTTCTTGTGATGATTTGGTAAAATTATTATCATATGGAAATGTCAAAATTATTGAACTTTGGTCTTCTCCTGTTAAATATGGCAATGAAGATGTCGTTCCATTGGATAAAATGCTTCAAATTTTATCAAATATTCGCTGCACTTCTTAGTAAGTTTACATTTGTTAATTCATCTTGTGCGGAACACAGTTTTGATGATGATTGTAATCTATCCGAATTATTTTAGTTCTGATGATCTCCCACCTTTTTCTGTTGAAGCTGCAGAAGATCTTTCAAAAGTTATTGTTTCTGCAAAATTGGTTGCGTTTGCTTTATCAGCTGATAAAGATACCTTTGATTTTGGACTATATAAAAAGTTTATTGGAGTAAGTTATTTTAAATCTTTTTTGCCATGGTTTTTTTTAACAATTTCGTGCTTTAGCTTAATCGTCAAATCAATTTCTATACTCGTTTTTTTGATGATGATTTGGAAGATGATTTTATTGAAGAACTTGAACATTTGAATGGAATTACACTCGAAAATGGATTAACTGAATATGCTCCAAATGTTTTTGATTATCGTGGTATCCCAGAAGAAACTCTAGCTGCTTTAGAAGCTTTATATAATGCATATCTTAAACTTCGTATTGCTAAATAATTTTATAACTTTTTTTTCTGTTCTCTTTCTTGTTTGTTTTTATATTACTATCCTACTGCAAATTTTATTTATTATTCTGTAAAAACATTTTAACTATATTTCTGTTTCATGCCATAAAAATAAAATTATAAATAATTTAAGATAAAGCTTAATTTGATTATAAACTACTTTCTTTATCTTTCAATTCTGGTGGAAAAAAGGAAGACCAATGGTTACTGAAATGTTAAAAGGAAAAAATAAAACACTGATATACAAAACAAAAACACTATAAAAATAAAAGGTCAGCAACAACGACTTCAACCGCACATTTTTTTGAATCATTTGTTTAAAAAATAAAAGTGTCAGACACATTGTTTTTAATAAATTGGCACCAAACAAAAGGTATTATTCTTTAAAAGCAAAGCTTAAAAGTGGCATTGCTTCTAATAAAAAAAAGGAGCAATGTCATCGATAAGTTTAATGTAATAAAAATGCTTTTAAAATCTTTTAATTTCAGAAAAAATCAATAAAATTAATTCTGTTTGATAAAAACCAAAATCTTGAATATATTGGAAGATGTAAAATTTGTATAAATAAAGTCTCTGAAATTTTATTTATTTTTGGTGAAAATGATTTTCATGATTTTTGTTGTTGTTTATAATGGCCCTCCGAGTGCATTATAATTGACTTAAAAAGTTAATTAGGGAGAAGAAATACATTTAAATAATAAAAATAATAAAGTGTTTGAACAACTTAATTTGCTCCGTCAATAAAAGTAATACAATTTTTTTAATATCTTCTTTTTTTCAGCATTCAGTAAAAAAATATCAAAAATTTTAAACATTATGTCAAATTAATTTCTCTTGGTGCTTTTTTTTGTAACATCAAAAATTATCCCTTCTTCTCTCCAAAGCCACCAGATTCGTAGAGTCCACATATAACAAAATATTTATTAAATATAAAAAAATACATTTGATAATAATTTAATATTTAAAAAAAATAAACAAAATATATGATAATTTATTTTGCTAAAATCTAATCCGTTGTTTCTTCATGATTGTCATCAGATTTTTTAACTTCAATATCAATTGCCAATTGTTTGTTTTTACTTTCGGCTGCTAGCTGTTTCCATTTTCCAAGATTTTGTCTTCAAAAAATTAAGTTTTTTAAAAGTTTTTAAAAAGAGATAAACAAACTTTGAACGATCAAGTAATTGTGTTGTTGCAGGTAAAACTTGTGAAATTAAATCAAAACAAACTAAACAAATTCCCTGCAAAAATCCAACTTGTAAATCGGGCATTTCTGCAGCCTTTTCACGATCCATCATTGGAATTGGTGATGCACCATTCTTTTTTTCAGCATCACCTTGATCATAAAATTCTTGAAAGATTACTTTTACGGTATCAGTTTGGATGCTCCAGGGTTTTGCAGATGCCACCAAATCGCATGAAGTCATTAACAACGCTTGTGCCAATGAACGATGATCTTTTCGTTCCCATTCAAAATTTCCTTCTGTTAAAATTTCTTTCATTCTATCCTTATTTTTAAAGAATAATGCCAAATCTGTTGCAAGAATAAAATGTTTCATTAATGAAAGACATTCTTTATATTGTTCACGGGTTAAAGATTGTAAAATATTATGTCCTTCTTGTTGTAAAATTGTTACTGTTTGATTAAAATGATGATGTTCCATTACAGATGTTGAATATATCATTGCTAGCGGGGTTGACATGGATTTCATATATGCATTATTTTTACCCCTAAAAATTATTTTTGAAAAATCGAAATTATATTTTTTTCAAAATTTCAAAACTATCAAAATTGAAATTTTCGATTTCGATTTTCGTAGTTTTTGAAAATCACAGAACGGAAAATTTCGTAAAAAATTTTTTTGCAAAATTTTCTTCCAATATCTTTTTTTTGTTTAAAAAAATCTCAAAAAAATATGATATTTTCGATTTTGGTAATGTTTAAAAAATTTTGATTTTCAAAAAACCCAAAAAATTAAATTGAGATTTTGATATTGAATTTCATATATCCGATTGCTTATCCCAAAAAATTAACAAACCTATGATCCAAGTCATGACATAAACATGCAATATATAATGCAATTTCTTCAATTAAACTAAAAATATGTGTTTTTCGTAGAGTTACGAAAGAGCAATGTGCAACGGTCCATCCATGACTCCAATTATGATATGGGACAACACGATAATTTTTTCGTACAGTTAATACAAATCGAATTAAATCATCATGTGGATATTGAAATTTATCACGAAATAGCGTATCAAACATATAAACAGCATATAAAGGCTTTTCAACAGCACTCAAAGAATATGCATTAAAATCAAAATTTTCAAGTAATTGTAAACTTTCAGCTTGTGGAACAGCTTTTTTTAATTTATTTACTTCATCTGAATTGCATACACCATGATATGATAAAACTTCCATTGCAACTCGATGCTTTATTTCAGATCTAAAGATATAGGTTGTAAGATTAAAGGTTTGTAGTAAAAAAATGTATTACCTTCGAATTTTATCATATAATTTTGCATGATGTAATGCAAGCCCACAATAAACAGCAAATGTTTCAAAAGCTTCTTCATCAACTTGCGTAAATGGGCCACCACCTTTTTTATTTACCATTTGCATAACTCCCATTACACTTAAATTTTAAAAAATTTCTATTTTTGAATTTCCAGCTTTTTAAATAATTATTTAATTTGTGGAGGAATTGAAACACCGAAATTTCGATTTTTTGAAGAAAAAAAATTTGTGTTTTTTTCGTTGAAACAGTTTTTGTGAGATAACATTTAAATATCGAAATTTCGATTTTCAAAATTTTCATTTTAAAGGTTAAAAAAATATTATTGTACCTAAAATCTCAATTCTCAAATCCCTGTTGGAAAAAATTTATGTTTTTTAATTCTCTTTTTTAACAAATTTAGGTACAGTATACAATTAAAAGAAACAAAAAGAGTCATGGTTTTTTTTTTAAATATCAGAATTAAATCGATCAAATGAAGTCATTCCCTTAGGAGCTGATTAAAGAATTTTAAAAAAGTCTTTTTTTGAGTAAATCCTTTTTTTGTATTTTCCAACAACAAAATTTTTATCCAAAATGTATTTTTTAATACAATATACTTTTTTTTGACGTCTACGTTTTTTTTAGTCATAAATCTTTTTTTTGCGTAAAAAAAAGTTGCGTACCATTTTCGAACAAAAATAGGCATACATAAAATTGTTGTTGTATGATAACCCGTTTTACTATCAATATCAGAATTAAATCGATCATCTTCATATGCATTTGCAATATTAACACCTTCCCCAGAAGTTGCAACATGCCCTGCAATTCCTTTTCCCATTGGAAATCGAAATTCTTTTAAGCCATCTGTGGAAATTGAAACATTTGCAGAAGAATTTTCAACTCCACTATCAAATATTCGAGAATATAATTCATTTGTTCGATGATCCACAAAAAATAGTGATGCCCGATCTGCGTCAACAAGCTTTTGAGCAAATTGTAAAACTTTTGAAATTAGAACTTCTGTTCTTTCAATATCTTGAAAAAGTGATCGAACAACTTCCAACAAAAATGCATTCAGCTTTCTTTGACGTGCAATAAATTCAATATCTTCTGGTGAGGGAGATGGGGTGGTTGGAGGTTGGGTGCCATTACTTTTTGCTTCATGTCGTCGATATAACTATAAACAATACAAAATTGTAATATTTTTGTTGTAAAAGAAACCGCAAAATTGATTGCAGTAATATTTTTGTTGTAAGACAACTAAATTAATTACTGTAAAAGAACTTACTTGACTAAAATAAACACACGCGGAAGCCCATTTTTCAAAAAGTCCAAGAAATATTCGATCTCTATCATTTATAACTCCAAAAAATCGAATTTCACCAAGCTTTTTTTCTGTTGGATCAATCAATGGTAAAATAAATCCTGGATCTCGACGATGTTTTCGAGCTTTTCGAAGCTTTAAAGCTCCTGTCTCTTCTTTCATAACACAAACAAATTCATCACTTTCTCGTCCAGGAACAAGAAGTTCAAATTTTTCACAATTTGCAAGTCGCGCACATGCCGAAGCCATTTCATATAATATCCCATTTCGGGTTTTATAAGCTGATAATAAAATATCTCGAGGTTCATCAAGTAAATTTGTTGAACTCTAAATTGAAGGGAAATTAGTTTTTTAAAGCAATGATATTAGTCAAAAAAAATTTTTTTATAAAATTGTAAAAAAATCTGGTAAATTAAATGTTTCAAGGTTACTGTAGCATAGCAATTACTTGTTTAAATTGTTTCAAAATCTTTTTTTTATTTTCCAAAGTTTTCAAGATCAATAAATTATTTTAGTAAAACTTTAATAATTATCAAAAAAGCATTAAGATGATGTAAACTTACAACAGCAGAGGATGAAGCAGATTTTCGAATTTTATGTGAATCTCTTCTCCATGACCATCTTTGAAAGGATTCATTTGAAATTTGTGTTGAAGTAACAAATGTCTCCAAAAATGTTGGATTATTTAAAAGATATTCTCGAACTTGTTCAGGCGAAATTTCAACTTTATTACTCATATTTATTCTAAAGTTTATCAAAATTAATTTTCACTTTTTTTGTAAATATAAAAACTAAAGAATACGGAAGCTAAAAAATGAAAAAACTGTCTTTTAAATATTTTTTTTCTCGGTTGTTGTCACTCTTTTTTTGAGCTCTACAATTAAAAACTAAAGAGAAAGAATTACTTTTGGAAAAAAAAGGTTATCTCTCTGCTGACTTTTTTAGGCTAACTTTAAAAAGTATAGAAGAAGGAAGACACTCAAGAAAGAAGAAGTTAATGTTGTCTCTTCTCTCTTTGATGCACAAAAGTGAGAAACAGCTACCATGACAACATCTACATTTATATATATCTAACGTCAATGAATTTTTATAATAATATGTACTTATTTAATATATTTTTTTCAGATAGGTACTATTTTCCTTCATCCCCACCATCAACAATCCCCCCCCCCTTCTTTCTTCAACATCAACGACACCAATCAAAAATATTAAAAAAATAGTCGTTGTCAAAATCCTAAAAGCTGCTTTTCTGCCAACACTCAGAAGCCATATATATATCAATGACAAAAACAGCACTTTTAACATTTACTTAATTCATTTATAATCTTAAAATTTAAAAATAAGCCAAACAACAGTAATCATATAAATAAAAGCACAGTAATACATAATTCACGGTTTACAAAAAAACAAGCAACTTCAATATTAATAAATTATTTCTTCTTTGCAATTTTTGGAAATGCTGCTGTAATCATTTTTGATTGTGGAGTTAATGCTGTACGAATTGGTTCAAGCAATGCATTAATTTTTTCAGTAACAAATGGCTTTAAATCTGATGGATGAATTATTTCTTCAGCGAAAGAAGCTTCAAGGGCTGCATAATCCTTAAAGCTAATATTTCCACCATATTTTTCATCACGTTTAATTGTAACTTCTAAAAATAAACAAAATTTAAAAAATAAAATATAAAATAAAAATTATACCTTTTCCTTCATGAAGTGGAAAAATGATTAAACGTGCAAGTTCAAGTGCAACATTTTCTTTAATATTTTTTGGTTCACAAAATGAACTTCCAATCTTTTTATTTATTTGTTTTACAGTATCCAAGGGATCAAGATGTTGTTCTGGATTGCTTGAAGACATTCTTTCACCATTCATACCAGGAATGTTTGGAATTAATAATGCAGCTTGTGATGGAAGACCAACTCCTTGACATAACTAAATAAAATAGTATACTGTAACAAACATAAAATTAAAAGGTTACTGTACCTGTTGACCAAGAATAACAAAAGGCCTTTGTTCTTCACCAGTAATTAAAAGATCAACATCAGCAAAATGAACATCTAATGTATGATAAAGTGGACATAAATGTGTTGCAAGGGTATTTCCTTCAACAATTGATGATGCATCTCTTGTTACTTTACTTGCCATTTTGTACATTTCTAATGTATAATCCCTAAAAAATGTTACAAAATTACTGTAAAAAACAAAAATTCAAAATTACTTTTCATATTGATTTTCTTTTGAATGTCGAATTGGCACATTTTGTAATGAAATTGCTGCCATGAATTGTTTCAACGCTTCTTCATAATATTTTGATCTTGCTTCAAGAGCATTCCATGGACATTTACCATTATCGAGAAATCCACCAATATCAGAAATAAGAATTGAGCATTCACAATTTAAAGCTTGTAACCTTTTAAGTTGAAGTAAACCACCTAAATGTCCAAGATTTACACGACCTTTTGCAGATACCCGCCAAAGAACTTTCAACGGTTCATCAGTGTTAAGCTTTTGATAAAGTTTTGCACTTGTTATAAGCTAAAAAAGTTTAATGTAAGATAATGTAATTGTAATATTAAATAAAACAAACCTCACAATCACCTTTAATTTGTTTCATCTTTTCACCACCCATATCTTTAAGTTCTAACATTGTTTGAAAACCTTCTGAAAGTTCATTGGTATCAAGTTCAGGTGGAGCAGAATATGCACGATCCATAATATTTTGCAATTCATCATTTTCACATTTATCTTGAACTTTTGTTAAAATTCCAATTAAAAATGCTTTTAAAAATTCTTTAAGTTGATCAGCAGAAATAATTTCTTTCTTTTCAAATGCTTCAACAAGTTCATCATAATTACGGTAGCTTTGACCTCCAAGATCAATAAGCCTTGGAGAAACAATTGGAAAGACAACAAAACGGAAAAATTGTAGCACACCATTTTCATCTGAATTTCCTCGGACACATACAGAGCTCTCAATTTTCATTGAAACAATATTTGGTTTATCAAGTAAATCAATTTTTGAATCAATTTCTGAGCTACTCATTTTTCCACCCGTTAGACCAGGAACCATAGGATTCATTAAATGCCAACGTTTACCTAATTTAATTTTAGGTAACTGTTCTTCAGCAAGAATAAAAATTTTTCTTTGATCAACACCACCAAATTGTCCATCACATTTTAGATATTGTTCATCAATGGCTTGAAGTAAAGGATAAAGAAGACCACTTAGCAATGGACTTTCAACTTGTTTAACAACTTCTGCACCAGCCCGTAAAGCATCACGTTGACTAATATGTCCACAAAGTTTAAGAACATCTTGAGTATATGCTTCAGAAAGTTGATATGAACTCCCAAGTACAAAGGATAATTTTTCAAGCGGAACATCCAATGACGATAGCAAAGCTTTAATAACTCTTTGATAATATTCAACACGATATTCAAGCATTTCAAAAGTACTTTTTAAATTATCCAAAAATGCATGAACATCAGCAAAAAGTATTGTAACCTAAATAGCGATGCTGTAAAATGTTGAAGGAATGAAAAGATAAAGGCTTACTTTTATTCCAGCATTAAGAAAATCTGCAATCTTTTGCATTGGTACCATATACCCGACATGTGGCTTTCCAGTTGTTGCAGTACCCCAATAAACATGAATATTTTTACCAGTTGAAAGTTGTTTTGTTAATTTATCAACTCCCAAAGATTCCTAAAAATGATATGTCTTCAATGAGTTCCAACATTAAAAAATTATTACTTGAAGATTTCTTAAAATTAAATCCTTTCTTTGTTGATCCACTTCTGATAATTCAATAACTTCTGCCATGTTTTTAGCACTTTAGAGCTAAAAAAGGATATGCTTCAGCGAAAAAGATGATGTAAATTTTTACATCATTTTTTCTTTAATGTTTAACATTTTGTTTTGGCAAAAAGTGACAAAGAAAGCAACAATAAAATTTTTGATGAGAATTACTTTTTTTTAAATAAAAGCAATTTTCAACACACATTCTCTCTCGTTTCATTTTTTTTGCTATCATCAAATTTTTAAACAATTTTATTAATTATTCAATAAACTTTTGCAGAATCTACAATAATCATGCCTGATTACCTTGGAGATGATCAACGTAAACAAAAGAAAGATAAGAAAGAAGAAGACGACAAACCATTTCAAGGTAATCCTTTTCACTTCATAATCATTTTTTAACCTTTTCATTTTTTAGCTCTTGATGAAGGTGATATTGCTGTATTGAAGCGATATGGACAAGGACCATATTCTGAACAACTTAAACAACTTGAAACCGATATTGAAGATTGTCTTAAACGTGTCAATGAACTTTGTGGTGTTAAAGAAAGTGATACTGGATTAGCTCCTCCTGCATTATGGGATATTGCCGCTGATAAAGCTGCAATGGCACAAGAACAACCTTTACAAGTTGCACGTTGTACAAAAATTATCCAAACAGAAGGTCAAGAGCCTCGTTATATGATTAATGTTAAACAATTTGCTAAATTTGTTGTTGATCTTGCTGATTCTGTTGCACCAACTGATATTGAAGAAGGAATGCGAGTTGGTGTTGATCGTAATAAGTATCAGGTATTTAAATATGGTTAAATTAAACTCTAACTAATGCTGTTTTTTAGATTCATTTACCATTACCAGCAAAAATTGATCCTACTGTAACAATGATGCAAGTTGAAGAAAAGCCAGATGTTACATATGCAGATATTGGTGGATGTAAAGAACAAATTGAAAAGCTTCGTGAAGTTGTTGAAACTCCATTATTACATCCTGAACGATTTGTTAATCTTGGTATTGAACCACCAAAGGGTGTTCTTCTTTATGGACCTCCTGGTACTGGTAAAACATTATGCGCTCGTGCAGTTGCAAATCGTACCGATGCTTGCTTTATCCGGGTTATTGGATCAGAATTAGTACAAAAATATGTTGGTGAAGGTGCTCGAATGGTTCGTGAACTTTTTGAAATGGCTCGTACCAAGAAAGCTTGTCTAATTTTCTTTGATGAAATTGATGCCGTTGGTGGTAAGGAATTTCTTTTACATTGAATGAAAAATACAATATCTAAAAATATATCTTTTAGGAGCTCGTTTTGATGATGGTATGGGAGGGGATAATGAAGTTCAACGTACTATGCTTGAACTTATCAATCAGTTGGATGGTTTTGATCCTCGTGGTAATATTAAGGTAAGCATTAATACATATTTGCTATTATAACGTCTTTTTTTAAGGTTCTTATGGCAACAAATCGTCCTGATACTCTTGATCCTGCATTGGTACGTCCTGGTCGACTTGATCGTAAAGTTGAATTTGCATTACCAGATCTTGCTGGACGTGCACATATTTTCAAAATTCATGCAAAACAAATGAGTGTTGAACGTGATATTCGTTATGATTTATTGGCTCGTCTATGTCCAAATAGTACTGGTGCAGAAATTCGTAGTGTTTGTACTGAAGCTGGAATGTATGCAATTCGTGCTCGAAGAAAGGTTGCAACAGAAAAAGATTTCTTGGATGCTGTTAACAAAGTTATCAAAGGTTATGCCAAATTTAGTGCAACTCCACGATATTTGACACATAATTAAAAAAAAAATTATCAGTGTACTGATTTAATTGTAATTTATTTTTCACTGATTGTTTTTGTGCATGTGAATAAAAGTGATGATTAACTGAATGATAATCTTTTTTTAAACATTGTACAAAAAAAGATTACGTTTGACTTTATTTGCAAATTTTAAAAGTAGAAATCTTGATTGATTATGAGTTAATTAATTGCAGTAGCTGTATATAATACTTTTGTAGTAATATTAAAAATTTATTTAATAATATTGATTTTAATGATACAATTTGTTTTTTAAAAAGATATGAAACAAATCGCAAGTTTTTTTAGTTTTTTCATGTTTTTTTTAATCATTTTAACGCTTCTGGGTTTTAACACGAAATGTTGGTATACGGTAGTCTTTTTCCTCCACTTGCTTTTTTTCCTCGACTTTTTTTTAGAGTTTCCTTTTTTCAATTTTCTCTTACGTTTTTTGCTATGTCCAACTTTTATTATTTTATTTTAACTATAATATTTTCAGGGTACATCTTCTTAATCTTACATCATGGTTCGTGGACCCAAGAAGCATTTGAAGCGCCTTGCGGCACCCAAAAATTGGATGCTTGACAAACTTGGAGGTGTTTTTGCTCCTCGTCCAATGTCTGGTCCCCATAAACTTCGTGAATCTCTTCCACTTGTTTTATTCCTTCGTAATCGTTTGAAGTATGCTCTTTCATACAATGAAGCTCGTAAAATTTGCAAGCAACGTCTTATCAAGGTTGATGGTCGAGTTAGAACTGAAATGCGTTTCCCTGCTGGGTTTATGGGTATGTTTAACTATTTAAATTATATTTACTGAATTTATAGTTAATAATTGAATTTTTTAGATGTCATCTCCATTGAAAAAACCAATGAAACTTTCCGTCTTCTTTATGATGTTAAAGGCCGTTTCACCGTTCATCGTATTGGCAAAGAAGAAGCTCAATTCAAACTTCTCAAGGTTGTCAAGACTGGTACTGGTACCAAAAAAATTCCATACATTGTAACTCATGATGGACGTACTATTCGTTATCCTGATCCCCATATCAAGAATAATGATACTGTTGTATTCAATATTGAAACTAACAAAATCAGTGACTATGTCAAATTCAATGCTGGTAATATCTGTATGGTTACCGGAGGCCGTAACATGGGTCGTGTTGGTATTGTTGGTCATCATGAACGCCATCCTGGATCATTCGATATTGTTCACATCAAAGATGCTGTCGGCAATGTCTTTGCAACACGGTAAGCTTCATCATAGAAGGTCGGGGCCCTAAGGCATAACTTTCCGATCGAGGTTGGTTTATCCTGGGTCTTTTGAGTCTTGGTTTTTTTTTATTAATTTAAGGCGACATTAATCTTTTTTTCAGATTGAGCAATGTCTTTATCATTGGTAAAGGCTCCAGCTCTATTGTCAGTTTACCATCTGGCAGAGGTATCAAGCTTTCAATCGCTGAAGAACGTGATCGTCGTATTGCTGCTAAAAAAGTTCATGCATAAACGTTAATGCTTTGTTTTTTTAAATGTTGTTTTTGTTGGTGTTAAAGGAAAATAAAAATTTTTAAATAAATTAATTGTGTCAAATTGCATTAAAGTAATCGTTCGAAGTCGTTTTAAGTATTTTACGGCTGTTTTTCGCATAGATAGTAAACTTTTTTCTTAGATGAAAGTATCGTTGACGTCGAAAGATATTTGGCAACTTTTGAATGGGGTTTTATGCGTTTATAAACCAAGAGATATTTCACTTTTTTCCATTAAAAAACGAATTGTTAGTCAGATTGTTGAAGAAGGCAACACGTATGACGATGGACTTGATAAAATTCCATTGATTGATATGCCGATTGTTGAACCACATGCTGAAACAGAAGCTTTAGTAGTTGTTGGTACACATCGTCAACTTGATTATCGAAAACACCCATTAATGGTTGGAAAAGCATTTCGAGCAGAAGATATTATGATTGAAGAAATAAATGATCTTGAACCTGCAAGTTCTGGTATTTGTGGTATGTTTTATTCTTTATTGTAGTTAAATAATAACAAATTTAGCATTTGCAATTGGTTCTGAATGTTATAAACTGGATGAACTTCGACATCAAGCTTGGATAAATACGTATAGAATGGTTGGAAAATTTGGTGAACAAACAGACAAGCATATGATTAGAGGAAGAATTATTGAAAGAGCCGAATGGGGTACACTTTTCTTTGTTGCATTTTCTAGTTTCTTACTGTATTAATACTTTTTTAGAACACATTTCTCGACATAAATTGCAGAAATTACTTACCCGGCTTCGAGCACAATACAAAAGAACATCATTTGAATTAGCTGAAGTCGACATTAAAAGCCAAGCAGCCTTTGAATTAGCAAGAAAAGGTGTACCGCGTCCAAGAATTCTTGATTCACCTATTGTATACAATGCTACAGTAAATAATTTTCATACACCATATTTTGATTTAACAATTCAAGTCACTGGTGAAACTGATTATTTCTTACGGTAATACATCAATTTTTTACAAACTTTTTTAACTCATGATCTTTTCAGAGCTTTCATACATGAATTAGGACTATCGCTTGGTACTGTAGCTTGTACAAAACAACTTCGACGGATCCGAATGGATATTTTGGGAAAAGATCATGCATTATTGGATAAAGAATTAAATCTAACAAATATTATTCGAAATATTTTATTATGCAATAAATCTTTGGAATTGGCAAAAGAAGAAAAGAAAGATCCAGTAATAAAAGTAAAAAAAATGAATGAAATGGAAAGTAATGCAATTGTGGAATCGTATAAACCTGTTACAGCAGATGAAATGGAAGAAGAAGATTGTCTACGAATACCATGGGGAAGAGAATACAAAATTGTATAAAATGATAGATAGATTTATTGTTTACAAAAGATGTAAATATATTTCATTAAATAAATAAGGAATTATTTTTATTATTACTTTGTGTCAGAGCCCTTTGATCTTGGACGTAATTGATGTTTGATTTTCTTTCTTTTTCGAAGCTAAAAAATGAATCGTTACTAATTTTGAGAATACTGTAGATATTAAGCTTACCGATTCTTTATGAGATCTTGTCATTGGTTCTGCATTTGTTTCATACAATTTGCAATTTGTTTCAACAATTTTAACATGCATATTTTCTTTCTTTATACTTTTTGAAAGTTGTGTTGCATCTTCACACAAATTATCTGATGGCATTTGTTCAATTTCTCGTATTCTTCTACTTCTTTCTTGCTAAAAAAGAAGCAAGAACCGATTAAAATTTGTAGTGGTTACTGTAGCTATTAATAACTAATTAATTTAATTAATTAATTAATCCTGCTAAATTCCTTCAAAAAAAATTAACACCTACCTGTGTAATAATATCAATATTTCCCATTTGTACAACTTTTATAGGATCAACAATTTTTGGATCTTCTTCAGCTTGGGTATTATCACCATTATCTTCAGCAGTCTTAAGATTATCACCAATCGTTTTTCTTCTTCGAGCTTT
This sequence comes from Panagrolaimus sp. PS1159, assembly GCA_963922195.1. NCBI lineage: Eukaryota > Metazoa > Nematoda > Chromadorea > Rhabditida > Panagrolaimidae > Panagrolaimus > Panagrolaimus sp. PS1159. The sequence continues at coordinate 3,869,426 of CAWUHW010000005.1, forward strand.
TCGTGATGAATATGGAAGCTTTTCATTTTCATCATTTTGGCATCCTTCTGGTGCAGCAGCTTCTTCATTTGAATGAGTTTTTGAATTCTTTTCAGAATTTCCACCAAGTTTATGCATGAATTTTTTAAAATTTGATTCCTTCTTCGTTTTTTCTTCTTTTGATTTTTCACGTTTTGAACGCGGTGATCTCTTTGAAGTTTTATTATTATTATTATTCGACTTTTTTGTTCTTGGAGATTTGATTGATTTTTTATTCAGCTTTGAAGTTTGATGACCTTGACCTGGGATTTGCTAAAAAAAAATAAAAATACAGTGCTATTAGAAAAGAAGAGAAAGTAAATTACCGGTGTTCCAGAAACTGTTGGAGCAGAACCTCGATCTCGAGTATCTTCAGTTTTAGTCATTGTTGTATTTGTTGGAGTATGAGTTTGTCGGACAATTTTTTGTGGATTTTTTCCAGAATTTGATTCAGTTCTTGGTTTTCGCTGTTTTGTACATGTTAATAAAATAATTACCACCAAAAATGTTGATAAAATTATTAGCTGAAAAAATTGAAAAAGAAGATTGCCATTTTTGAAGAAGAATTGATGCATTTTTTTTTCTTCTTGTCTGTCAACGTCGATCTTTTACTACTTTTTCAAACAAACCAAAATCAAAAAATTTTTTTCGAGAATAAAAATTTTAATTGGCATTTTTTTATTTTAATTTTTGATCATTTTCATTCGATTTTTTTTTTCAAAAATGACAGGGTGGCATTTTTAAATTATTGTTTGTTGATGAATTTAAAAAAGATATTAATCTGGACGTTTCGTAAGAAAGAAAGAAAGGGATGTTTAATATCCAAAACAAAGAGAGAGAATGGAACAAATGTTGTTGTTTTTGTTGATTTTCGCCTTTGTTTCCTTGTTTTCAGCTGTTATTTTTTTTATTCAGTTTCTCATCATTGGGCATTGAAAAACATGTTTTTAGTAGGATATCTTTCTCTTTAATCTTTGAATGGGAATAAACAGGCGGAGACAGACTTGAAAAGAGAGGGTATAAATAGGTTTTCATTGACCAACTCTTTAGTTCACTTTATTGTTGAATAAAAATATATCGAAAAATGAATAGAAAAATTATTGTTCTTTGCTTAATTGGCCTTTTTTCTTTAACAGCTGTAAGTTTTAAATCCATTATTTTTAAGAATCACTTAAATTAAGTAAACCCCGTTTTTAGTTTGCTGATGAAACAGTTGGAGATAAAATTGACGAAGGAATTAATAAAGCTTCATCAGGAGTTCAAGATGCTGCAGATTCAGTAAAAGAAAAGGCAGAAGAAGCAAAACAAAGATTTCGACGGGATACTGTAGGAGATAAACTTGATCAAGGCTTGGATTCTGCAAGTCAATCTGTTCAAAATGCTGCTGATTCAGTAAAAGATAGTGCAAAAGATGCCAAATATAAAGCTGGTGAAACACTTGAACGAAAACGTCGTGAAACTGTTGGTGATAAAGTTGATGAAAAAATTAATGATGCCAGCGATTCTGTTCAAAATGCTGCAGATTCGGTAAAAGATAAAGCCGAAGATGCAAAACAAAGAATGAAACGTGAAACCGTTGGTGATAAAGTTGATGAAGGAATTAATAAAGCTTCTTCTGGAGTTCAAGATGCTGCAGATTCAGTAAAAGAAAAGGCAGAAGAAACTAAACTAAAGCGTGAAACTGTTGGTGTTAAAGTTGATGAATCAATTAATGATGCAAAAATGACTGCTGAAAGAGCCGGAGAATCTATCAAAAAAACAGGAGAAGAATTAAAACAAGACCGTGAAACTGTTGGAGCAAAAATTAATCATGGAATTGATGCAGCAAGTGAAAAAACTCAAGATGCTGCCGAATCTGTAAAAGATACCGCAAAAGATGCCAAATATAAAGCCGGTGAAGCAATTGATGATGCAAAAGAAGGCGGAAAAACTTTCTTTGAAAATGTTGGCGAAACAATTTCAAATGCCGCAGAATCTGTTAAAAAAGCTGTTGTAAATGCCAAAGATGCCGTTGTTGGTGGAAGCAGTTCAAGTGAAAGTCATGAAGAAATTGCAACAACAATGTTGATTCCAAGATATCGCCGTCATGCTGCTTATTCATTATAAGAATTTTTTTAATGCGTGTATTTTCTCTTTGTATATACATGTCTCTTTTAATTAATACTTAATTGTTATGAAATTTTATTTAATAACATCCCAGTTTTTAAAAAGCTTTAAAAATAAAAATTAAACTTTAAAAAATCTGTGTAAAAAATGGTGAAGATTACTGTACCTATTTCCTAATTTATCAAAGAAAAATAAAATTTTACAAAAGAAATGAAATGAAAAAAAAGTAACAAAATAACAATGGAAAAAATTTTGAAAAATATCGAATCATTTTTGTTTCAGAAGACTGGAAAAATTAGTGTAATGGAAATTTACAGTAGCTACAAATATATTTTTTAAATGATTTATGCTAAAAATTTGTGGCAATTTTTCACGCTTTTGTCAATCTTCATGAAATGCAGAAATTTTAATAAAAAGAAAAATGGAATTTATACCGCGTTTTAAAGCCTTTTATTTTCCCACATTTGAATGATTTTAATTTCTTTCTTTAAAAAAAACCGTTAGTCTTTTTTTTCAAATTTCTGGGTTGTAAAAAGGGTAACATTTGCGATGAAGTATTTATCTCTCAAAAAAATTTTTAAATCATCCTACAAAAACACGTAACCGATTTGTTCATTTGTGCTTTCGTAATTTATTATCATTAGTTAAAAAATATTGAAATTGTTCTAGTTATTTATTGACTAAACTCTGCGCAAATTTAATCACAATCAAACAAACAATCAACAACAATTTTCACATGGTTTTTAAAATGAAAAAGTGTTAAAAAAAGGACGCACATTTTTCTTTCACAACAATGCTTTTTCACGCACGTGTTTCCTCATTTTTTCCTTGTTTACTTTTTCGCTTATTTGTTTATCGTTTGGTTTAAAATAACATTATCTCTTTTTTTGTTTATCACAATTTAATCTTGCACATTTCCGCGTGTTATTATTTGTCAACATTTGAAACATGCTTTAAGCTATGTATGAATTTTCCTTGGATTTTTATTACAATTTTGTACACAAAAAAGAGAGAAAGTTCAAAGAATACAAAAATAATAATAAAAATAATTATTTACACACCAGTTTTACAAAGAAAAAAGTGTAAAGAGAGAAATGGCATCTAAGGAATTTTAAACTTTACGTTGAATATCTTCACCAGCGCGTTCAATCTTTTGTCCGGCTTTATCCGTGTATTTTTTTGCTTTTTCTTTTGCCATTTGAGCAGTATCTTTTACTTTATCTGTAATTTTTATTAATGAACTCTTTTTTAAATCATATTTATACTTACCAGCAGCTTGATTAGCTTTGTGTTTTGCATCTTGACTCATATCGCTGCCCAAAACTTTTTCCTGAAGAATAATTTTTGTAGATTTATTTTTATTTTCTTTATCTCTTACTTTAACATTATGGGCAGTTTCTTTTGTTTTATTAGCTAAATCTTCAACCTTTTCCTTTGCTTTTTGAGCAAGATTTTGTGCACCTTCTTTCATTTCTTCTGTCATAGTTTTGTCACGGAGGGCAACGGAAGAAGTTTGAATAAGACGGGCTTGGCTTTGTTCACCTTGAAATTTTATGGATTATTAAAGGCTTTGGGTGGATTACAGTAATAGCTTACCAGCTCGGAGAACCATTAAAGCAGCTTGTCCAGCACGAGGAAACATTTTTATTGTTTATTAAAGTTAAGCGTAAAAAGTATCTAAAAGTTTCACGTTTAGAATTTTTTCAACCAACACGAAGGACTATTTAAAGCACTGACTGAAGGCAGCACTGCCCCTGCTCAACAGCAACAAAAATTGTTTTTTGTTTTCTTTTTTCCCCTATTTCTTTGAGTGCTAGTAAACAAGTCTTTTTGCTCATAGATCAATAATACGTCCCCTTTTTTTCTGTTGAAATAAACAACGATGCTGCTAAATAATCTTTGATCTCTTATTTTTTTTATAACTTTTTTAGGTTCTATGGTTTTTTGGAACCCTGTTTGGTCAAATCTTTTGCCTTTCAAGTTTTGTAAATTTTTCTGCATTTATCTTTTTTGTTAATTTTTTTTGTTCAAGCTATTTTTTTATTAAATCGACTTACAATAATTACTGCATTTTCTTATTTTTTCATTCTAAAAATTTCAGTGCATAGATTTTACTATTTATTTTGTTTAAAGAATTCTTACTATTTATACCATAACCTTTTTAAAGACACTCCCCTTTTATTCAATATTTTTTTCTGTTGTGCGTACTAAAAAGTAAGGGCATAACCACAAATCTATTTTCCTATAACGATCCCCCTGTCTCTTGCTTCTTTACTGTTTGCCCGCTTTTTTTTCTTCCACTGCAACGTTCGCGTTTTTTATTCAATGAAAATTTCTTAACTCTCTTTTTTTAAATTTCTTTTTTTTTTAAATATATTTGTGATTCTTTAGTAATAACCTTATGTCGTGCTTCTTTAAAAACTTGGCCCAAATTTGATTCTGGACTCAATAAAATAGTAGATAAAACGCGGGTATTAGTAGTATGGACAAAAATACTGTCCCTGCCAGAATTGTCATCGTGGGTACCTCTACTATGAAGCTTGCAACCAGGTAGATATTTTATGTATTTTCTATTTGTGAAAGAGTCAAAATTGGGCCGGTACCGGCGCGTTTATTTAATTTGATATTTATTTATTAATTGTTAATCACCATTTTAGATTTAGCAATCTTGAACGTGAAATGTCTGCTCGTAAACCAAAATCTTTCCTCTACGACGATTATATGGATAACACGATGTATGCTGATGAAATTGCTCCAAGGCCTGCTCGCCGTCCTGTAAGAACTTATCAAGATTTAGATCAATTCGATGATGAAGATGTTGTTGTATCACGTCCTCGTGGTGGTGGTGGTTTTCGAAGTGGTAACAGAAGTGGTGGTGCTCCTCGATCATCTCGACCTGCTGATCCAATTTATGGTGTTGATGGAACTGTATTCAGTGCTCCAAGACCTGCTCGTGGTGGCGGTGCAAGAGGAGGTGGTGGTATTCGAAGACGTCATCCTGCTTATGCTCTTTTAGATGAAAGTCCAAAAAGACGGGCACCACCACGTGCACGTGTTCGAGAAGAAATTATTGAGGTTTGTTCTACAATGTTTCATTTGGTGTGATCAGCATGTTCATGAATGTGTTTCCTGTTTAGTATGTAACTGAGCCTGTACGCTCGCGTCGACCGGCGACTCGTGTGATCCGCCGAGCTGCGTAAGTTTTAATTTGAATTAAAAAGTTATATTTTTAATTTTTATCTTTTAGTCCTCGAACTCAAACAATTACTCGAATTGTTAAACGTCCTGCATTCAAGAAGACAATTGGAAAACGTGTTGTTCGAGGAAAGTCAAAGAAAGAAGATGGTCGTGCAAAAATGGGAACTGATGATCTTGATAAAGAACTTGATGCTTACATGAAAACTAGCAAACATCCTCGTGTTGAAGCAACCATTGCTGAATGATTTTGTTTTGCAGCTGATGTTCCTTTTTTATTATTTTTTTATTTGGATTCTGATGAAGGAAAGAAAGCTGATCTCTCTACTATTATATATTTTTCCAAAATTTGCTTTTCTTCTTCTTTATTAACCTATTACTATTGTATTTGCACTGTGTTTTATTTCTGTTTGAAATAAAGTTTTCTCTTTTTTATTAATCTCTGTGTTATTCGATGAAAAAATTGTATGAAATAGTTTTATTCTGAATTGGATATTATAGAATTTAATACATTTAATTGATCAGAATATAAAGAGGCAACAATTTTATCAGATTTTTCAAGTTTTGTTTGAATTCGATTTGAAATTTCTTTGATAATTTTCAATGACATTTCATTAGCTTTTTGTAAAAGATCACTATCATCTTCCAAATAATCTTCATCATAAATTATTCTTTTCCATTGGTTTAATTCTGAAGGCGATAAAAGAAAAAGGATACAAGTTTTTCGAAGTCCATAACTAATTGATTCTTCACTACCGTATAAATTGCTAAAAACATATTTTATAAAGTTGTTGTAAAATAATAAAAAAACAAACCATGAAAATGATGCTTCTTTTACAGCTTGAATATTTGCAGATTTTGGAATAAAATTAATTTTTGAAAAAATTGCAAGTAATAAATCAAAATTTATTGAAATATTGTTAAAAACATTATTTGGTAGCCGAAATCCATATTCAACCCATAATTTTCCATTATCATGTGGTCCTAAAATAGCTTGTTAAAAAAATGTTGTAAAAAAACAATTTTTACCGTAACAAACAAAAAGTTGTTCATTTTCCATAACCATTCTATCTCCGACAGTTACACGATACTTTTGTGAATATTTATCAAAACCTGGTAAACAATTTGCTTCTGGATCATGATTTAACATATCCATCATAGGGATTACTGCAATTGAATCACCTTGGGTTGAAGAAGAATCAATCAATTCATGTTTATTTGAATTATTATCAAAATATATGCATCGAGTATTTACCTGAAAAAAGTATTTCAATTACGATAGAAAATACACTAACGCTTACACAATGCCATGCCCATAAAAATAGCGAATAATCAAGATCTGGAATAAAATGTTTAAACTTTTTTGACATTGCTTTTACTTCTGCAATTTGTTTTTCATATAATTTTCGTGGTTGCATTGGAAGAATTTTTGAATCAATTTCTAATGCCAATGGAGTTGTAAATGAACCAGGAAGCATTGAAATATATGGCTTCCATAAAGATTTCATTCCTTTTTCATGTTCACAATAAAAGAATAACACAATTATTTCAAATGGTTCCAATTTTACAGTAGTATTTGAAGATAAAAGTTTAAAATATTCTTCAATCCCAATAACCAAAGTTGAAGTAATCATCATAATTTTTGGAACCTAAAAATAATGATAAACATTTCTTTCCCAAAAAAAGTTATTTACTTCAACAACAGCTTCATTTGAACGAAAATTTTCTTTAGCAAAAAATCCAAATCCTTCTTCTTGTCCACAATACCGTAATTCAGCTTTTGGTGATTGAATATTATTCTTTTCACACCATTCCATAAACTTTTTTAATTTACTTTGTAATAAAATTTCTTCTTCCATATTTTTTTTTCTATAACATTGGTATTATCGATTATCACCATTGCTTCTTTCCTACTTTCAAAAAAATATCCCTGTCGCTTCGCACTTTAAAAAATAGACATCCGCGAAAAAGAAAGAAAAAAACTTGTTGAGGTATGAGATATCCTTTTGTTATATACGTCACCTGACAACATTAAGCAACAATAAAATTTTATATTTTTAACAAACAAAAGAAATCAAATAACAATTTAAAAAATGTGTAAAACCCGTAAATTTATTAAAAAAACCTCGTATTTTGGAGTAAAACCTAATCATTTTCTAAATTTATTTTTAAATTGTTGTTTCTTTTTTACAAATGTTGATTGAAATTGATCAAAACGTTTTGAAACAGAACCACGAAAATCTTTGAATTTTGATGCAATTCCTTTGTTTGTTTTTGGAAAAGTACTTTCTGATTGATTCTGAAAATTAAAAGCATTTTGTTAAAAATCTTATCAAGTAAAAATTTTACCGTATCTCGAAAAGTCATTTCAGCAGCAGTTTCATCAACATAATTATTAACAACAGTATCACAGGCAACTTGCTCAACCAAATCACTAACAAGAAAAACAATATCTTCACAATCTTGTCGCGGAAGACCACTTTCACACATTGAAGAAATCATTTTTTCAAGACTTTCTTTTGCAACAATTTCATTGACATCTTCTTCATTATTATATGGGCCTTCTTCATTTTGTGGAACTTCATCACCATATTCATCTTGAGGTTCTTTCTTATTTATACCACCAAATGGATAAAGATTACAAATTTGACAATCTTTATTATGTCGTAAACCTAAAAATTCTTAATTTAAAAGTATTAATTACAGTAAAAAAATACAAACCTCCGAAACGAGAAGTACCATATCCAGTTGCAGTAATCCGATCAAATTTACCCCAACAAATTGGAACATTTTCAGTAAAATATATTTCAACCCATACATTTTTATTGACGAAAAATTCATAGCCATTTTCCTCAGAAACAATTTTTACGAATGGATTGCTTGGACTAAGGGGAACTATTTTTTCTTTACAGTATTCATCAGATTTAGTTCCTTTGACGCAAATAACAATTGTAACATAATGAATTAATTTGTTGCAGTCTAAAATATCAACATTAGCAAGTAGTACTATAGTAAAAAAAAGCTTACAAAAATCACTGAAATACATATTAACCCTTGTTGGATCAAGTAAAATCTTTGCAGGAAGCATCATTCGAATATTACCAAATGGTGAAGAAAGTGGCAATTTACCATTCGGAAGGAGTCGAGCGGAAAAGAAAAGACCAAAAATATTTCCATTTGTTGGATTTGCAGCTTGTCCATTATCATCTTTGATATACTTGATCATCATATTATTTGTACGAGCTTGAATATCATCCCAATAACATTGTGGTTTACAGCGATACAGCACCCGAAAAGGATGCATTTTTGTTCGACTGCTTACAGAAACATAATCCACTGCTTTCTTAAGTAATTTATTCATTTCTTCTTTTGAAAATGCTAAAAAAAAGTATACGGTAAAGCTATGAACGAAACAAAAAAAACTTACTTGGACGAAATTTAATTAATCCTTCAGCAGTTTTTTTTCCGCTACCATCTTTAATAAGATATTCAACAATATAGAATTCACCAGGTATTGTTTTAATAGGATATTCACATGTTTCTGGTTTAATATTAACAGCATTAAATAATTTTCCACTTTGAAAAATTTTAATTACATGTAATTTTTCTTGTTCAGCTAAAAATTATTTAACTGTACTTTTAAACAAGAAAAATGAATCTTACGAGCTAATTCAGGCTTTTCCCATTGAATCAAACATTCATTTGCACTTATTGTTGAAAAAAGCTCAACTTTAACAGGTTCAACTGGAATATCATAATTTTTCCATGATTCTTTAAAATGTTGTTGAGAAGTTCGAGCTGAAAAATTAGAACGTTCAGTATGATTGCCTTGAAAGAAGGAAGAAGATGCAGGAGGAATATTTTCATATGATGAACGTGAAAAATGACTATCTCTTCTTTCAGGTCTATTGTATGGATGATATGATGGACGAGAAGATGTTGAATATGTTGGTCGAAAAGTTGATGTAGGTTGATCAGGTGGATGATTTCGTTGATGTTGATAATAATTCTGTCGCCAAGTTTGATCATTCCACATGTTGAAATCGATTGGTTAAAACTTTTTTTTACTTTAAAATAATACAATCTTTAAAATCAAAGTTTGATGAAAAAATTTAACTTTTTAACATTTTCAATGGGACACATTTTGCCAAATGCAATGTTAGCCATTTTTTAAAAATTTAAAAAACTTTTAAAAATGCAAAAAAACAATTGCTATTACTTTTTTTTCACCGCTTTCAAAAATAACTTAACATTTTTAAAACAGTTTTATGAATTTTCAACTTTAACATTTCTTCAAAGATTCATAAATTTGCAGATCATACAGATGGCATGGGTGCCAAAATGAAAAAAAGTCTTGTAATTATAACGTACTTATTTTATATACCAAATTTTAATTTTTACTAAATATACTTCTCAAGTACAAATTTTGCCATCGAAAACTTTAACAATTTTGTTAGGTCTTCAGCAAAAAAAAGTTTTCACTTTTTTCATCGGCTGCTTTTCTTTGTTCTCAAAAAAGTTTTTGTACTTTTTTACGCTTGGATGAACAAAGACGTCTTTGTTTTTTACAATATTTAACAATACTTTCACAAAACTTTGTAATTTTCTACATTTCAGTCATCCAAAAAATCCTTTATAAGAATTAAAATATGCAGAAAACGTGTTCATTCACAATAAATTTGTTTACTTGTGATTAGTTGAAGAAGATTTGCTGCCTTTGCTGCTGCCTTTTTTTACTGTAAAGTATTCATCTTTACTGTGGAGATGACTTTTTATGATGGATCACATGATTATCATCCATGTGAATATGATTTTGATGCTTTATGGTCACAATTTGAGGTATGTACTTTTTTTAAACCTTTTTATTGATTCTTGTGTATTATTTTAGGAACAAAAAGATAATGATGCCATAACTTCTTGCTCATCTGTAGAAATTTGCCAATCTCTTATTCCACAACCTTCTCGACATGAGCTTTCACTTGCTGTTCCTCAACCACCTCAAGTTTCTCAATCTTCAACGATTGCAGCGTCTGCTTCATCATCAAAAGTTCCACTTTCTCCTTCTCATCAACAACAACTAAATTTATCAGAAAAAACACAGTTTGAGGTAACTAATTGTTCTCTTTTATATTGGTTCTCATCATTAATTTTTAGGGACAAAGAAATAATAATGAACATGCTGAAACTTCTCGTTCAACAACAGAACTTCCTCCTCCTCCTCATCTCCTTCATCATCAGCATACTCAGCATCATCATCTTCCATTAGCTCCATGGCCACTACTTTCTCATCCTCAACCATCAGCATTACCTCAATTTTCAACAATGGGAAAATATTCTTCATCTTCAGAAATAGCACATCGTTTGCAACAACAATTCTCTCAATCTTTTCTTCATCCTCCACATGGACTTCAACCACTTGTTTCATGGGCAGCAATTCCACAACCATCTTTAATATCTCAATCTCCAACACTTGCAGAATATTCTTTATCTTCAGAAGTTCCACATGTTCGTCCTCGAAATTCATCTCAACAACAACAACCACCACGTCGTCGTGTAAAAAGAAAAGCACCAAAGCAAGAACCTCTTGATGAAAATGTTGCACTTCCATCTGGCTTTGATCGGGTACTTGAAAATGCTGCAATAAATGATAATAATATTATTGATGGGGGAGAATGGGAACCTCCACGTCGTCGTGATTGTCGTCGTTGTGAAACAAAGGTTATGCTTCAAACAGCTGATGGGCAACTTTTTAACAAATATTTCGAAGAAGAAGATATTCAAGATTTTGCTCGACGATTTAAAACTCTTCGATGTGAATATGGCTTTTCACAAGCTGATGTTGGTGGTGCTCTTGGACGTCGATATGGAAGTGATTTTTCACAAACTACTATTTCACGTTTTGAAGGTTTAGTTCTTTCACATTCAAATATGTGTAAATTGCGTCCACCTGTTGAACAATGGATTACTGATATCCAATCTGCAATTAAATCTGGAGTATCACTTGATCAATTACGTCGTGCATGTAAAAATGGTGATTTTTGGCCATCTGAACATCCACATCAACAACAAGCTGATGTTGATGTTAATTCAAATTTAGTTCCGCCACTTCGTAAACGTCGAAAGCGTACAAGTCTTGATGCATCACAACGTCTTGCATTGGAATCATATTTTGATGTTAATCAACGTCCTGATAATGCACAAATGGCTGATATTGCTAAAATTTTGGATCTTGAATTTGAGGTTTGATTTTTTTTTCGTAAATGACTGGATCACTCATTGTTCTTACTGTGTTCCATATATATATTAAATTTTTAAAATTCAGGTTGTTCGTGTTTGGTTTTGTAATCGCCGTCAAAAAATTCGTAAATCAATGCCAAAAATTAAAAATGAAATTGATTCTGATACTTCGGCATCACCAATTAATTAAATCTATCAATAAATAACTTTTGTTTTGTTTTTTTCATTAATAATTAATACTATTACTTTTCATTTGTATTATGTTTTTGTTATGTAAAAATAAAATATATATTTTGTAAAAATTTAATTAATGGTGTTTGGGAAACGCCAATCATTAAACCTTTTCCTCGAACATCTTCATTTAATGGGGATTGAATTGAAGCTAATTGTTCCAACTTTTTCACAATTTTTGTAATTTTTCATCTTCAATTACCTCAGAATAAATAAAATTTCAAGTGAAAAAATTCTTATTTCTAAAACAGCTTTTCCAACAACGGATGCCAAAGGATTTCCACCGAATGTATTAAAGTATAAAGTTTTGCTTAAAGCCTTTGCAATTGCAACTTCCAACTAAAAAATATAACATACTTTGGTAGCTCAAAACTGTTTAATACAGTAATCTTATATCTTTTCTTCGTTTAATTCTTGTTTCTGTTATCCATATTCTTTTTGGTTTGGATTTAGTAAATACAATTTTCTGTTAATAATGCTTGATTCTTTTAAATGATATTAGATCATCGATATTAGTGTTGCATTAGAGTCTATTGAAGTTGAAGAAATGTGATGTTTCTTTTTTTTTTGAAAAACACAAGTATTTGCCTCAGCAAAAATATATTTTTGCTGAGGCAAATATTTTTTTGGAATTTTTTAGATCTTTGGTAAGCAAAATTGTACTTAAAAATAGATTCACGAATTAAACAAAAGAAAGCCCAAAGAAGATTCAACAGAAAAAAACAAATGCAAAAACTGTTGTCATTAAAAAACTTAAATTTTTAATTACAACGCTGTTAATAGAATTTTTAGTATCTAAAATTTTGAAAGGCCTGATTTGACTTTTTTCCTCATAAAAAAGCTTTTCTTTCGCTTATCCCACAATTTCAGTTTGAACGAAAAATATTAAATTTATATTTGAAAAAAAATTAAGAGACACAAAAATATTTCAAATAAAAGAATTTATATTAGACAAAAAAATAAAATAAATAAACACTGTATAAAAATTATACAAAAAAAATGTTACAGTAAAATTATTTTTTAAAATAAATATACTTTTCATATTCTTTTTTAGCTTTTTTACCTTTTTTAATAGCTTCATTATAAGCTTGTAAGCTTTCAGCATATTTCTTTTGGTAAGTTGTTTTTCCAGCATTATTTAAAACTGGTAATTCAATATATTGGGATTCATTTGGACGCATTTGAATAAATGATTCATTTTTGATACCAAATTCACAAATAGCCTTTTCTTCTTCTTCAAGTTGTTTATCTATAAAATTAGCAGTATATAAAACATATAAAACAGCAACAAAAAAAAACTCACCATTAAAAACAAGATTATAATTAAAAGCAAGAACAAACTTTTTGTCTTCAATTAATTCTTTAACTTTTTTAACAGAATCCAACGGATCAACAATTAATGTAAAATATGCAGCATTTTCCGTATAACTTTGAATAATAATTTGAATCTTTTTGGAGTCTTTTAAAGAATGCTGGAATTGTTTTTCAGAAATGAAAAAAGTTGTATCATTTTTAGAGAATTGAGAATAAGTTCTTTTTCGATTTGTTGAAGATGAAGACGGTGATGACATTATAAGATATGAAAATCTAAAAAAGTAAAGTGATAACAAAGCGGTGTTGAAATATATGGAATTGAATCTCTGACTGAAAAAAAGAGAAAAGAACATTCAAAAGAAGCGAGTGCAGACTTTCAAATTTTTTCGAAAGTCTTCGCTCTCTTCTTCTTTTGTCAGAGAAAAAAAGCAAAGGTGTGAAAAAAGTATGTAGCGACGATGAAACCAAAACTGCCCAAATGAGAAAAAAACAAAATTCGAAGTAATAAAAATGAGAAAAAAACTTTTTTTAATAAATTAATAAAATCGTAAACTTTTATAGTAAAACTACATCGATTTTCTGATACAAACAGATTAAAATGTGATAAAATTCACAAAAAAAGAAACAAAAAATTTAGTGAAAAACAAAATAAAAAGCTCTTAAGTAATTTAGCATCCACAAAGACATTGAAACATTTCAAATTCATCACCATCTTGAATATTATGATCTTGAAAAGTTTCATAATCATCAAAATTATGGACATTAATGACAAGACGCATTTGACGAAAAGCAATTCTATATTTATGTTGAATTGCAAGCTTTAATTCAAGCAAATATGATTGATAATCAACTTTAAAATTCAATGTTATTCCATCTTGAGTTACAATGGTAATATCAATATATTCACCTTTATATTTTTTGACAATATTTAAATGGACATTTGTGCAACACTATTTTCATAATATTTAATTATTTCTTCAATATATGGTATAATTCGAATATCATGTGATTTTTTTTCTTTTTAATTTTAATTTGTTGAAGCAGCAATTTTTTTTTGTTTTTTACGAAAAGGAAATGATATAATTTTTGATTAAGTAATATCGTCTAGATTTTTTAAGCCCACCAAAGCTTTATCAATCTTTTGCTTTTTTCATCTTTATTTTTTCAATCAAAAACCCGGATTTAATTTGGATTTTTTTTGTCATAAATGATTCAATCAACACAATTGTTAATTATAAATACGAAAACGAGACCATTTTATTTTGAGCCGGTTTCTCGTGGAAAAAAAAGAGGAAGATGTTACACAATCAAAAAATCAAAAAAAAAAGAAGAAGCAGTCGTTCATTGTCCAAAAAAATATTATAATTATTGCATTAGGATTAAAAGTGGATATAAGCCGGTTCCAACAACACCTTCGAAAAAAAGATAATTGAAATCTTTGAATCTTCTTTGATTGCGAGATACATGTTTTTGGAGTCTAAATTCAAAAAAATGACTGAAAAGATTTATGTTATAAAAAAATGTCGTAATCGTAAATTGAAAAAGATTAAAAAAAAGGATTGCCAAAAAAAAATTAATTTTAAAAATTTGGATATATAAAAATGAATCGGATTTTTCTTGTTCCTTTTTAATTCAATTTTTTCTGACGTTTAAAAAACTAAACTTTCTTTTTTTTGAAATTGGATGATGCGCTCAAAGTTCTTCTTTCCATATTTTCTGAAAGAAATCTCGTTTAAACTTCAAAAAAAGGAATCTTCATTTATATTTTTTTATTTCCTTCACTTTTCTTCTTGATCCGAAAAACGTTTTTACTTTTTTTTGGGGTTTTTGATATTTTGATAAGATCCGGTTTGTTTGTCAATGATATTGGAAAAAAAACAGAAGTAACAAAAACAGTGTCAATGAATTTATTTTATTTTTTGGAAAACGGTAATATAAGTTGTAAGAAAACTACAGTAATTTTCTTTATCTGTTCTGTACTATCTTTTTATGCATCCTTTTTAAGCATAATTTTTTTGTTTTTATGATTGCAAAATTGTAAAAATTCGAAATTAAAGCTAAAGCACATTCTTTGTAAAAATTTTACCGCATCGGTTAAAAAAATTGCCATAAGTAAAACTAGTTTTTGTTGAAATTTAAAAATGCAAAATAAATTCCAAAAAAATATTTTTGATTTGTAAATCACAAATTAGAAATCGAAAGTTAATTTTTTTGTGAAAGTTTTACAGTAGCATTAATGAAAGACAGGGGTGCTGATCTGGGCCAAAAAAAATTTCGGTTTTTTAACTATAACTTTTTTGCATTTTATTTTAATTAAATTTTTTCTTTTGCCATTGATTTTCATTATTTGATATGCAATTTTAGTGACTTGAATATTTAGAAATATGGAAAAATAAAAACATAGACCAAAAAGATCAAAATTTCTAAATCGTTTCAATATATTTTTTCAATGGCAAAAGTTTAATTAAAAACTGCTATATAATGATGTTGTCAAAAAAACTGAAGTTCTGAAGGTTACAGTAATTATTTTGTTGTTTACCACCATTTTTTGACCCCTTTCTGCATTCTTTTTTTAAACACTTAAACAAAATTGTAAAGTTCAAGGGCGGATGATTTTATATATAAATTAATGAATAAAAGAAAAATGAGAGATGAATAAAAGGGCTATATCTATATCCATGTATAGAAGATTAACAAGCTTTTTCCATGGCCTCCGGGTATGATCATAACAAAAAAGTGGGGAGATAGATTTTTTAAATTTCTTTTATAACTTTTTTTTATGTGGTGTTTTTTTTTTGTTTCGGGAAAGACAAGTTTTTCTTGCAGATATCTGTTTCCAAGAGGAATTTATTTTATTTCAGTTTTATTTTTCTTTCTCTATCTCTCTTTGAAAAAAAGCTTTCCGAGAATATTTTTTTTTCGGTGTATCACTATTTTTTATATTTTAAAACAATTAAACAAAACTAATTTGTTTTTCTTTGCAGGAGTCAGAAAAGTTATGAATCGAGTAATAATAATAGTGTGCTGGATTTTTGCAATAAATTTTGTTAAAAATGTTCAATCAATTCCAATTCCAAATGGACAAGTTGGTAAGAAAAATGGCTTTTTTTGGGGGGAAAGTGATGAAAAAAATGTTTGTTTTTAGGAAGAGCTGAAGTTGAATGTGGAGAAGATTCAATTGATATTGTATTTTTAACAGAAGATACATTTCAAGGAAGAGTTTTTGTTGTTGGACATGCAAATGATCCAGATTGTGTTACACGGGATGTTGGCCGTCGGCAAACTTCAATTTCTGTTAAAAAAGATCGCTGCGGAGTTGTCACTGTTCGATCGGTAGCTTTTTACTTTTGTTTTTATCAGAGCTGATAAATTTGTTGTCTTTAAAATTTTCTGCGCGAGACGTTTCACTTGATATTTTGATGCATAGATGCATCTAAATATCAAGTGAAACGTCTGCTCGAGACATCTATAGATGTCTCGAGCAGAAAATTTTAGAAGCATCGAAATTATTAGCTCTGATTGTTATTCCTAAAATAAACATATAACTATTATAGAATGACCCTCCTGGACTTTTTGTAAATGTAAAAATTATGATTTCATTCCATGAAGAATTTATTACAAAAGTTGATCGAGTTTGTTTTTATTTTTACAATATCTTTTACACATTTACATAATCCCATTTTAAGGGATATGAAATCAGTTGTTTCTATATGGAAGCGGATAAAACAGTTACATATCCAATTTCTGTGTCAATGGCATCTTTGGTGCCATTTACAGAAATTGCTGAAATGCCTCGATGCCGATATGAGGTATTAGATCCTATATCTCGTGAACCACTTTCGGTTGTTGCAGTTGGTTCAAAACTTTTACATACATGGACTTGCGATTCATCAGCTCCAAATCTTTGGTGTATGACTGTACATAATTGTTTTATTGAAGATGGATCTGGAACTGAATTTACAATTCTTAATGATCAAGGGTAATAAATTTTAAATTATTATAACCTTTAATTTATTCATTTTAAAGATGTGCCATTGATCGATATTTATTGGATAACCTTGAATATGGCCCTGGACTTCTTATGGCACAAAAAGAAGCACATGCAATTAAATTTGCTGATAAAGTTGTCGTAAATTTTCAATGCTCAATTCGACTTGATATTAAAGATGGTGAATGCCCTGTAAGCTATTTACATATTTTTAAAAATCTTATCTTTTGAACTTTTGGCCCTTTAATGCCTTTCTTCTCCCTCACTTTGTATTCTTATTGCCCTACAATTCCCATTTTTTAATACCTTTTAAAAAAATCCCTCCACGAGGTAACCATCTTTTTCCCGTTTGACGTCTTCAAAAAATGAACTAATGACTTCAAAAATGTTATTTTTCAATTATTATTTTTAGATTCCACAATGTCCAGACTTAAAAAATCAAAAAAAGCTTCTTAAACGTCGCTCTGCCGAAGAGAAACTTAATGCCACAGGGAGAATCAGCAATTTGGATATTGATGTTCGAGCTGGCATGAATGTTTTTGATCCTGAATTAGATTTAGGAGCTCCAGATAAAAGTGCTGAACTTTCAAATAATTTCAAATTACCTTTAAATAATTGTATTCCAATTGAATCTTTAATCCTTCCAAGCGCCACAGCCGTTTCATTAATTATTTCGTTATTGACAGTAATCGTTTATCTCTTTGTGAGGAAATCATCATCCGTTTCACAAAAATAATTTTTAAAACATTTGTATATTTTATTTTTTTATTATTTGATATGTGCAATATTATTATTTTTATTAGCCCCCGTGCAATTCCATCATTTTACATTTTTATATAAAAATATTTAAAAAAATGAGACAAGAAATTTTTTGGATGATGTTTAAAATACAAAACGGAAATATGTATTTATATTTTTATCAAAAAAAAGTGATGATGTAAATACGTAATCAAAAAATAATGCGGCTTATTATCCCATTTATTTATTACTCGGAAAGATAGAAAAAAACACAATGCTAAAACTCAGTATTCAATTAATTAATTGACATTATAAACATACTTCTTTTTTTTGCATGTGTCACAGACTCGCAAAAGTATACTGTATGTTTATTTATTTATAGGATTTCTTTAATCTTTAAATAAATAAATAAAAATACATTTCGCACGTATAAAATTTTTAAATAAAAATGTTAATAATAAGAAAAGCAACTGAAGCAAAAAAATTGTTAATTATTTTTAAAATCAAAACAACTACTTTCCTTTTATCCCTAAAATAAAAAACACAATTTTTAAAGATTTTAATTCAAATTTTTAAAAAAGTGTTTTTGCAAAATTTATCACTAAAACCTCCAAAAGTCTTATCTTTCTTCAACAAATGATAATCACTTGAAAAATTTTTTTAAATCCTCTCATTCCTTCATATTATTTGAATTATTAAAATATTTGTAAAAATACTTCAACAAAACTACAATCTTATAAAAAAGAAGAGTTAATTCACCTGTAAAATATTTTTTTCTTCTATTAAAGACGCGGACGGTAACAGTGGCGGCGGCTTCTCTATTTTAACACTCAAAAAAATGTGAGAAGATTACACCACCACCTTCTTTTTCCTTTTTTTTTTTTGTTGTTTCTAAGCGACAGAAAAAAAGTCGAATTTAAAAAAAAGTGAATAATGTACATAGAAAAAAGGTCGGTCACATATATTTATTTATAATAATAAATCGATGATCGTCTTCTTCCCATTATTATTATTTTACTTGTGTTTTTTAATCACAAAAGAACTACATTGTGAGTGAGGAATATACAGCATTATAGCCCATCCAAAAGTTGTGAAATATTGTTTAAAAATAGTAGTAAAAAAATTCAATGCGAAATTCAAAAATGTTAAAAATGTTCAAGTTTCATAAAAAATGGAATTTTGAAAAAAAATTACAGCGGTTTTGAAAGTTGTGTTTTTTTTGTTGAAACACATATAAATTTGCTGCGTGCAACATGCATTGCGTTTGCAGCGACAATTTTAAAATTTGTGAGAAACGAACATTTTCGATGACCGAGTTGATGGAATGATTTTTTGGTTTCTTTTAAAATTTTTGTGTGTGTGTTTCCTTTTTTTAAATGATGTCAAACGCTGCTGCTGTTTTTTTGTAAATTTTTAATTTTTTGTGCTTAATTAACTCTTTTTTATCAATCAACACCATTGATAAGCTATCAGCGGTAACTCCAAAACTACATTTACATTTTCTTAATTAGTTGTAATTTTCTTTTCGCGTTTTTTTAAATCGTTAATTTTTTGTAGTATGTGTTTAATTTGTCTTTATTGAAACTTTTAGAATGTCAAATAAAATACAGATATCTCAAAAATCATCACCTTCTACAATGCCAATCAATAATATCCAACAACCTCCAATTTCAACACAACAGCAACAACCTGGAACACTTTCGAATCCAGCAGTAGTACCACAGCAGCAGCAAACTATATTAAAAGAAGATGATAAAATGCCATTATTTTTAATAAAATTATGGAATATTGTTGAAGATCCATCATTTTGGGATATAATTAGATGGGATGAAAGCGGTAAGGAACTTTTTTGGATAGATATGCTTTTTACATGAATATTGAATCAATTAATGAAGCATTCTTTTTATAGGTTATAGCTTTCATATTCTTGATCCATATAGTTTTTGCCGAAATGTTCTTCCACAATATTTTAAACATAATAATCTAAATAGTCTTATTCGACAATTGAATATGTATGGATTTCGTAAAATGACTCCAATTGAAAGGACATCACTTGCAAGATTGGAATCTGATCAGGATCATCTTGAATTCTCTCATCCTTGCTTCGTCCGTGATCATCCTGAATTGCTTACACAAATTAAAAGAAAAATTCCAACAACTCGAAGAGATGATGGTGTCTCAGCTCAACCTTCAAAAGATTTAGCAAATGTTTTGGAAGAAGTTCGGGTTTTACGGGAACGTCAAAAAACAATGGAAGAAAGAATGAATGAACTTGTAACGTAAGCATTTTTCTATATTGCATCATGTATACCGTAACTAAAAAACTTTTTTAGAGATAATAATGCAATGTGGCAACAAATGACTTCAATGCGTGCTGCACATGCTAAGCAACAACAAATAGTTAATAAATTGGTACAGTTTTTGGTTACTTTAGTTCAACCAAAACGACTTTCAAAACGTCATATGCTTGCAATTGATGAATTTGCATCACCAAAAAGAGCTCGAACATCTGAAGCTCCTGAAAATAATGGTATCAGTAGCCAATCACTGCAAACAATTCAACAAAGTAATGTCAATGATATTCTTGATCATCTTATGAAAGAAATATCAAAATCTAATGCTGAAATTAATTTACCTTCAACACAAAATGGACCTATTATTAGTGATGTTACAGATGAATTGGATCATCTTTCTACAACTGGTACAGGACAAATGAGTCAAGGAGATTTTCTTAATCACCGTTCAAATAATTCACCTTCTATGGGGGTATATGATCCAAATGCTTTTGGTTATCAGGTATGTTTTTGATTTTTCGTTATACAGTAATAGTTTGAATTTTTTTAGAATCAACTTCAACCTCATATGATCCCTGTTTCTCAACAACAACAACAACGTCCACCATCAACACAACAGCAGCAACAACAAGCAATTCCACAAGTCCTTTCTCCAAATGTAATGCCAGATGATCCACTTGTTTTATCACCAAATGGTGAACTTGGTTTTACTTCAAATGATTTTGCTGATTATCTTAGTGGTGTAGATGGAAGTATTGAAAGTTGTCGAGATTTAATTGGAGATCATTGGAATTCATTTGATTTTGATAATTTATTAAATTCATCTGATCCATCTCCTCCTGGAGCAGAACATAGCTTTTCACAACAACAACCACTTTCTCTTGAACAAATTCATCCACAATATCATGATTCTATTTATCCATCTCCTACAAATATTTCAACTGCAATCCCAGTATCTCAACAACAACCGCAACAATCAACTCAGCAACAACATCAATCAATTAAAACTCCACCACAAATGGTAGCATTTCAACCACAGCCTCAAGTATTATCGTCTCCAAATAGAAATTATGGTAATCGTCGCAAGCGTTAAAATATTGAAGGATGGTTAATTTTATAATATTATCTTTAAATCCTGTTATTAGTAGATATTTATTGTTTGAGAGCAGGATTTTTCTTCTATGTTTTTTGTTTATTCTTTTATAATTGTTCATTTAAATTAAAATACGCGTTTTTATTATATTATTTTTCTTATATTTTCTTCAATTGAAGCTAGCCTTTTTTCTAATTGTTAAAAATGGAAAAGGTTAATTTTCCTAATGAAGTCATTTTTTAGTCTGGGATTTGAGGGGGGCTTATTTTCTTTTTTTGCCGAAAACATTTATTTTATGCGTTATTATTAGTTTCTGTCGGGGATTGAAAAAGATTTGTGATTTGTAAATGTGTTTTATTTTGAAAGAATAATGAAAAAAAGTTTTAATTATATCATTTTTTATTAAATTATAAAAACTCAACAAAAACAAAAAAGACAAAAAAACGTAGAATTAAAAATCACTATCATAATCCAAGTCATCAATTGTTGTATCTTCAGGATCAGCATTTTTGATTGTTGAAAGATATATACAAGTTTCAGGTGAAATTTTATGTCCAACCTGACATTCTGATCGAACAGGACAAAAATTACATATTGCATATGTTGTACCATCTGCGCCAGCTTTGGTCGTCCGGTAACGATAATATCCTTGTGTATCGGTTTTATAAATTCGATTATGCTTCCATGCCAGATCTAAGATATATTCAATATCATTTTCATTTACAGCAACAGTACAAATATTCTTTGATTTAATAAATTCTGTAACTTCTGAGACATGTGTACAACTTTCACGTAATGCATCGATCTTCTTTGGATTTTTAGCAAAAGCTTTTTGATGTCGTTTCTAAAATGTATGGGTATTAAGAGAGAACAAAAAGGTGAAAAGAGGACGAACCTGAAGAAAGACAACACTAACATCCATTAAAGTTTGAACAAAGCTTGAATCAACTTCTTGATTACTGTAAAATACACCACCGCTAACACTTTCGTCTGCTTCAATATTGTATAACATATAACATTTTCGAGTTGTTCCAACAGCTTTAATTGCTTTAACATGCTTCTTCTTTTCTAAATTCTTAAGGACCCGTTTCATTTGAGTTTCAGGAAGTCCGCTTCGATCCCGTATTTCTTTTATCCAAATTCCTTTGGTACTTGATTCTTCAATTAATGAAAAGACCTACAAAAATAGATATAAATTTGATGAAACAGATAATTTAAATACACTTACCAATTGCTCTTCTGCAGTTAAATCAGTTAGCTGAGTACCCTTTGTTAAACGAAGTAGAAATCCACCACCAGCATCTGCAGAAACCATTTCAACAGCCCTGCTTCCAAGAAGTTTATTAACAACTTTATCCACGGGTTCATTATTACAGAATTCTTTTAGTTGATTACTTGGAATACCATCTGGTGCTTCTTTAAGAGCGGCTAATATCTTTGCTTCGGAAGTCATATTTCTGCAAAAGTTTAAAAAGTTATAAAAATATAAAATGCTGGAATTTTTATAACTTTTTTAGTAGACAACTTCAAATATATTTTTTTCACATTATTTTGTTGCAAGTGAGAAAAGTTTTCGTGCCGAGAACAAATGAAGAAACTTTTATTGGGAAAACTTTTGTTCAGATACTGTAGAATCTGTTGCAACGGTTTCACGAAAAAACATTAAACATTAATTTCATGGTGCTAGGACAAAAAAAATGAAGACAAAAAAATATTTAACAAAGTGCCGCCTTTGATAAATATTTTTTTTGTCTTTTTTTTGACCGTTCACCAATTTGATCATAAAAAGCTTTTTCAAAAATATTCAAGAAATAAAAAAACCAAATTTTTCAACAAACAATTTTACTCTTTTTTATTATAAAAAAATTTTATAAATTTAAAAAAGAATAAAATTGTTTTTAGACTTGCTCAAAGCAAAATAGAAAGAAGGATGCTAAATGTAAGACTGATTTGATTTTGCAATAAATTAAGCATTTTTTAAAACAATAACAAAAACCTATATTGCTTCTACATGAATTATGCTTTCTTGTTTGTTTTTATTTTTTGCTGCAAATATTCAAAATGATTTGTAGCGATAATAAATTCATTTTTGAACTTTTGAGATTCGGCAACAAAAAACTGTTGATGTTTGAAAAGTAATCAACAGAATATTTGTATGCAAATTTTTGAAATTTTTATGATTTTTACAAGTTTACGAAATTGACAACTCTTCAAAAGTCGAATCTAAAACATCGAAGAAATTTTAATATGATTATTTTTGGATTTACAAATATCAGTAAAATAAATTTGAAAAAATGTAACATCCGCAAAAAATGTTTTGCTTTTTTAAAAAAAAAGACAAAAGATTCTTCGCGAAAAAAGAAAACAACGATCACTTTTTTTCTCAGATGATTCATAGCTATATTTTGTTGGAAAATTTGTAAAAAAATTTTTGTATTGTTTTAAAAAAGTAGATATTGGTTTACAAAAAAAATGTTTGAAAATTATTATTTTTGGGATATTTTTGGATTTATACTTTCAATTTTAATGATATTTTGTTCTGTAATACATGGATTTCGAATGTTTTGTATTATTAAAACAAATGTAAAAAATTGGAGCGGTGGTTTTCTTGAATGGATTTCACTTTTTATTGTAGCAGGTGAAAATTATTCTCGATTAGTTTCTACAATTTGGGCCAAACATAAAAGACTGATTTATGGGGTTATTAAAAATAAAAAAATAATTTGGGTAATTGATTCATTTTTGTTCTTTGAAAATGTTCGTTTTGAATGGGAAGAAAAAAGATGGAAAAATTTAATTATTCGTGGATTTATTTATGTTTTTACAATAATATTTTATCACATTCTTGTGCCAATTTATACTTTATTTATGGCATTAATGATTATTGGAACTGCAAAAGATTTAATTAAAGATTTCATATATCCTTATCAAACAAATTTTAATTTTCAAACTCTTCCATTTCCGATTCAACAACGATTTCTTGAACTTCAAAAACCTGTTACAAAATATCGATTTTCAAAAGCTTATTTTAAGCCTTCATTAAAATTCACCTACAATAAAATTTATGTTGATAATCTGTATATTCGAAGATCAAAAAAGTGCCATATGATTTATGAGAATTATGTTAAACAACAATCTTCAACAATTATTCAACCAAATTTATCTATCGGCTGTAATATTGGTGTTGAATGTGATTGCTTGGAAGCAATGTTAAGTAAAATTTCTGTTTTAAATGGAATATATGCAACATTACTTTCACCAAATTGTCTTTCACAAGAATTATCACATTTTGATTATTCAAATCAGTGTTTTCCCGATTCCATTTTTTCCGATTCCGATCCGGAATCGATTCCATTTTGCTTTTCCGATCCCGGTTCCGATTCCGGTTCCACCGATTCTCGTTCCGATTCCGATTCCATCGATTCCGATTCCTCAAAAATTTTTTTGCTCAAAATGCTTCAAAAATGAGGTTTTATAATGTTTTTTGGCAGAAAAACACATAATTAAGTAATAATAGACATATTTCTATCATTTTCAATCAAAAAACTGAAGAAAATTCTTTTCCAATTTTCAGCTTTTTCACGTGGATAAAACTTAAAAAAATATTTTTTTTGATTTTTGCGTTAAAACTGTCCAAAATTGATCAAAAACTATAAAAATCATGTTTTTAAACACATTCGGGCATAAAAAATCCTTAGACAAGCTTTCACATAACCGAAAATGCATTTTTGTAATTACATCAGCTGGAATCGATTCCATTTTTTCCGATTCCAATCCGATTCCATCGATTCTCGTTCCGATTCCGATTCTTTCCGATCCCCTTATGAGGAATCGGAATCGGGATCGGGAAAACACTGATTCAAATGTTAAATTTCTTGAAATTTATCAATCAACGTTGAATTCAAATGATTTGGAAATTATTTCAACAATGTCATTAAAACGTGTTTCTCTTTATATTTATGATGATGAAAGCATTGCTGATAAAATGAAAGAAATTTTGAAAGCTGTAATTGGTGTTCCACATTTAAGGTATAAAATTTAAAATTCATTTTAGGATTGACCCTTTTTTTTTGTCATTTCTTTTTCATTTTAACGTTTTTGAACCTGAAGATCAAGCAAAAGAAGAGCAGAAAATTGCCTGATCATCAAGTTCATTCCAATTTTTTAAAGTCAAATGAAAAACATATCAAACCGGTCATTTTAAACAAAAATTAAAAAACAAAATTTTAGAATTTGGTTTACTGGTGAATGTCATAACCCAGATGAATTTGCAGAATATCTTGTTGAATGGGTCCTTAAAAATGGATATATTGAATCCATTGTATGCACCGGATTATTCATGGGTGAACAAATTGCATTTAAAAGCTCAAAAGAATCAAGTATTACGGATATTTATTTGGGTCGAATAACTGAATAATCTTTATTATTAAAACTAAAATTTTAACAAACTTTTGTTTATTTTTTAAAATTTTTTAATCAACAAACTTTAAATTTTAATACAGTGTGTCCATAAGGATGGACAGGGGCCCGGCCTGAAAATTTGGGCTCTTTTTAACACCATCCTTGTCCGCCCCCATTAATTTTCTTTTTTTTCATATAAAAGTTTAAGATTAATAATTTTAAGAAATTAAAAACAGAGCCATTTGAACATATTTTTTATTCCAAAAATTGTTTCATTTTGTAATTTTAGTGTTATCTAACATCGCAATAAAACTACCACTGCTTTTTTTTATTGTTCAGAAACATAAATAAAAGCTAAAAAAATCAATCCAAGAATGTCAACTTTCAATTTTTGGGAATAATAAATTTTTTGTAAGGTTATTAAAAGATAATGGTAGGTTTTAATAACAAATGGTAAAATTTAAAACAGTGGCGCGCAGACTTATGCGCTTCTGACATTGTACAAAAAATACCGATGCTTCTTAAAACGATTTCGATACAGGTACTTAAAAAAATTGAGTTGATACCAAGAAAATTTTATCTATAATGACGAAATCTAAAATTTTTGATGGATAACACAATAAAAATTTTTTTTCAACAAATTTAAACACTTTCAGGTGGTTTTTTATAAAAAATTTTTTTCCAGGGACTTCTGCGGTTTCGTTCCCCTCACTTTTTTCATTCACAAACACAACCGCTCATTCCAACCACCCGCCACAAACTCACTATTTTTATGCAAATTTGTGAATGAAAAAAAAGCGAAGGGGCAAAACTGCAGAAGTGCCTTTTTCAAAAATGATATGCTGCACCTTTTGAGTTAAGATATGCCAAAATTTCGTATGTTTCTCCACCGCCTGTTATATTAAATGCCTTCTTCTTGTTCGACACTATTATACACAGTACATCAATTTTTCAAAGTTCTCAAATGTTTCGGTCTTTGTAATTTTTATTCCTGCAGATTAAAAAACAACAGAATTTTCAAAAAAAAATTTATTTGTTTAATATTTTTTTGGTACATAAAAGATTACATTTAAAATTTTTAAGGTTTAAAAAAAACCTAAAGTTTTAATTATTTAAAAAAAGAACTGATTTTGCTGGCGTCATTAAAAAATAAGAACGAAAAAAAGAGAGAAGTCAACTTTCAAAATACAAACACACACAGATAAATGAAGAAGAAGCAAACTATTAAATATCTGTGACGACTTTTCTTCTATCATCTCTCTTTTCTTTGCTTGAAAAATGAAAGTGAAGCTTGTTTAACGACGACGATGGTGATATTAAACTTACAGGAAATATCACTCCTCACTTTTCATTTTTTAGCTAGAGAAAAGCACTTTAAAAAAACGTTTCTAAAAGTGTCTCAAAAAATCATTGAATTTAAGTTTTTGCTTTCTTTCTTTTTTTTTGTTTCAAGCGTGGAATTATTTTTAGATAAACTTTTAAAAGTTTTTCAGTTTTTGATATTTTTGTAAAATTAGAAAATAATTTGAATGAATCAAATTTTAAAATGAGGGTGTCTCAAAAAAAGTTTGAATTTGTTTTGGGTGGCAAATTATATGGGTTCAGTTTAAACGGTTTTCACAGTTGAATTCAGCGTTGATTTACTTTCAAAAATTCTAATTTTTTCGAAACACGAAACAAAATCCTGTCTAATTTTGAGTTCAAAACCGATTTCTTTTAAAACAAAACCATACAATTTGCCAGCTACTTTCGCATTATTTGTTTTTTAAATAACTCTTTAAAAACAGCATTATTTTTATTTTTACTGTAAATTTGTACTTTTTATCTCAAAAATGACTAACCTACTTTTTTTGTTTTACACCTCTTTTTTATGTTTTTTCTGTATGGAAAGTCTTCTGGGACTGACTTTTATCTAAAATAATGTATAAAAATATAACAACTAATTAAAGAAAAGTAAAAATTGAATAAACACAAAAAATTTTTATAAGGTTTCTTGTTTGCAAAAAAATACAAGCATCACTAATTTAGTCCTTTTTTCCTAGGCTTTGAAAAAAAAGGTAAAAGTTTAAATTAAAAATTATTTTTTATCAAAAGAAAAACCTTTTTTTAATGCTTAATTTAGAAATATTTTTTTCTCTCAAAAAATGTCACCATGGCATTAAAAAATACTGCAAGTTCTTTTACATTTTTTGCTGTCTCATTTTTGACGCTACTTTTTTTGGTTTCCATTTTTATTGCTTCTTTCTTTTTAAATTTTTTGCGCAAAGATGTTTTTTTTCTTTTACTTTTTTAAAAACGTTCAAAAGCAAAAAAGAAGAAAAGTCATTTTTTTTGTAAGCTTCTTTCTATAATCTTTCCTTCCGTTTTTGTTATTCGAAAAACATACATATTTAATCCTTTTTCAAATAATTCACCTTTCTTTTTCATTCAAATACAATAAATATAAAAAAATCAGGAATGTTACATCACGTCTGAATCAAGCGGTGATTTTTCTTTTTCTAAGGGCGGGCCGCTTAACTGCCAGCTGCGTGTCTCAGTTGGTCGCACGTCTGGTTGCGACACAAAATGAACGAAAAGGTTCGATTCCTCTTTGTGTCAAAAAAATTCATTTGTGTTTTAATTTAAATTTAAAAAAACAATTTAAATTAAAAAAACATTAATTTAATACAGAAAAAAAATTTATTAATTGTGGTAAAAAAAATGTATCGAAAATTTGTTATTATTTATGCAAAAAAAACTGAAAGTAATTTTTGCTGCATTTGGTTCATCTCGACTTTTATGTTTTGATCAAGTATTTGGACATATTGTAAATGTAACAAAAGATAAACAACCAACTTTTACATGTGCTGGAGTATTGGCATTTACACCATTTCCAGATGATGGAGAAATTATTGATATTAAAGTGAATGCAGATTTATCAAAAGGTATTTTGATTGGTAAAGGATATGTTTACTGCTTTTCAACTCCTGATATTCGAGGAATAAATCATCGTGCAACATCTTCTTCAGATATAATGGAAAATAAAATTCCTGTAACGTATGTTCTTAAGCTGTTTTTTTCCTGTAATTCTAACCGATTATTTTTCAGGTTACAAACTATTGGAGCTATTCCAAATAACCAAAATATTCTTAAAGTGACATGGCTCAGTTCAACTGCAACAAAAAAGACTTATCAATTTGCGATTTTATTGGAATCTTATATGCTGATAGTACTCAGGTTTGTTTATTCAATGTTAAACATATCTTAAAAATTAACTTTTAGTGTAATTGATGTAAAATACCCTCAAAAGGAACGTCGAATTGATTGCAAATCTGTTATTCATGGTTCAATCAAAGAAGAACAATTCAAAGGTTTTGGGTTATCCAAAGTTATTGTCTCTTTTGACTTTGGTCCTTGTTTTGTTGACAAAAATTATATTACTACCTTTGCAATTGATAATGAATCAGAAATTTATTACACTTCTTTATCCACTTTATCTTCAAGCATCAAGTTTGTCATTTTACATTTGTAAGGTTATTACATCCATTCATTTTAGAGTTAATCCATTCATTGCCCTGTATGGTTTAAAAATGGTAACATGAATTTAGAACCCATGGATATGACTTTTCTTAAGCACCCACATGCTGATTCATTGTTTCACATCTATTAGCATGTCATATTTTTTAACTTGTTTCTTGCAATGGTAATTTCCGCTCTGCTGCTATTCTTGTTGATCCACCTGTTTCTGATGATTATGATCGCTATATTTTTTAACTGGTTCAGAAGGACAAGTTCATCATCGACTTTTATTGTAAGAAATGTTTTCATTTTTGGTTTTAAATAATGTGTATCTTTTAAGAAGCTATTCCAAGCTGCACCAATAACAAGGCATTTAATTCCTTCAAATTTATATACAAACGAAGAAACATTTATTAGAGCTGCTCCATTACCAGCAGATATACCAAAAATGAAAAATGATACAAATTTATCATATGAAGATTCACTCAATTTATTTTCTGAAATATTCATAAAGCTGGTTGATTTAGCTTCAAATATTGTTGCTCTAACACATGATGTAATCAAAAAATCTGAAGCTATTTCAACTTTAAATGATAAATTACAATTAATAAATTTTTTTTCTGTATTAAATTAATGTTTTTTTAATTTAAATTGTTTTTTTAAATTTAAATTAAAACACAAATGAATTTTTTATGACACAAAGAGGAATCGAACCTTTTCGTTCATTTTGTGTCGCAACCAGGCGCGCGACCAACTGAGACACGCAGCGGGCAGTAAAGCGGCCCGCCCTTAGAAAAAGAAAAATCACCGCTCTCCCTCTCTTTGATTCAGACGTGACATAAAATAATAAAATTTTCTTTTCCGTATTTTCGCGATAATAATAATAATTCCAAATCAAAACATAAAAAAAATATTATAAAAACAAGAAATAATTTTTTCAGTTAATATTATTATTCATCGGGTTCTTCTTCATCATTCCTATTTTGTGGTTGATTTTCTTCAGCATTTTCATTTTCACCTTCTGCTTCAACTTGAGGATTATTAGGTCTTTCACCGGGCCATATGCGACCAAATTGTTCCATCATTGCAGCAAGTCCTGGAATTGCTTGAGCTTCACCACCACCACCAACATCGTCATTATTTGCTGCTGCTGCATTCTAAAAAAAGAATTAACAAGTTAAATCCGACTTTTAAACACAAATTTCTTTTATTTTGCAATCCTTTGTACTTTTTGCTTCTTTTTTCCCACGTACTTAGACAGAAAAAGCAATGTTCAATTCTCGACGCACTGTTGGTTCGTTATTTATTTTTTTAACTTGTTAGACATTCAAACCACTTTAAAAAGATAAATAATAGCCTTGAAAAAAATTACTACTTATACCTCCCCAATATTTTTTTGTTAAAAGCAAAAGTTTTACACTTTTTTATACTTCAAGTAATTCATTTTTTGCTACAAAAAATATGAAAGCCCATTTTCAACATTCTTATTCTCCCAGCTATTTAGATGATGATCATGATGGTCAAAGTGATTTAAAAGAAAGATTTCCCGTTGAAGAACCTGTAACTCTTAAAACGTAAACCCCTTAATTCTATATTTTCGCTTTAAGACCCAACTTTTTTTAGGCCACATGCAATTCTATGTGTAATATTATATTTGTTAACAATGGCATTTTTGGTTATTACATTTGAGCTAATAAAACCAACGCTATTTTTTCTTGAAGAACAACAACCTACTTGATTATTATATTCAGGATTTAAAGATGCAATAACTTGTCCAATCATATTCAAAATTCTATTTGCTGCATTTTCATCACTTTCTCCTCCACCTTCTCTTCCTTCTTCAGTCATATCTTGCCGTGTAGGTTGTTCTCGCTTTTCATATCCACTTCGATGATGCCCCAATATTGGAGGAAATGGATCAACAGCTGGAATTCCAGTTGAACATGAATAAAGATCAAATAAATATCCATGTCTTGCAATAGCATCTGGAACTCCAACATAAATTTTTTTATATCTATAAATTAAATAAATTTTTTGTTATTGTTTTCTTATAAAAAAAAGAACTTACTTTTCTTTTAATTTTGAAATTTTATTTGCAATTTCTTTTGGACGTTCTGTTACTATTGTTTCAATTGATCCTTCAATCCAATTCAAAAAGCCTTCTTTCTTCCAAATATCTTCCAAATTATGATATATATAAATTTTACATAATAATCGAAGACCTTCTGGTGCACTAAAAAAATGTTTACATTTAATTAATTCTTTTAAAACTTTATAAAAAACTTACATTGTAACAAGCATAGGATCAAGTTGTAGAGCTTTCATTACAGCTGGAGATGGTTTAATTTTCATTTCTTCACAAATATCAAATAATATTAATGGAAAGGATGTAATTGCTTCAAAAAGCTAAAAAAATAAAAACATGTTAAAAAAAACATTTTTAAAGATATTTACCAAATTTTGTGCAATTAATTCAAAATCTGGATCATCATTTTCAAGCGCAATAAAATGATGACAAAATGCAATACTGTACATCATATTTGGTAATGAATCTATATGATGTGAAAGCTACAAAACAAAATTTTTTTTTCAAAATAAAGTTTTCAAAACAAACCTTGAAATGTTCATAATAATCCAATAAAAACTGATATTGCCCAGATTTTAGCGCTAAACTATCAACCAATAAATGCATTCCTAAAAGATGTCACAATTATTTGGAACAAAAAGCATTTTTTCAAAACCAACCAAGTGGATCAGATGGATCTTTTAAAAGAATAAGTTTTGCAACATTCAAAGCAATTAAAAAGCATCTTCGTTTAGTTAAAAATTTCAAATGTTTGAAAAGGAGAAGAAACTGTAAAAATTAAATTTTCAAATTTTTTCAAAATCATTTTTGAAAGAACTTACAAATGCTCGATTTTCACGCCAATTATAATCCAATCTTGTATAAGCAGATAAAGTTTCAAAACCATTTGGAAATGCAGATTCACAAATATAAATTGCAAATTCTGAAAAATGTAAAAAAAATATTAAAAAAATTACTTTGAAACGAAAGATCTTTTTTTTTGGTTCTGTAAGCTCATCTTTGATAATATCATTATTAGTCTTTTTGCATATCAAAATTCTTTTTTTAGCAACCTGATAGAAAATGAACATTCTCGTTACACAGTTTTCAAAGTAAAAAAGAAATTTTAATAAAAACTAATTTTTACCTGTAAGATTTCGACTTTCACGGGCATCATCATGTTGTGCGACTTGTTCAGCAAGAATTAATAAAGTATCAACATGAAAACGAGAAGATTCCAAAATTGCTTGCTAAAAAATTAAAAATTATATTTTAAAATACAGTAATAAACGAAAACTTACAAATTCAGCACCAGGAATTTGTGCAATATCCCAAAACATTTGTTGCGCTTCCTGATATCCATTATTATGTTCAAAACGATAATATTTTATACCTTTTATCTTTGGTGCACCATCATCAAGAACAACAGATAATCCTAAAAATAAATGGTTATTTAACATCCATAATCTTAAAAGGGTTAAAAATCATACCAGAATCATATGCAGAAGGCCATTCAGGTTTCTTTGGAATAATTCTAAATGCAGCCATCTTTCTTCCAGTTTTACCTTTTTGTGTTGGAGGAGCTCGAAATCCTGGTCCCAAAATCTTTTTTAATTCAGAATCCGCATTTAAATCCGTAAAAGAAATTTTCAATAATTCTGCCATTTTTTCCACTGTAGAAATTTTTGAATCCAACTTTTTTGCAAATTCTTTCAAATCTTCTTCTTCTCCTTCCTTTTGCTGCTGTTGTTTGTTCTTCTTTTTGTTATTCTTTTTCTTTGTCTTTTTAGAAGATGATGGTTGTTGTGAAGTTTTAGCTTCATGATGTTGATCTTTTTCATCAGAATCTTCTTTCTTTTCTTCTTCATCTTCTAACAATGCAAATTTATTAATCCTTTTTGAAGGCGCAATTTGTTCTTCCTCTTCACTTTCAGAACCTTCAGCATCCTTTTCGTTTTGAATATCTTCATCTCGAGCTAAATTCTTGATTTGTTTTTTCGACATTTCTTCTGTAAAACCAAAATTATTTTTTAAAAAACAAAAACATGCGTTTTGAAAGAATATAAATTGGTCAAAAAACCAAAAAAAGATACGGTAGCTAAAAACAAAAAAATTTCGCTTTATTACAACAATAATATTACTGTACAAAATTCTAATACATTATTCCTATAACTTTTTGTTTATTCAGAAGCTTTTGGAGCTGAAGAATCATTTTCATTTTTATTTGATTCAATTGGCCACCATTTAGGTATAGAAAATTCTAAGCTTTCACCATCTTCTGATAAAAATTTTTGTTTTGTTAAAACTCCTTCAATTGAAACAATACTAATTCCAAAACCATCAAAAATTTTTATCACTTTTCCACGTCGTTTTCCATTTGAATCAAGAACAGATGAATTACTTTTGAGATTTTTTGCTGTAGTTTTGAAAGGTAGCAGACGACTTCGAATAATACCTGTATGATGAGTTCGAGCAATAAGCTCCTGTCCAATATAGCAACCTAAATTTGTTTATTACAAAAATCAGAATGCTTACGTATATTACCTTTATCATAACTAATTCCATTTAAAAAGTCTCCATTAATATTCAACGGTATTTGATCTTTTAATTCTGCATAACCTTCTCCGATTCCCCATTCCAACCTTCTTCGAAGATAATCATCTGAATTTGAAGTTTCTTTAGCATTTCCAAGAAATCGACTACCAAATGTTTGTCCAACTCGAGGATCAACAAAACATCTTTCATTTATTTCATTTGAATTTGAACCAGGAAAAACAAAAAAGATTTCCGTTGAAGGCTTTGTAATTTCAACCTTTTTTCTAAGTCGGTAAAGTGTAAATAGCTTTTCAAGATGTTCAATTCTATCAGCATCTGTTTCTAGCAATATTTCATTTTCTGCTGCTTGTGGCTTATAAATAATAAAATCAGCAACAATTCGGCCTTTGGCATTTAACAAAAATGAATATGCACATTTTGTAGAATCGAGAGTACTGTAATAGCAAAATAATATCACCAAAAATTCAAAAAATGATAACTAAACTTTAAATCTTTTGTCAACAATCCTTGAAGAAATGGTAGAGTTTCTGGTCCTTTAAGCGAAAGTAAAGCACGATGAGCTAATTTTGCAATTTGCATCTTAAAACAAACTACCGTAATCATAATTCAGCTTACAAAGTTTTCACAAATATTAAACTGCTATTTTTTACAGTATGCTAGAAAAATGCCATTTATTATTATTATTTATTTTTTTAAACAGCAAAAACATGATAAAAATTTTAAATTAATTAAATATCACATATCCCACAAACATTATCATAAATGAAACTAATTTATTGAAGAACGAATCCAACTTGTTGTGGCGAAAGATCAGGACATTTCCAATTGTAGAGATAATATTGAAGGAATCCATCACCAATTCCAAACTTGAGTTCTTCAAGGATTAATTCATTTTCCATTATATCAAGAGCATTAAAAACATCAAAATCAGCCTAAAAACAACAACAATATAAACATCAAAAATGATAATAGTTTGTTTACTTTTTTAGCCATAATAAGAGCATTTTGCATAAGATCTTTGAATGGAATTGTTGTTGCAACATTGTAAAAAGAATATGCAGCTTTGATTTGATTATAATTTGGATTACTAACAACTGTTGAAGGCAAATTATAAAATGAACAGAGATCAGTAACATTTTGCTTATCATTTACCAAAACATATGAATAAATAATATTATCACGAGGTAACATAAAATGCTTAAATTCAGCTTCAGTAAAACGTGGATATAATTTATAATTCTTTAAATGATTCATTAAAAGTTTGTAAGCAGATTTGATGTGCTTTTCTTGAAGTGGAATAATATTTTGAAGCGGGGCTTCAGGAACTTTATAAAGTTTGATCGTTCTTGCCATGGTCATTTTATCCTTTAAAGCAGAGAATCCAGTTTCAATAAGCTTTTTAGGATTAAGAGTTCGATGCCAATAACGACAACGTGCAATAGGCTTTGGAATAACAACACCAGCAGTAAAAGTTGCTTGAAAAATTCCTTTAAGATTAACACGCCGAGTAATTTCTTTGATTAAAACAGGAGCAAGACGTTTTGAACGAAGCTTTTTATGAACACAAAGAAAGTTAATTTCAACGCATTTAACATCACGATCATGAACTTGAAGATGACAAGGAATAGCTCCAATAAAGCCAACAAGTTTATTACTTTCATCAACTCGAACACCACAATGCCATACTTTTTGCCATCCAGGTGGCATTAAAGCCCTAAAGAATGAGCATTAAAGATAGAATTAAAAATTAAAAAAAAACAAACCATAACAAAAATTCAGCACTATAATCAAAGCGAAACATGTTATCATCATCTTCAACATAATTCAAAGATAGCAAAGTATAAAGTTCTTTGAGTTCTTCAGGATCTTTAAGATCGACATCCGTCCAATGAAAACCAGGTGGAAGACCATAAGCTTTTTGTTGAACTTGTTCAATAGGTACAGGAGGATTAATATATGTATTTTCTGTGACAACTTCACCAAGTTTAGGAACAGGTTGAGTATTCCAAAATTTAAAACTATAATAAAAAAAAGTTAAAATGTGCATATAAAAAAAGAAACAAACCTTGGAGGTTGTTGCTCTTGTAATTGAAGCTGGCGAAGTTGTTGTTGAACCATATTCATTATATTATTATCACGTTGTGGATTTCCAGCATCTGCTGCACCAGCCAATGGTGCATTGACATCTGCAACAGCCAAATCCAAACCTTCTCGATGTTCATCACGTTTTTCTTCTTTTGGTGAATTTTGATCAGACATTGTTATTTTTTAAGTTACCCAAATACTAAAATATATAATTGTGTTATAAATTTATAATAACAATTTAAAAAAGACTATAGAATTATTCATACCAAAAAAAATGTTTGTTGAACGTTGATTTTTTCTAAGACAACATTCTCACTAAAAATTTCGTTTTTAGACATTTTCAATTTTTTTTTGACCAAAAAATTAATGATTTTTCTTTGAAATTTGTTATAAAACTTTTAAAACAATTTAATTATTAATAATACAATATAATATATTGTTAATCAGTTTTTTGTTTTTAAAACATTAACATAGTTTTTAAATTAATTTGGCATTTAACTATTACGTTTGAATATCATTCAATTTCTCCCTTTCTTTAATTTAAATCCTTTTTTTCCCAAGAAACTAGCTAGCCATTGGTCACAAAAATTTTCCAAAAGGATAAAAAAAGCAAAATGACCTTCAAAAAGCCTGAGGACACTGACTTTACTTTGTGCGCGCATTTTTTATTCTTCGACGACTATATATACTTTTTGAACGGACCCAAAAGTACGTATACGCTGCTGTTCTTTTTTTTTTCTGCTATTTTCTTTCCCGATGAGCTTGGCTTTTTCTTCTTTTTTAGTTGTTACTCACAAAAAAGAAAAATGCAATTCAATGGTGACTCTAACTGCCCACCAGCCTTTTTTCGATTTTGTTAAATTTTCTTTAGCTCAAAAATATAATATTTTTTTCTTCGATCGCCTCCCTTTCTTAAACCCCTTTTTCCACGTACGTTCGTTTTTAATTTGCGACATTTGCAAAATGCATTTGGCAGTTTTTAAGTTTTTGATCGAATATAAATTTTTTATCTATCATAAATCATGCACTGTTAATGACTTTCAAAAATCCTATATTCCCTTCTTGTTTTATAGTTATAAAAAATTACAGATGTCGGATACAGGAGAACCGAAGCCAGAAATTGTTGTTCAAGCAGCTTCAGAAGCTGCAGAACCTACTGCTACAACCGCTTTGCCACCTGTAACCATTACTAGTGAAGCAAAAGAAAAAGTAGAAGAAAATGAAAAACATATTGAAGAGCAGAAAATAGAACCTGAAACCAAAGAAGAAGCAACTGTTGAAGAAAAAACTGAAGAAAAGGAAGCATCTGCTGAAGTGAAAGTAGAAGAGCAACCTTCTGAATCACAATCCGAACAAAAACAGCCCCATCCAGATGAAAATCATAAAGAAGAAACAGCAGAAGTAAAAGAGGAATCATCTAAAAGCAAAGAAGAGCCTTCTGAAGTAAAAGATGAAAAAGTTGTTGTAGCAGAGTCAACAGATGAAGTAAAATTTCCCTTAAAATATTTAGCTAAATCATAAATTTTAGAACCCTGAAGCCGTAGTATCAACAGCACAAGAGGATGAAGAAGAAAATGAAGAGCCGGCACAAGATGAAGAAGCTCCAGATGATGATGAAGATGCAAAAAATCCAGCGTATATTCCTCGAAAAGGTGCTTTTTATATGCATGATTCTCGACAGCAAGCTGAAACAGATGAAGCTGCAGAAACCGAACAACAAAAGCGTTCAAGAGCTGATAAAAAATGGAGTCATGACCTTTTTAACGATAGAAATCAACGACCAAAAACTAAAGCAGAAATTGTAAGAAAATATGGTTATGATATTCGAAAGAAGGAAGGCGAAGAAGGAGATGAAGAGGAAGAAGCTGCAGCAACAACAGAAACACAACCAAAAGAACAACAACGACAAAATAAACGCCAACAACAACAACCACAGAGTCATCAACAAAAACCCAGTCGTGGTGGAGGAACTCGTTCTGGTGAAAGTCGAGATATTGTTCGAAGATCTGATGAAGAAGGTGTTCGAAGACAACCACAAAGAACAATGCCACGTGGTGGAGGTGGAGCTCAACAACAACAAAGTACTCGAACAACTGCATCATCATCAACAACAACATCTCAACACCAAAGAACTTCAGATGCCAATAATCAACAACCAGGACATTTTAAACGAACAATTGTTTCAAGTAATTTAAAAAGAAATGGTGGACCACAAAGACAAGGCAGTTTTGATAATAATCATAATACAAGAGGTGGTGGGGGTAGTGGTGGTGTAAGAAAGCAACAACAATCTGCATTTTCAAGAGATTCTGGAGCTTCAAATGGTGGCCCAAAACCCTTTCGACAACATCAACAACAACAACAACATCCATCATCAAATTCATCACCAAAACATTATCCTCGATCAAAAAATATTTCACATCCACCACTTATCCCACCACAAGGAATTCCAATGGGTGTACCAATGCCATTAATGGCAACTCCAGCAGGTCCACCATTTATTGGTCCACCAATTGCTGTTGTTCCATTGCCAGTTGTTCCACCAGGTGCAGCTGTAGCTGCTGTTGGAGCTGTTCCTGGTGGGCCTGGATATCCACATCCAAGACAGCCAACAGATACAGTATATTTTGATCCAAATTCTCAAACTAATGCTGTTCGGACTCCCCCACAACCTCGGGAACGTCGACGTTTAGAAATTGTTCCACCAACAAATACTTAATTTCTGGCATTTTTTTATTTTATTTAAAAAAAGTTTTCAATGTTTTTCTTTTTGTATTTTACTTTTAAAAGCTTGTTTTTGTTATTTTTTCTTTTATTAATTATTTATGCAAATTTGAAAAAAGGATTCTTATAAAAGTTTAAAATAAAAAAATTGGTTATATCGAACATAAATTTTTAATTCCAACGAAACAAATGAATCAAAAAAGAAAGATTTTAAAATAAATTTATCATAATTAATTATACAGTATTTTCACTACAAATTTTCAAAATGGCTTTAAGGAGCATGAAAATTCCAAAATTTGCTACTTGTAAAAGCCCAAATGTAAAATAAATCAAGCATTAAAATAAGAATTTAAATAACGTAAGTTTATTTATTTGCCCGCAGTTATTTTAGTGGCCCGACGAGCAACGGTAAAATAAAAAAAATTTTACATTTTTAATGTTTGAGGTTGTTTTTTATATTTTTTAGAAGATAAATGAAAAAAGTAGTAAAGTTTTTTAATGTTTTTTGAGTATATTGGCTTTTTTCTCAATACAGTAATCATATGATTAAATTAGTGTTTCAATTGTTGTAAAATTAATTTTTTTTGATTGTATGACGTTTGACCGAAATCCATTTGACCGAAAGACGTTTGACCGAAACAGACATTTGACCGAAAAGTCATATGACCGAAAAGACGTTAGGCCGAAAGACGTTTGACCGAAACAGACATTTGACCGAAAAGTCATATGACCGAAAAGACGTTAGGCCGAAAGACGTTTGACCGAAACAGACATTTGACCGAAAAGTCATATGACCGAAAAGACGTTTGACCGAAAATCCAAAAAACCCTAAGAAACACTAAGGCCTGAGAAATACTGAGAAGCACTGAGGTACATCAAAAGTTTAAAAATATGCAACATTTTTTAGCTGAAGACAGGTTTTTCAGTCAAATGTCCGTTTCGGTCAAACGTCTTTCGGTCAAACATCTTTTCGGTCATATGACTTTTCGGTCAAATGTCGGTTTCGGTCTAACGTCTTTCGGTCAAACGTCTTTCGGTCAAACGTCTTTCGGTCAAATGGATTTCGGTCAAACGTCTGCATACCTTTTTTTTGATTCTCTATTCCAAAAATCTTGTGAACAAACCTTGTTATATATTAATGAAGAAATGCGAATTGTTTATTTCTAATTTATTGGTGTCTGTTTTATTATTTTAATAAATTTTATTATCTACTTTAAAATTTTCTTTTTACTCAAATAATTTGTTGTTACCAAAAACCTTTATGTTTATAAGAAATTCTTGACTTTTTAAAATGCAAAATTTTTATAAAAATTTTGAAATTTTTGCTGTTGAATTTTAATAAATTTATCGAAATTTGTTTTCAGATAAAAATCAGAATTTTACTCATTTTTATATTTTGTTTCTTTATTTAAAAAATAACAATATTTTCAATGTTAGCTTTTGTAAAATTTTTGTTTAAATTTATCGTGTCATACTGTAAATGAATCAGAAATGTTTTTTTATTTCAATTATTTTATTTTATACAAAATTCAAAAAAGTATGAGAATGAAAATATTTACATCAGTAAAAAGAACGAAGTAAATTAATTAAACAAGTGGATAGCTTGCTTTTGTTGCAATTCCGCAATGATTCTTCTTATTTCGGGCCATTCGAACATAACCATTTTCTCCCCAAGTTTCACCCCATGAATTTTTAACAATCCAATAATCGCCATGTTTTGGATCAGTACCATATCCAACAACAAGAACACCATGATCAAGCATTTCAGGTGAGCATTGTGGTTCAAAATATACACCTTCTTTATAAAGTTGGAATGAACGATGTCCGGCATCAATTGCAACAGAGATTGGGCCTTGTGTGGCAACAGCAATTTTAAGTTGTTCTTCATCACCTTCTGGTAAATCAACAAATCCGGTATCATCGGCCCCAACGGTTGCCTTTTTAAAATGGCATTTCTTTTGTGTTCCTTTATATGGATATGAATCTTCTGTATCAATTCCATGATTCTCTTTAATATATTGGAATGCAAAATCCATTAAACCACCATTACAACCATTATTACCATATTTTGCAGAACAATCAACTAAATTTTGTTCACTTAATGATACCAAATTTCCTGATGAACGTTTATGTTGTCCTTCAAGTGAACCAGTTGCAGAAAAAGCCCAACCTAAAATTTTTTAAAAAAACATAAAAACTACAATATTTTGAAAGAACTTACATGATCCACACATTCCTTGATTTTTTACATCTGTTACATAACCATGTTCCCGCCAATCAAGAGATTCTGGAATATCCGCATTCAATGGTGCCAACCACCGTGAAGAATTTCGAATTCCTGAATCACCATATAATCTTCGATAACCATTTAATTTTTGATATTCAGAAAATGGAAGATCTGCAATATGATTTATTCCAATTTTATATGTAACATCTCCTTTTTCATATGCATCATTATGTCGACGAACATGTTGTTGAGAAGCTAAAAATGCAAGCATTCTTTCATTTTCAATTTCATTATCATTGAATCGTTTTGCTAAAAATATATGCAATAATTAACAAATGTAAAAAAAATGATAAAACTTACAATGTAAACCTTTATATGATTCCCAATCTTGATATCCTTGATTGATTAATTGTTTTAAAGAATCCCGTGTACGAACATATTGACGATTTCGGCTTCGATGTGCTTCAACAATTTCATCATCGTTTGTATTTGTTGAATCATCATTTGTACTTAATTGCCATCTATAACAAAAAAAGTTGGTCATTAAAACATTAATACTTTTAAATTTTTATTTTGATGACTTTTATGACTATCTTTCAAAGACCTCCAAAGAGCTTTTTTGATAACAGACTATTTCAGCAGCAATAAAAAAAACGCTTATCAGTTTTTCTCTCGTGAAGAATCGAAAAAAAGAGGTCAGTAAAAAAACATTTTCATTTAAACTTTGATCAGTAAATAAAAATATGAGATTCAAAAAAAACATTGATGAAAAGTTTATTGACCGATTGGCTATTTTTAGAATTGATAAAAATTTTCTAGCAAATATAGTGGCATGATTTATTACAATTTTTGGATTACTGTAACAAAGATTTCTCAAAAACAATTTTTTTAAAATTTAAGAGACATCCAATTTCAATAAAAAATGTATATCGAATTAATGCAATTTCGTTTGACAAAAAGTTTTTTTTTAAATAGTTCTGAATAAAAATTGTATTACTGTCGAATTTAATTTTATGTGAAAGCGCTTTAAAAAATTTTTTTCGAATTTGTGGATTATTTATAAATTTTTAAACTATTGGTCATGGCCCCATTTTTTTAGTTTTTTACTACAGTAACAAATTTAACAAAAAAAAACATACCGTTTATATCGATCATCATGACTTGCTAAAATGCAAGTTAATCCAAAAAGGAGTAAAGCTATTGCAGTTTTTGAGATCATATCTAAAAAACATTTAAAGACTCATTTCAATCCAAAAAATCAGTTGATTCAAAAAAAAAGCTCGAAACTAAAATTAAAATTTGGAAATAGAAATGTACTTTGAAAAAAAAAGAAGACTGGTTCCGTTTTCAAAGAGCGAAATGTTGAAATTGGTAATAAAAAACAGAAAAAAAATTTTTGTGCCATCTTTGGTGGTATACCAAAAATAAATGAAAATTTGAGCTATAAATGAAAGCCCTTTTATATGAGAGAAATTTGATTGGCACCGCCTTCTTTCTTTCCATCTATTATCTTTCTTCACTATATTTTCTTTTTTGTTGAAAGAGACAAGGACAAGGCTGTCATCGTCGATCATCACCCATCTGTACTTGGGAAGGCAGGCAGGCAACAACCACACGTTCATTGCCCCCCTCTTTATTTTTTTTCTTCTTCTCTATCAAAATAATTTTTTTTTCAATCGTCTACAAAGAAGACGAAGAAAGATAATAATAATAACCCTTTCTTCTTTGTCCATCCTTCTTCTTTTTTCAAAAAAAGTTTGTGTGGTCTTATGACTGTGGCATTTGCCTTGTCTTGCTTGATCCAAATAAAGAAAAAAGGACATAAAAAAAGGTGTAATTTGTGTAAAAAACAAAATAAACATAAGAAAAAAAGTGCTGTTTCGCCTTGGTTACAACTAGACAGCTGTAAATCTTTTTGTTAAAAATCAGTTTTATTAAATAATAGGCTCATCAGTAGTTGATTATACGTACTGGGTTTTGAAAAATTTTTTATTTGCAAATGAAAGTTTTCTCTTTTTGAGTTTCTATTTCAATAATTGTGTGACCTCTTATTGTTTTTCACTTATTGTTCTTTTCTTAATTAGATAACTATTCTCTCTGCAGGGTGAAAATATTTTATTGATTTATTTATTTTTTATACTCTCTTTGGAAGGTGAAAAATCTTCTGTTTATTTATTTATCCCCGAAGGGGATTTCTTTACTCTTTAAAAATATTTTTGACTTACTTTTGTAAGCATTTTATCAAATAATATATTTGGATAGTTAACTTCTTGTAACTCTTTTTGTAAAGTTTTAATTCTCTCTTCAAAATGGATTGCGTCGGAAGACGCCCTTTTGATTCTTAGAATTTCTCCAAAAATTATTGCGTTTTTAATGTTAGCTGGCATATATGATGAATAGTCTGTTATCCGTATTACTTTAAAGTTATAATCGTCTGTTTTATTATACAATTTTGTTGTAATAATACCTTGTTGGTTGACTTCCAGATTTAGATCGAGATAATTAGATGACGTTGAATTTTGATTTGTTTGTTCAAATTGCAATTGTTCGCCATAAATCTCTTTTAATTTAGTTGGTTTAAACTTGTTATTGTGTAATATATTTAGATCGTCCATGTACCTGGATCCCAATTGAATTCCCAAAGTTTTCATATCATTTTTTAGTAAATATTTAAATTCTTTCCAAGCAAGCGTATTATCAGCTATTTGTGGAGAGGCGTTGCCACCTTGTGGGATACCGTTTACTTGTTGAAATATCATATTTCCATAAACTGTGTAACTTTCTTTCAAAACAAATTTTACAAGCTCATAAACGTCGTATTTATCAAGACTAATTCCATCTTTTTTATCACTGTACCAACATTTGTCGCCTTTGACATTAATGTAGCGTCTATTAGCATTTGAAAACATTTTTCCAATA
The DNA here is from genome assembly GCA_963922195.1 of Panagrolaimus sp. PS1159. Lineage (NCBI taxonomy): Eukaryota > Metazoa > Nematoda > Chromadorea > Rhabditida > Panagrolaimidae > Panagrolaimus > Panagrolaimus sp. PS1159. The sequence goes on from CAWUHW010000005.1 coordinate 3,913,115, forward strand.
AATTCTCCCATTTCTATTAACACTTCAGTGTGTGACAGATTTGTAAATAAACTTGAAAAATCTGCTGTATATATTTTAAGGTTTTTCTTTTTAATGTATTTCACTTTATTTATGAATTCATAGCTTCCGTTGATTGACCAGTACAAAGTCTTGTTGGATTGATTTAATGCTTTTTCACAATAGTTTTTAAACTGTGTAGCCATATGTTTAAGTATAGTTTGTAATAAACATGCCAAATTTTTCATAGAACATTCATTAGCTGCTGTTATGAACCTGTACTTAACTGGATTTTTATGTAGTTTGGGAATACCGTATATAATTGGTAATTTATTGTTTTCTTCATTTGTTTTTGTGAAAAAACGCTGTTCCATTTTGTTGTGTCTGTTAATAATGCTTTCCAAGGTTTCTTCAGTTGGTTTATATGTGTTGTTACCGTATGCAACAAATATATTGTTTTCATTTTTTGTTACACCCATTTCTTTGTTCATAATTTCAATGTAAAGTTTTTTACATGTGAAAGTGTAATTATTTGTAGCTTTGTCTGTATTGCTTATGATAAAATTCTTTTGTAAATAATTCAGCTTTTTAAAGTTTATATGTTCATTGCTTTTAGTTTTGTTACAGCATTTTAATCGATTAATTTTGCTTTTGATTTTTTCCATGATATCACTTTGTACGTCCCTGATCATAAGTTTTTTTAAGTTATTATTTTTCATTACTTTTTGTATTGATTCCTTTATATTCTGTAATATTATCGATTTTTCGACTGGTTTCGGTGTAATTCTGTATTTCATACCTTTGCTTAATATTTTACGTAAATTATTATCCTCGACGAAATTAAAATCTCCTGTTAATATATGTTCCGCGTTTAAGTTTTTAAAATCTGTTCTTGTATTCAAAATTGCTTGACATCGACATTCATTTTGTGACAGTTTAAGCATTTCTTCTTCTGTTAAATTTAGTAGAAACTTTTTGGAATTTATTATTTTTGTACTTATTGGAGCATCTTGTTTGAATACTGTAACTATTTTAATATTAGGAAATTTGATTTTGTAGCTTTTAAAGACTTGTTGAAAAATAGAATGATATGAAATTTTTGTTTGCATTTCATCGATGAAATCTTGCTTTATACAAACAATTTTTGGTTTTTCGGGTTCTTTAATTTTAGAAACTAAACTTTCAATTTTTCTTTTTTGTTCAAGATTCTTTGGTACCATTGTTTTAAGAGCTTTGAAATTTTTAGAGCTTCCAAAATATAGTCTTTTGAATTCAAAGATACTTTTATTAAGATCAAAGTTTGGTAGTGTTTTGTTATTATTGTTCTTTTTATTTTTCTTGCCTCTTGTCTTTTTGACTCTTGGAAATTTAAAATTGAAATATGGTGTGTTTTTAGAGGTAATGATCGTATTTGGATTTAGTAAGTTGCCTATTCCTGAGATGTTATCATTTAAACCATAAGGATACGGTGTCATCAGTAATCTTATCCACATATCTTCACGGTTTTTCCTTTCTTTTTCAGTACAGTCTTCGAGTGTTTCAATAATTTGGACATTAAATGTTTTACAGCAATTAGTTCTAAAATGTTGATAAACATAGCATTTTTTCTTAGGATTTTTTACATTGTTGTCATGTTCTTTTGCTCTTGCTTTTAATGTTCTACCTGTTTCTCCAACATATTGTTTTTTACATGTGTCACATGTTAATAAATAAATAAGATTTGTAGTTTGGCAGGATGTTTGTGGTTTAATTTTTGTTGCATAATAACAATTAGTTACAGTGCTTTTAACTTTGGTGTCTTTAACAGTAATTTTACATATATCACAGTTGTGTTTGTTACAATTTGTACTTGAATTTTTAGTTGAATTTTCTATAAGTATTAATCTACCTTGTTTTGTTCTTTTTGATTGAAAAACCATAGGAGGGCAAGAGGGAGAATTTTTTGGAAGAAAATGTTGAGAAAAAAAAGAGTTGCTTAGCCGAAAAAATAGTATCAGAAATGGCCGACTAAGACCATCCCGAACCCAAGATTTAGGTAACCTAATACCCCGCTTTACCATCCCGTCTAATTAATACAGTAAATCCTGGAATACTGCATTAACCAAGCTGAATGGAAGGAAGAAAACTATCCCCCTAGTTCTAAAATTCATTTTTAGTGGATTCGTTTTTTATGGTGGTTGACAAATAATTATATTCTTTATATTTTTAATATAACTTAGAAAAGGTTTCGTTTATGATAATTTCGGTGAGATTGAGAATTTTTGTGTTAAATCACTTCAGAAATTTTTGTATGTGCCCTATGCTTATTGTGAGAGAGTTATATGGTTTTTCATCATTTTAAGTTGTGTGATAATAATTTATGATTTTTGGCATAAAAAGTATAAAGAATAAAAACAATAAAAATTGTAAAAATAAATTTGTAACAAATTGTATAAAAAATAATATATAAAGAACAAAAAAAAGGAAAAAAAAAAAAAAATTTTATACAAAAATAAGAAACATTTTAATCAGTTAAAAAAAATTTTTTTATGGGTTGCCAATATTTAATGCAAAGCAATTGAAATAAAAGGAATTATAGAGTTCTCCACGTGCCATTTTTTAAATAGCACGTAATGGAAAGCCAAAAATTTAAAATTAAATTAAAATAAAAGAGAATTAAAGAGTTCTCCACGTGATGAATTCACCAACACGTAATGGAAAACCAAAATTTTTGAAATAAAAAATAAAAAATAAAAGAGAATTAAAGAGTTCTCCACGTGTTGAATTCACCAACACGTAATGGAAAACCAAAAATTTAAAATTAAATTAAAATAAAAGAGAATTAAAGAGTTCTCCACGTGTTGAATTCACCAACACGTAATGGAAAACCAAAAATTTAAAATTAAATTAAAATAAAAGAGAATTAAAGAGTTCTCCACGTGTTGAATTCACCAACACGTAATGGAAAACCAAAAATTTAAAATTAAATTAAAATAAAAGAGAATTAAAGAGTTCTCCACGTGTTGAATTCACCAACACGTAATGGAAAACCAAAAATTTAAAATTAAATTAAAATAAAAGAGAATTAAAGAGTTCTCCACGTGTTGAATTCACCAACACGTAATGGAAAACCAAAAATTTAAAATTAAATTAAAATAAAAGAGAATTAAAGAGTTCTCCACGTGTTGAATTCACCAACACGTAATGGAAAACCAAAATTTTTGAAATAAAAAATTAAAATAAAAGAGAATTAAATAGTTTTCCACGTGTTGAATTCACCAACACGTAATGGAAAACTAAAAAACAAAATAAAATAAAAGAGAAAAAAAAGAGATATTTTCCACAGGTCGGAGTACCAACTCGTAATGGAAAACATTAAAATAATAAAAGAAGATTTAGAGCCATTAAAGAAAATACAGCGTTGTACGGCAAATAAATAACATTTAATTATACAAAAAAAGGAGGAAAATTATAAGTTATAATTATATAGTGATTTTAAATATTCCTGAAAATCATAACAGAGGTTACAAGAATGGACCTTATATAAAAAGATCTCACTAATGTAACATGTTATGTCTGTCAAATAAAGAAAAAAGGACATAAAAAAAAGGTGTAATTTGTGTAAAAAACAAAATAAACATAAGAAAAAAAGTGCTGTTTCGCCTTGGTTACAACTATAGACTAACAAAAAAATGAAAGACCCCCCTTTCCTTCATAAAACTAGCAGGCAATAAATGAGAAAATATAAAATAGCTGTAATAAACAACAAAAAAAATATGACATCCGTTTCCTTTTCAAAATTTTAAAACAATGTCAATTTTTTGTCCTTTTAAACTTTTGCTAAACAAAAAATTTTTTGACCAAAGGTTTCTCTTTCAAAAAAAATTTTTTCTCTTATCAGTTTTTTTTTTGATTGATCCAACCCCAATGTCCATCACTAAGAGGATGGTACAACTTTCCTCAAGAAATTTTTTTAAACATTTTATTATTATTGCATCATTAAAAAGAACTAACGTAACAACAAGAACAAAAAAAAGATTATCGTCAAATTAAAAATAAAATGTGAAAAAAACAGATAAAAAAATAATACAGAAAACTTCTTTAAACATGTGTCATTGAATTTCCACCCCATTCATGTCCATCACCTTCAAAGCTTAAAGGAACACCATCGAAAACATCCATCATATCATCATCAATTTCTTCTTCATCTTCATTTTCATCAGCATATTGTGGATTTCCAATAATTGGTTCAACTTTATTAAGAAAGAGTGGAGAATCACCAGGAGCTGGAGGAGTTCGTTGTTCAAGAAAATCTAATGGTTCTTCATAATATCCATACGCTGCATCAGAATCAACATATGAAGTTGATGGTTGAGCTTCACTCATTTCAGAAGTTGGTAAATGTTTAACCAAATGAGATGTTGGAGCCTAAATACAGTAATTAACGTTTATCCAATACAAAATATAAATATGCTTACTTGTATTTCTTTTTTTGGTGGTTGTGAAACAAGTGTATACATTTGTTTTGGACGAGTTAATGCAAGTTGTTGATTATTTTGTCGTTCTAAAGTTGGTGGAAGAGATCCTTCTTGATTTTGAAGCGAATCAAAAGGTTGTTGTTCATCATAATATTCAGGTTCATAGTATTCAAAATGGACATCCTTATTATTACCTTCATCAAAAACAGATTGCTTGCTAATATGAAGACCTTCTTGAAATTCTTTTTGAATTAATGCAAGCATATCACCACCATTTCGAGTTGAAATTGCAAAATTTTCATCAGAATGATCAACATATGGACGTGGACGGGTTTGGCGTACACGTTTTGCAGGATTCATCATTGTAACAAGATATGACATAAGCTTGTTAAAGCAATCAGATTGTTTCTTACACATTTCACGTAAAATACGAATTTCATCAAACAATAAATGTTGGCTTCTAAAAAATGAATGGTTTAAAACTAATATTTAAACAAATAACATACTTGTCCATAGTTTCAACGTTGTATTGCAATTCATCATGACGAATTTGTAAATCATTCAATTTATTATTTGTATCAATCCATTCTTGTTGTGGTACAGTAACAAAATGTCCATCAAGTAAATTATTTGCCGTTGGAATAACTTTTTCAGATGCAACAGCAGTAAGCTTTTTGGTTGGATTTGTTTGTCGTTTAATTTCATACATCAATTGTGGAAGTCCACGAATAAATTTTTGATGCATAAAATGAAGATCATCAGAAGGTGTTTCTATTTGTGTTAAAGTTGCACGATCTGCAGCAGCAAGTTTTCGAAATCCATCTAAAATATTAAACAAATGATTACAGTATTAAATTATATATGTATGCTTACAAAAATTGAGTTGTCGAACAAAGCTATTGAGATTGCGATGCTTAAAGTATGAAGGAAGAACATTATCACAAAATCTTGGAGCATCAAGGATATGAAAGGATGTACCACTCTAAAATGGATAAATTAAAAAGATAATAAATACTTTAAACTTACTCTATCCCAACAAATATAATCATCAAGATTGCGATCTTCTAACATTCGAATCAATTTGACCAAAAATACAGGCCTATAAAGTTAAAGCAATTAGTAATCACTTAAAACAGAATCATTATATGTAAGCATACAAAGTTTTAATAGCTTCTGGAGTCATCCATGGAACCTAAATTAAAATGTTTATAAATTATAAAAAATCAATATAGCAAAATTAATAAATTACCAACCTTAACATCATTGGTATATTGTGTCGTCATCGTAGTATGGCCTTATCCAGAAGTAAAAAGCAAATGTGAATTACCTAAAAATATAAAAAAATTACAAAAAAAAGAAGGAAAAAAAAGTAAACAGTTGACGTTTGCTTCAATAAAATTATTACGTCAGATAATAATCAAAGAACATTTTTTTTTCATAAGAAATTTTCACGAAAGTTTTTAGAGGTAAAATTTTAGGGTATTAAAGGTATTTTCTCATAAACAATATTGATTAGGAGCGAAACATAACGTAAGCCCCTTGAGGAAAAAAAAACTGACGAATGCTTGACAACAAAAACGATGATAGAAGAACGCTCTTTTGTTGGTGTTGCAAAAAGGAAAAAAGCAAGGACAGTGCCACACTATGCAGCTGCGCTGCAGCTGTGAGATGCTGAAAGGTAATGGTCTTCGCCGCAGAGAATATTTCGCGCACAGTCTGTCAAGAATAAGAAAAAAAAACAAAGTAAAGAACACATAAATATATTGGGAAAGTTTAAAGAGACAAAAACAACTTTAAAAATGTATGCATTTATAAAAATCGGTTGAGCAAAAAAAATTTATTAAAATTTAACATTAAATTTTCGTGACAAGAATTTTGAAATGTAAAAAAGTTTCGAAATTTTACACCAAAACTTTTTTAAAAATTGTTAATATTTTTTATCAGACATAAAATTTTACATCATAAAAAGTGAAATAAATTTTATAGATCGCAGCAAAGAAAAAAGTGACAGATTTATATTGATTAAAAAATGCAAGAAAAGGATATGAGTCAGCTGCTTTTCTTTCATTGAATGTTTTTTATTGTGGTGTAATACACGCATTATTTGTTTTTTGTGTAATTTCAATATATGGATATGCACAACAACTTGTGCTATAATCAAAAGATTTTGGTATAAAAGTTCCATTTGAATTTCGTAAATAGCAACATTTTGTATTCCCAATTTTTTGAATAGGTAAATCACAACAAATTTGTCGTTTGCTATTATATGGATTATATGAGAGTGGAATGGAATCTGGAATTGGACAACATCCATCATAAATATCTTTGAGATAAACTTGTCCTGCACAACATGATTCACGAATTCCACCATCGAATGGAATTGTACCACAACATGCTGAACCAGGGTCTGCATTTAAGTTAAGTGAACCATCACAACAAAGGGCTTTTGTATTTGTTCGAGAGTATGCAACACTTCCACAACATTCACCATTTGGAATATTATGAACCTTGAAAAAATTAGTTATATAATAATTTTATTATTTATTTGATTTTACTTACAATTCCTTGACAACATGTTTGATCATATGAAAGTGTTTGATTTCCACAACATTTATCAATAAATGTATTACCCTGTTTTCGAGAACGTATTACATTTTCACAACAAATCGATTCAAATTGATTCATTGGTTCTTTTCCGCAACATGCAACCCCAAACATTTCTTCCGGTTGATTATATTCTCGACATTTTTCTATTCCATTACAACAAGCTCGAAGTACTATAATATATTTAAAAAATTAATACAATTTAAATTTAAAAACTAACTTAATTTTTGTCCAAAGATTACTGTAGAAAGAACAGTCAAAAAATAAATGACGATAAAATTATTTACCATTTTTTAGAGAAAAATAATGTTCTTTTACAATTTTAAGCTAAATGAAAAAAATATATACAAAAATTTGATTCCTTTAAAAATATAAAAAAACCATTGAATCAAAAATTAAAGTGAATATTTTTGACCACATCAAAAATCTCCTCAGACATCTGTGCAAATAATTAAATGGTCAATTCAAAAAAAAAAAATTTCTAAATTTGCATACAGAAAAATGTTTTACGTTGGTTACAACAATTTTTTTTGCAAGAAAAAAAGAGACATTTTTTTTATTTCTTATGATTTTTATTCGATAGCTCGTTTTCACGCTTTTTGTAATATTAATGAAAAATAAAAGTCGGAGACAAGTAAAATAAAATTCTACTCTTGACTTATTTTTTTCTATTCCTTTTAGCATTTATAAAAAGGGAGTGGCTAAACGCTGGAGTGGACCGACCGCTGGACTGGACTGATAAAACCTGGACCGCTAGGATAAAAAAAAATAATAAAAGTCAACAGAAGTGTTTTGGTGACTTATTTCATAAGTTATGAATTTTTAATGATGTTATAGATGTTGGTAGCGCGCAATTTTTCATTTGTGAACCCCTAATTTGTCGGTTTATAGGGATAAGTCATATATTTTAAGAATCCCCACATATTGGGCTATCAAACGGTGTATGTGTTAGCCTTCGCCATGGAAAAATACGATGTTTTTTATATCCGTTAAAAATTAAATTTATCGAAATTTCAATGTTCCAGGTCAAATAAAAATTTTTTGTGATAGCCATTTAATAGCCCTTATTTAAGTGTACAATCATGGAAAATAACTTTTTGATATCTTTACTTCCTGATTTTTGGCGATTTTTTGAAATTTTGATTATAGAGTAACTTTAAAAATTCATAAAATCGGATTTTCAATACAAAATGCAAAAAATGGCGATTTAAACAATTTTTTTTCACCTATTTTTATCGACTGATAATTGCAGAATCTCTGGAAAAAATTTTCAGTTCCGCTTTGATATGAAATCTTCAAATATTCTGGTAGACCGTCTCTTAAACCATTCGTTTGACGTTTGGTCATCATCCATTTTGGATGTAAAAATTTTAGAAAAAAAGTGTGAGTAACGTGTTGCTCATACTTTTTTTACTGAAAAAATAAATTTTGGAATCCACGATTCTGAATCTTAAAAAATTTTTTTATTTAAATTCTGAAACATAGATTCTGAGGGTTCGATTCTATAGCCGGATTCTGAGCCTTCTAAACCCATTTTTAAATTTTTCACTATTTTCATACTGTAGTCCAGGTTTTATTCTAGCGGTCCTGGTTTTATCAGTCCAGTCCAGCGGTCGGTCCAGTCCAGTGTTTAGCCAGTTCCTCCATTTCACACTAGCGGGGAAAAGGTGAAAATTTAGCTCTCCATTGGTTTTGCCTTTGCCATTTTTTCTTTTCCTTATTTTTGGGATTATTAAATTGTGCATAGAATATTAAAGACAACATTTTTATTTTAATTCTGTTAACCTTAATTTTACTGCAAGTTGATTGAAAAGTTGTTATTGTTATAAGGATAATTTTGTTGATGTTTCACCATGTGATTTTTTGAGTTCTGTTTAAATTATGCGGTTCTACATATTAAAAAAATAGTTTGAAACTTTTATATAACAGAAAAACAAGTATTTTTTTCAAAACAGGCCCGCAACTTGGGAGGGGAAGACACCCCCATAAAAGTTTAAATTTTCACATTAAATTTAAATTCATACTAGGTAAATTTTTTTTTTTGAAAATTTATAAGATAGGACACCCCCTTAATTTTTTTTAAAGTTGCGGCACAGAATTTCGAAAAAGAAGGGACTAGGGATGAGGGAATATTTGTCACGCTTTTATAACAGAGAAACCGGTTTATTCCGACAACCATGGTATATCTCGGGAAAATGGATGTAAAAAACCTGAGCAAATATTTTTATTTATGGAGCGCCGCTAAAAATCTTTTTTAATAAGATGAGGAAAGAAAGAAAGAAAATACCACCATCAACAGCAGCACCCTTTCCGTTCATATAGCAGCTTATGAAAAATAAACATTTTCCTTTTAAATAATAAAGCACTTTTGTAAAACTTTTCGTTGTGCCAGAAATTAAAGAACACCTTTTTTTGCACTATAACTTTTCTTTTTTGCTATTTAGATTATTAACAAAAGGAGAGGTTTGTAAAATGTCACTGAATCACAATCAACAAAACCGTCAACAAAAAAAAATCAACGAATTTTTCATATCAACAAATTTGAAGAATCAACAGCAAACACGAAAATTTTATAACCCCTTTTACATATATTATTAACAAAAAAATTATGATATTCACAATTGAGGGATCTGATGACCATTTAAGAGACGGTCTGACAGAAAATTTCAATTTTTAAAAATGGAGCGGGCCACAAATTTTTTTCAAGAATTCTGCGATTATCAATCGATAAAAATAGGTGAAAAAAAAATACTGATTTCGCTGTTTTTTGCATTTTATATTGAAAATCCGATTTTATTGATTTTCAAAGATACTAAATTGTCAAAATTTTAAAAATCGCCAAAAATCAGGAAGTAAAGATATCAAAAAGTTATATTCCATGATTATACACTTGAAAAAGGGCTACAAACAGGATGAGACAAAAAATTTTTTTATGTTTTTTTCGTCGAAATTTCGACTTTCGAAATTTTCGACTTTGGGAAAAAATTTCGAAATCTGCCTACGGAAGGCTAAATAATACATAGTTTAATAGCCCAGTATGTAGGGAATCAGAAAATGTATGCCTCATACCTACACACCGACTACTTAGCGATTTAAAAATTAAAAGGTGCGCGCTACCAACATCTCCAACATCAACCGGTAGATAAAACTCATGCATTTTTGTGAGATATCGACTTCCGGTCTTTTGTTTTATGAAAAACTATGTTGGTAGAGCATTCTGGTAAGTTTCAGACCTCCAACATCAAATCTGACCATTTTTCCTCAACTTGAATTTTTAATTTCGACCAACATCTCCAACATCAAAAAAAATCAGTTTTTCTGGAAAAACTCAAGCAAATACTTTTTATAATTAACGTTATGCATAAATATAACGAAAAATTATTATGACGCATTTTCAGATTTTTTTGAAATTTCATACAATTGTGTCGATATTACGGTATATTTATACGTTCAAACTTAAAAAAAAGGCACTTCCAAGCCTCCTGTATAGCAAATATTACACACAATGTTTCCAAAAACATTTTCACATCATTTCCAACCAAAAAACCAAAAAAATAAAAATTTTATTTAGTACTCTGCGTTGATACCACTGCTTTTTGATAAAATCGTGTGGTCCCCTCTTACGATTTTATCAAAAAATAAAAAAAATTTACAGAATCCTGAAAATGCGTCAAAATAATATCCTGAACCTTTTTTTCGTTTTGTTTATGCATAATATTAATTATAAAAAAGTATTTGCTTGAGTTTTTCCAGAAAAACTGATTTTTTTTGATGTTGGAGATGTTGGTCGAAATTAAAAATTCAAGTTGAGGAAAAATGGTCAGATTTGATGTTGGAGGTCTGAAACTTACCCAGAATGCTCTACCAACATAGTTTTTCATAAAACAAAAGACCGGAAGTCGATATCTCACAAAAATGCATGAGTTTTATCTACCGGTTGATGTTGGAGATGTTGGTAGCGCGCACCTTTTAATTTTTAAATCGCTAAGTAGTCGGTGTGTAGGTATGAGGCATACATTGATTCCCTACATACTGGGCTATTAAACTATGTATTATTTAGCCTTCCGTAGGCAGATTTCGAAATTTTTTCCCAAAGTCGAAAATTTCGAAAGTCGAAATTTCGACGAAAAAAACATAAAAAAATTTTTTTGTCTCATCCTGTTTGTAGCCCTTTTTCAAGTGTATAATCATGGAATATAACTTTTTGATATCTTTACTTCCTGATTTTTTGGCGATTTTTAAAATTTTGACAATTTAGTATCTTTGAAAATCAATAAAATCGGATTTTCAATATAAAATGCAAAAAACAGCGAAATCCAACTTTTTTTTTCACCTATTTTTATCGATAATCGCAAGTCTTAAAAAAATTTTGTCAGCCGCTCCATTTTAATCCACTCGTAGACCGTCTCTTAATCAACTGAAAAAAACAATAAAAACTAGAGAAAAATTAACCAAAAAATCAAAAAAAAATTGTTTAAGTCATTTGTTTTTGCGAGAGAATAATTTTTGCGGATTTTATTATTTTTTTTTAGCTTCTTTTGTAAATTTTCAACGGCGCGTTAAAATCGCGTTATTAATTTTGCGGTTAATTATTTATTAATACATTTATTTTTTTGTCAAGTTTATTATAAAAATTTGTTTTAGATGGCAACAAAGACTGATTGCTTTTTCTTAAATGATAATCCAGAATCGGTTACTGCTTATAACTTTCAAACCGTAAATGACAATCAATACTCAAATTTAAATTTGAATCAAAACTTAAAATGTTTGGATGTATTTCCAATCCAATCAAATAGCAAATCATATAACAATAAAAATTGTGGTAAACCATATTGATGCAGTCCCAAAAAATTTAATTTTGCTAAATTAATTTTCTGATAAAATGTAAAAAGGGATATGGCAATAAATGTAGTTTTCTATCTTTGTAAAAAAAGAGAATTTTTTTGTAAATTAGTCGTAACTTTAAAAACTAAAATAAATATTATGGACTGCAGCAACCTTGAAACTACCAGAATCTTCAGTATCTGATAATATTGAAGGAATGGAAAATTTATTAGTTTTAAATAAATCTTCAAAGATCTCTGATTTTTCAAATCTTATTAATGATAAAACTGAAAATGAAGAATCTAAAAAGCCATGGAAAAAAAATAGTTTTCCAAATACAATCAATGGTAGCACCCTTTCTCTTCATATTGCCGCTTATGAAAATTCAGTTGAAACTGATTCATTTAATGGTATCAAACAGGGATGAGAAATCCGGCCGAAAAGTGCGTTAAATTTAAAAAAATTTTTCTGCACTAAAATTTTTTTCTAACATTTAAAATATAGGATTTTTCTATGTCATAGTATTTTATTTAGCAAGTTTTAACTAATTTTTCTCCGTTTTTACCTTAAATCCCTTTGCGATTTTTTTAGTTCGTTTTTTCTGTTTTTTCAAAGGGTCCCCCCTTTTACTGTTTTGTTCTGTTAAAATATTGCGGCCGGCCGCGGCCGAAAAAAAGCAGCCGGCCGCATTTCTCATCCCTGGTATCAAAAACAAAGATTTGCAAAAAGGAAAATCTGATTCAATCAAAAATGAAAAACAAATTTTTGCTGCTGGAACATTTGTTATTCAAGTAATATTATAATGTTTGTAAAGATGAATTTTTCACTTAATTTTTATAGAATTCATTTGAATTTCCAAGGCAAGAAAATGAAGGAACCAAAGTTTCCGGAAGTATCCAAATTTAAAGCATCCCAACGATTACTCAATCCACCTAGTAATTAAAAATTTTATTTTTGCTTCAGTTTATACAAAATTAGCTTTACCTAGTCGCTTAAAAATTCCTTCCTTTTGAGAATTGTCCATAACTTTTTAAAAAATTTCCAAAGATAGAATATAATTTTTTTAAATAAAAAAATTCGAAAAAGTACGTTAAAGAAGGCGGACCCTTTGATCCATTTAAAAAAAAAAGGATTTCGAAATATTTCTTTTTTTTCCAAACCATCGATATTCGTGATCAGGGTGACTCTTGAAACGAAAATGCAGCTTCCATTGTTTTTATTTTTTTAACAAAGGAAATATTTTTTCGTTTCAAGAGTTTGCCTGAATCACGAATATCGATGGTTTGGAAAAAGAAAAAAGAAATATTTTGAAATCCTTTTTTTTTAAAAATGGATCAAAGGGTCCGCCTCCTTTAAAGAGAGTGCTGAGAAGTTTTTGACTTTTTTGATGAGTGACTTCAATTACTTGAGAGGTTTCTTCGGAACGGTCCGCATTTAAGATGAAAAGATAATTTTGGATTTCTGACATCAATCTAAAAATTGGTTGTATGAATTTCATTTGATAAAAAAAATCATTTATAGAATATCCACCAAAACTTGAAGGCATATATGCTACTTATGATCAAAATTTTGATGGTAAGCGCATGCCCGTAGCGTTTAAGCAACTTTTTTTTATTGTTATGCATTATAGGTAAAAAATATGAAGTTAAAAAATATCCATCTTTAATTAAAGGACAATTTGGATTAGTTCAAGTTAATGAACATTTATTCAAATTTAATAATAAAGATGAGAAATCAAGACATATTAATGTTGGGCACGATGATAAAAATGAAGAGAAACATTGTTCTGGATCAATTAAATTCGAAAGAAAAAGTTTGAAAATCGTAAAGATTGGATTAAATGAAGTTCATACTTGCTCTATCAGTAAGGATGATCATCTTAATTTTAAAAAAAAATTCATCAGTTTTTTTAAAAACACAGCAACTCGTTTAATTTTAAAAAAAATTCCTTTTTTTTAAAAAAAATCAATCTAAAAATAATAAGAAACTCGTATAGGCCCATTAAACGCTTAAACGGCTTACGCGTTAGTTATGGGTTTTTTCTGAGCCTAGAAAAAAGAATGCTTTTTTAAGACTTTTTTTTTCAATGTAATAAAAAAGATCATTTAAAATAATCTTCCCGCTTTTTTTTCAAGGAGATCAGGCATGAGAATTAGGATATACAGGTGATCCAAGATTTGGATGTAATGTTAAAATTTCAAGAGGTTGTATTCGTGGTGATCCACATTATACAACATTTGATGGTTCATCATTTACATATATGGGAACATGTCCATATACAATTACACAAACATATGATAATTCTTTTAATCTTACTGGATATAATTCGTTCCGTGGTCATAGTACAAGGTATGCATTTAAAATAATATGTAATTGAGGCAAAGGTTATGAAAACTATAGTCTATAGAACGAACAATGTACACGAGTGATAAACAAAAAAAGGCGTCCATTGTGTTTTCAGGTTTTTAAAAGCTCTGTTCGATTTTTTTCATCTCCCACACAACATTCTTCCTTTGTTCTTATCAAAAAAAAGGTTGAAACAGGAAATAATTGTTTTAACTCGGTACATTATGTTCCACATTTTTGATAAAAATTACAGTATTTTAAAAAAGTTTATGTCTGAAAGAAGATTAAAATTTTTAAGAAATTTTAATTTTCTTGAGAATGCAAGAAAAAAATAAGTTAAGCCGCTTAAGATTATGAAATTATTCTAGAATTTGAGAGTGAATTAGAGCAGGAAAAGTTAAAGATCAAAGATTATTTAAATTTATGTTAGATGTTTAAAGTAAAAAGATTTCTAAACTGAAGTGATTAAAGAAATGTTCTAATTTTACTTTTTTTCAGCATTTCATATTTAACTTCATTTGAACTTTTTACAAAAAATACAAACTTTGAAATTACTGCTGATTTGAAACTTTATATTAATGGAATCCGTCACTTTTTTCCACATTATTATCCATCTCTGTTTAATCCAATTGTAAAAATTACTAAATGGTTTGATAAAGTTAAAATTCATGATTATTCAACTGGTGTTGTAATTGATTACAAAAATTATCAGCTATGTATTTCTGTTCCACAAAGTCAACTCTTTCGTGGAGCTGGTCGAACTGGGGGAGTCTTGGGGGATATTGATGGGACATGTGCAGATGATTATCGATTTAAAAATGGAACAGTTTTAAATATTTCATGCAATCAAGCAAGTTCAAAGGAAGCCGCAGAATTTGCAGATTCATGGGTAACAAATCCAAATTATAATAATTGTGTCCTTGGAAAAATTATTCAAAATAATAC
Organism: Panagrolaimus sp. PS1159; assembly: GCA_963922195.1. NCBI lineage: Eukaryota > Metazoa > Nematoda > Chromadorea > Rhabditida > Panagrolaimidae > Panagrolaimus > Panagrolaimus sp. PS1159. The sequence continues at coordinate 3,928,288 of CAWUHW010000005.1, forward strand.
AAATTGTGTATGGCTTTTTGTTGGCTTAAAAGAAACAATTTTATTAGTTCCATTTTAGGATACAAGTGATGCACAAATTCAATGTTCAGCTATTCGTAATGCAATTACTGGAACTGGACCATTTGGAAAATGTCAACCTTTAACACAATCGGTTATTCAACAATATTTTGAAGATTGTGTTTTTGATGTTTGTCAAGGTTTTGATCGATGTGATGTTTTAGATGCATTTGCATCTTCATGTCTTGAACAAATTCCATGTATGTTTTTATCCAAAAATGTCTTATTAATTCATTTTATAATTTTCAGTCACAGTAATTGATGAATGGAGAACCTCAACAAATTGTCCATGGGCATGCCCAGAATTTTCGGATTATAGTATGAAAACTCCAATTTGCCAAAATACTTGCGCTGATCCAAATTACAGTAATTCTTCATCGTGTCAAGACAATTATCAAGAGGGTTGCAAATGCTGGCCCGGATATTATCTTGATTCAGTTGGAAATAATGGATTTTCATTTGCATGTCGAAGATTAAGTGATTGTGGATGTACAGATTCTTATGGAAATTATTATCCACGTATGTTGATTGAAAAATCTTACTTTCTAAAGAATCTTTTCCGTTTTTAGCAAATACACATTGGATGGATTCAAATTGTACAGTATATAGCCAATGTACAAATGGAAAACTTTCAAGTCAACCTGTTGTTTGTTCTGTAAATGGACAATGTGATATTACAAATGCACCCATTGTAGAAGAACTAGAAAGAACCTACATTAAATTCAACAAGTGGATTAATATCGTTGATGGGAATTGGAATTTGTGGAGATGGAAAGAATAGAGGATTGATTTCAAAAAGTATCTGACGAGTTATATATAAAAATGAAATTGTGTTAAATAACTTTTATCAAAGGTTAATAATTTACTTGAAGAAATTTTAACAAACCATTTATATGTTTAAAAAACTTGTTTTTCTATTTTGTTGCTCTTAAAATATTTTACCGCAGACGGGGAACACTTTGACGCCTCGCATAGCTATTATGTCTCCTCTGTAAACAGAGGAGATTAGTAAAGTCTAAAATGGCAGGCATCTCGCAAATGTACAATCAAACACAATTTTTTATTCTTTTTTTTAATCGGTTAAACTTAAAACCATTGAACCCTTAATTCATATTTATCATTTTTGTTTGACGTTATGTTTCAATGGTACAAAGTTACAAAACCTTATAAGAGGAATTATCAAATAACGATTTAAAAGACTTGAGTGAACAAATTTTTTTCTAACAATAATAAATTTGTTCAATAAATACTTTTTCGCAAGTTTAGAATTTATCATTACTATGGGATATCATAAGGCTGCCGTACATTTGGCGGAAATGACACTTGGCGGAAAAAGGGACATTTGGCGGAAGGACAGTTGGCGGAAAAAAAGGCATTTGGCGGAAACACTTGGCGGAAAAAATGACAATTGGCGGAAACACTTGGCGGAAAAATATGACTTTTGGCAGGTAGAAAAAATTTTCTTGAAAAATAGTTTTTCTTACAGCAGCCTTTGTAATTTTAAGTCTCCAAAAATTACTTAACACAAATAAACAGTTGTAACAGTATTTTTAAAGTTTTATTTCACAAATTTTTATGCTTCTCATCGTTTTAGATTTGTTTTTTTATGGCAGTTCAAGCGCAATTACGAACTTTTAAAAAATGAGCTTAAATCCTGTTGGGACTCCGTGGGAAAAGTGAATATTTCACACAAGTCGTTCGCAATTTTTACCCAAAAAAGATTGTTTGCAAATCAGCTGTAAACAGAGCCACAACTTGTTGACTTTTTTTTCAATTTTTGAAATTATTTTTCATTATAACGTTGATCTTTAAATTTATAATGCAATCAGGAAATGCATATCCACAAAGAAAAATGTATGCCTGATGGAATTATTGCTGTTGCAGTAAAACTGGTTGAAGATTACTTGTAAGTTTTTTAAATTTTAAATAAGTTACTGTATTATGTATTGTAGCCAGTGTTCTGCGGTGCTGGCGCGACGCGCCGCGCCGCAGTCGCGCCGGCTACTAGAAATTAAGTTTAAACTTAAAGTAATAATTTCACGTGATAGCCTTTATAGCTGAATATCTTTTACCAAAGTTGTAGGAAAATCTGTAATCTAATAGAAGTTTAAATGTAGCCGGCGCGACTGCGGCGCGGCGCGTCGCGCCAGCACCGCAGAACACTGATTGTAGCCGAAATTGGGTTGATACAAGTTTTGGACGTGATTTTTTCTCATTATACGATATCAAACGTAATCGTACCACAAATTACGCTGAAGCATATCATTCAAAGCAAAAATTGATTTTTGGAGAAACTCATCTTGTATTGGGTACTTGGATTTTTCATCAACGCGAAGTTCAACATGCCGATGATAACAAATTGAATCGTGTTATGAAGCTTTACGATGATCCTCCAGCAGCTGATGAAAATACACTTGAAGCTGATTTTAACATTGATGAAGCAAAAAATCGAATGGATTTTTCCTGGGATGATGATGAATATGAACAAAAGATAATTTTCAAATATTATTCATTAAAGTTAGGAAAATTGTTAGGCTATAAAAATTTATTATGATATTGTTATTGATGTGGTTATTTTTTATTGCTTGATAAAAATTTGTTATGTTTTCTAAATTTGTATTAATTGGAATGGCATGCATAATTAACCATAAAAGGGTTCACTTAGAAATAATAAAAGGCTATTTCTCTTACACTTTGATAGTAAACTTAAACTTTTTTATTTCCGCCAAATGTCCTTTTTTCCGCCAAATGTTTCCGCCAACTGTCCCTTTTTCCGCCAAGTGTCCATTTTTCCGCCAAGTGTCTTCCGCCAAGTGTCATTTCCGCCAAGTGTTATTTCCCCATATCATAAATAGTTTCTCATGACTTTCTTTTTTAATGGTATTTAATTAGCTGGCCTTTCCGTTTAATTTCGTTAATGACATTTTTTCCCATTTTAGGTTCGTATTTATTTAAAAATCTTTGAACGGTATGTATCACATCAAATGCCCCAATGGATTTTTAGTCATGTCTCATTTTGATATTCAAATATGGAGGATATGCTAAAGAATGTTTAATTCAAATTATATTTATAAATGATCATTTTTTTGATGATGTTTTAATTGAAAAGAAGCCAATTGCTTTTGAAGTAATAACACTTTTAACAAAAATGCTTGATCCATTGGATTTTGAGCGGCTTCCAAAAATTTATGCGTTTATTGTTGAAAAGCTTAAAAGTAAGTTTGTTTTTACATATTTTAACAAATCTTTAAAATTACATCTTTAAGATTGTGTTGAAAAGCTTTTATCTGATAAAGCATCAAAAAAGCATCAAACAGAAGTTTTATATGTATCACTTTTAACATCTTTAAAGCCGTTATTAGCAGCAAAAAATTCTTTGGTTGTTATGAGTGGACTTTCTCCACCACTTTTTGAACTATGGGAACTGTTACAGAAATTGAATATAAGCGTATATTTTGTGTTTTACGTTCATCTGCACTTGTTCGGTAAATGATTTAATCCTTTTATATTTTAATAAAACCATAACACTTTTTAGACCATTACTTCAAAATTCCTTATCTGATATGTTTGAAAAGCGACAAATAATATTAAAAGAAAATTCATTTGGTCATCGAGAATTTTTACTTTTATCAAATTTTATGATGAGTTTTGAGCCTCCACTTACAAATGGTGGAAATGAAAGCTGTGTGAAAGCTGTGGATTTGATTTTGAATAATATTGAAGGAAGCAAAATATTTGGAAATGATTTTGATGGTTGGAGAAATGCAATATCATATTTAGCAGTATACTGTATTGAAAATAAAATGAAAACAAGTTTTGGAAAACCGCTTGAAACTTTTATTGCATTTGATAGTAATCATTTTTAACTTAAAATTTTTCCAATAATAAAACATTTATTTTAGATGGAATTCGAACATTAATGAATGCATCAAATAATTCAAAAATTCCAGAAGGCCTTGAATATTTGATTTTTCCAGATTATACTGATTCTGAAGAAGAAACATTTAATCGTACAAAACTTTATCCATCAGAAGATTTTTTACGTACAAATTGCTTTTTATCATTTGTTGATGCCCTTGAAAAATTTATGTCATTTGCTGAACGTGGATCTATTATTGATATTGCAAATATCTCTGAATCATCTCGACAATTTTTTATTACAAATCTTTCATCTTGTCAAGGATGGATTACTCGAATTTCACTACCACTTTTACAAGTTTGTTATAAAGCTGGTCGATATGCACAAGTTGTTCGATTTGCAACATTTATTTGTCATTCACAACAACAAAAATCAGAAGTTGCTAAAAAAGGTTTAAACAGTTTTTTCATCTTTGGTATTAAAAGTAACTATTTTAGCTTTAAAATTGGATGATTCATTATATCTTGTTTTGTATTGGCTTGTAAAAGCACTTGTACAACTTTCATCCCCTCAAGCAATCTATGGCATTCATACAATGGTGGACAAATTTATGCGGCCACCTTTCTTCCTTTTTTCCGCCTTTTTCCGCCTTTTTCCGCCTTTTTCCGCCTATTTCCGTTTTTTTAAAATTAAACACGAATTTTGGGTCATCTGAAGGTTGTAAAGGTTTTCGAATATGGAGAACAAGATTCTGAACACATTAGAATCTTCAAAAAGTCATTTTTCAAGGATTCTGAAGCCCCAGAATCCTCGGATTCTGAAGTTTTTCATACAAAAATATTTTTTATATCATTTCGGGCTAATTTTTTATGGAGAATCTGAATCTGTTAATAAAAAATTTTTTTCAAGGATTCTGAAGCCCCAGAATCCTCGGATTCTGAAGTTTTTCATACAAAAATATTTTTTATATCATTTCGGGCTAATTTTTTATGGAGAATCTGAATCTGTTAATAAAAAAATTTTTTCAAGGATTCTGAAGCCCCAGAATCCTCGGATTCTGAAGTTTTTCATACAAAAATATTTTTTATATCATTTCGGGCTAATTTTTTATGGAGAATCTGAATCTGTTAATAAAAAAATTTTTTTCAAGGATTCTGAAGCCCCAGAATCCTCGGATTCTGAAGTTTTTCATACAAAAATATTTTTTATATCATTTCGGGCTAATTTTTTATGGAGAATCTGAATCTGTTAATAAAAAAATTTTTTTCAAGGATTCTGAAGCCCCAGAATCCTCGGATTCTGAAGTTTTTCATACAAAAATATTTTTTATATCATTTCGGGCTAATTTTTTATGGAGAATCTGAATCTGTTATAAAAAAAATTTTTTCAAGGATTCTGAAGCCCCAGAATCCTCGGATTCTGAAGTTTTTCATACAAAAATATTTTTTATATCATTTCGGGCTAATTTTTTATGGAGAATCTGAATCTGTTATAAAAAAAATTTTTTCAAGGATTCTGAAGCCTCAGAATCCTTGGATTCTGAAGTTTTTTTCACAAAATATACTTTTTATATCATTTCGGGCTAATTTTTTATGGAGAATCTGAATCTGTTAAAAACAAAATTTTTTTCACAAAATATACTTTTTATATCATTTCGGGCTAATTTTTTATGGAGAATCTGAATCTGTTAATAAAAAAATTTTTTCAAGGATTCGAAAGTTTTTTTATCGCAAATATTTTTTATATCATTTTATCATTTTAAATGGTAAAATTATTTATGTGAATTTTCTACAATATTATTTTGAAAAATGGCAATAACAGAATGTGACAAAAGCAAGTACAGTAATAATTAAAAGAACTGAAAGAGAGACTACAATTTCAATAAAAAATTCATCAACTTTATCGACAATTGATTCCTTGAATGTTACCGGATAGCAGTTCTGCATTTACTAGGAGTAACAGTTTTCCAAAATTCCAAAATTACCCGAACCAAATCACATTTAGTTTTCGGGTTTCTCTCTCTAAAATAGAAATTTTAAATTTTTTACATTTTTAACAAGAAATTACTTAATAAAATTCTTCATATCGCGCCAAATAAACTCAATTGGATTAAAATCTGGTGATTGTGGGGGTAAAGGGAACAATAAAATATTTGCTTCATCAAAGGCATATTGGCTTTCAGCAGAAACATGAACACTGCTTGAATCCTAAAAATTACAACAATTGTTATTACTACAGTATGACAGAAAAATATTTACTTGAATTAGTTGATAATCTCCATGAAATAATTTTTCACCAGCTTCAATAATTTTTGGAAGCATATTTGCTACATAGAATGCACTTTTCATTCTGTGAGTCCCATCCCAGATTAAAATATCAGTTGCTCCATTCCATGAAATGCCACCCCATACGTGCACCGACTTGCCATGTGCCAACTGTCCAACAGCTGGAACTTCTTTTCCTTCTTTTACGTAACAAAATACAGTTTTCTTTCCTAATCGTACCGTACTCTCATCAGTAAAAATGTGGCTATCAAAAGTATAATTGGTATTTACAAACCATTGATGAAAATCACATCGAAGAAGGCGATTTTCTTCTCGGATAACTTGACATTTTTTTGCTTTTTTCCAGCGATAACCAAGAAGCTTTATACGGTAGCTAATTTGTTTGACAGTTAGCATATGCCCGCCTTCTTTCAAATGTTGTTGAATTTTTTTCTTATTTATTGTCGGATTACTTTGAAGAAGTTCGTCAATAATTTTGGCAGATTCTGATTGCAAAGTGCACCGATCAGCATACTTTCTATTCTTTAAAAGATTTGTTTCTTCAATTCTTTCTTGATTATACTTAACTCCACATCGTGAAATTGATAATAATCTGCTCGTTTCTCTAATCCCAAGGCCGGTTTTCAAATAGCGATAGCTTTGAAATCTTTTATCGATGGAAATTTCCTTTGCAGGCATAGTTGTAATACTACAAAAAAATATTTGCAATTAAATTTATTTCAGTAGACCAAAATGTAAATCACGCAAAAAATCCATGTTTATTAAAAATTTCCACAAAATGAATTTAAAAACGACAGCTGAACATTAAAAAAAAAGATGACGCAAAAAATCGATCAACAGTGAAAGTGGTGAACAACAAGAAAAGAAGAAAATCAATACGCAAAGAAAAATAAAAACCGCATAGTGGAACTATGTGTGTCAGTTTGACATCGACCTCCCCAAAAAATATTTGCGATAAAAAAACTTTCGAATCCTTGAAAAAATTTTTTTATTAACAGATTCAGATTCTCCATAAAAAATTAGCCCGAAATGATATAAAAAGTATATTTTGTGAAAAAAACTTCAGAATCCAAGGATTCTGAGGCTTCAGAATCCTTGAAAAAAATTTTTTTTTAACAGATTCAGATTCTCCATAAAAAATTAGCCCGAAATGATATAAAAAATATTTTTGTATGAAAAACTTCAGAATCCGAGGATTCTGGGGCTTCAGAATCCTTGAAAAAAATTTTTTTTTAACAGATTCAGATTCTCCATAAAAAATTAGCCCGAAATGATATAAAAAGTGTATTTTGTGAAAAAAACTTCAGAATCCGAGGATTCTGGGGCTTCAGAATCCTTGAAAAAATTTTTTTTTTAACAGATTCAGATTCTCCATAAAAAATTAGCCCGAAATGATATAAAAAGTGTATTTTGTGAAAAAAACTTCAGAATCCGAGGATTCTGAGGCTTCAGAATCCGAGGATTCTGAGGTTTCAGAATCCTTGAAAAATGACTTTTTGAAGATTCTAATGTGTTCAGAATCTTGTTCTCCATATTCGAAAACCTTTACAACCTTCAGATGTCCAAAAATTCGTGTGTAATTCAAAAAAAACGGAAAAAGGCGGAAAAAGGCGGAAAAGTGGCCGCATAAATTTGTCCACCATTGTACATTTGCAACAAAAATTTTTGGAATTGATTTAGAATTTATTTGGCCTGCAATTTCTGCAGCTGGTGGACAATTTGAAGATGCTTTAACAAAAATTGAGTTGATGCTTGCATTTGATAGTTTACATGAAACTGCTCGAATCTTCCTTCAAGAATTGGTTTGTTTTTTAAGGTATACTGTAACAGTCAGCAAAAAACATTTTTTTAGCGAATATTTGTTTTAAATAAGATTCGAATGCCTGCTTTATTTTTAAAATCTTTAAAACATTCTCCTCCACAACCAGCTTCAGAAGGTAATAATGCATCATTATGGAATGAATGGAAGCGATGTGCAAAATTTAATGGTGAAGAAAAATCTATTAAAATCGAAGAGCCAAATGTTGCAGGAAGAACTGAAAGTCTTCCATGGGAAATTGAATATCGACTAATGGATTTTGAACAAAAACTTTTGGATATTCAACAAAAATTGGATATTTTTTCACAACAAAAGAAAAATCGCCATCAAAGAATTGAACATATGAATGTTGTTGAAAATGAATTGAAAGAACTTGGAAATCAAATAAATCAATATTTATATACTCTTAATATGGTAGATATTCCAACAAAATTTCATAATAAATTTGCAATTTTGGAAACAATTCGAAAGTTAATGTCTGGAAAACTTTTATTTGAAACACATAAAAATGGTGCATTTCAACCGAAAAAAGAAGTTGTAAGTTTTTGGCTGAACTTTTTGATAAAAATTTGTTAAACATGTTTTAGGATTTAATTGAGCTAAATCAAACACTTTTGGATAAATGGCGAATAAATACTGTTGATCGATTATCTATTGGACAACAAATTGGTTCATGGATTGATCGGCTAAATTATTATGATTCTGAAGCAATTTATCAATCACATATGACTTTAACAAAGCTTGCATGTAAAACTGGAAATTTACAAATTGCAAAACATCATTTACATCAAATGGAAGAAATAAAAAAAGCTGAACATGCAATGGAAGCATATTCAAATTATTCACAAAATCCATATGGTAATGGTATGATGCATAGTGGACCAGTTTATAGTCAACAAACGTTTGGACAAATTCCTGGTTATCCAATTTCTCCAGGATTTCCTTTAATGCAATCCCAATTACAAATGAGTCCAAATATGTCAATTCCATTGTCATTAGAAATGATTGTACAATCAGCTAAAATTGCTCGACTTTCAAAAAATGGCAAAGATGATGGAACATTTGGATCAAAATTTGATGGAATATGAAGAGGATATTTAAATGGAAAAAATTGAAAGTGAAAAATTGAGAGATTTAGATGTTAGATTTAATTGGTACAAAACTTGAAGAAGATTTAACAAATGCAGAACTTAAAAAAGCTTATTTATCAACTGTATTACATTTAATGGATTTGGATAAACCTATTTATACACAATTACATTGTGAAAATGGAAAGTATACTGTAGTTACTGCAAAAGAAGTGCTTAAAACGCCAACGCATGAATTTCGATAAGAAAAGATTAGTTATATTTCAAAAAGCAAAGTAACCACAGAAAACAAAATTTTCAAAAAAATTTTTAAAAAATCCAAAACAATATTATTTAAATGATTAAACAAAACAGCAAACAAAGTCATTCACTGTTTTTGCGTATTTTTTTAGTTATGTCAAAAATTGGAAAGTTATCCGAAAACCTCGTTTTAAAATGTCAAAGACTGATATTTTTTTGAGAAACGAGTGGCTTTTTTGGGGGGTAGGGTTGGAGGGCTTTCAATTGATTTCATTTTATGCATTCCCAATTTTTGAAAAAAAATGTGCAAAGACAGTGTTATTTGCACATGTTTTTAAACTTGCTACCATATCTATATAACTTTTCGACAAACATGTGACAAATGAAAAAAATAGTTTTTTTTTATTAAAAGCGCTTTTTTTGTACTTTCTATTTTACATCATTTTTTTGCATTTTAAAAAGCTGTGTTATTTTTCGTTGGATTTGCATGGAACACATTTATCCAACATCAAACATATGGCTAAATTTAAGATGGATTTTTGGGTTACGGCAGTTTATCTTTCCGCATTTTCTCTCATTGGTTTTTTTTACTCAAATGAATGAAGCTAGCATTGCATTTATTCATTTTCTTTATTTCACATCCAAAAAAATTAAAAAGAGCTACAAAATAGTCAATATGTTTCATTCACTTAATTTGTGTAATTTTTTTATGATCTCCAAAAACATGGATTATCCTGGTTTTTAAATGCCAAAGACTGATATATATATTTTTTGCAAATAGAATGAATCTTTTTTAAAACTCTTCATGTTTTTAAAAAAGTCTACAAACACTGTTTTTTGAAGTGTTGTATTTATAATTAACAATTTATGGATTGTTACGTTTTTTCATTACAGATCTTCTTCCGGTTAAAATGTTGGGGATTACAAAGGTATAATAAATTTATCAGAGTAACAGTCAACAAAGTAAAATATTAAAAGCATATTGAATTACATTCTTAACCATCAAAAGCATAAGTAATAATATTAAGTAAGCGCTTATGTTCCATTATTTTATGCAGTGCACCTCGAAAAGTCATTGATGTTGCGCCTTCCATTCCATCGAAGTAAACAACATGAAAATTTCCGTTAAAAAAATTGAGACATAATGATTAGGATTTTGAAAAGAAATGTTTGCAAAACGATAAGTTGTCTTACCAATCTAAATTTTTTTGAAATGAGTGTTTTATAAATTACTGCTCAACGATTTACCGCAAATGAAAATGGAATTTCTTCGAGCTCTTCTAAAAAAAGATCTTCATTATTTTGAAGTCATCCTAAACGGAAGCAAATAATGAAAGGAATTTTGTACAAAAATGATATATCAGATTGCTGAGCAATTATACCGCAAGTTCTACGAGTTTTTACAATTTTGGAAGATGTTTCAATTTGAACCAATGAAGCGATAATTTTGATGGTTCTAAAAAAATTTATATTACCGCAGTTATAATTTTACTAGCTTTTATTTAATTTACTGGTCAATTGATTTCATTATGATTTCCAAACTAAAATGAAACAAGCTTTTAAATTTTGCAAAGTTGAAATGAAACAAAACAAACACACTTTGAAAAATATATTAGCCTTCAAAGTACCAAATGGGGAAATTTTTGGTTCATAATCGGCTTTTTGGTTGGCACGCATGCCACATTTTTTTTTGTTCTAAAATTTTAAGAGGGGGAAATAACACTTGGCGGAAATGACACTTGGCGGAAGACACTTGGCGGAAAAATGGACACTTGGCGGAAAAAGGGACAGTTGGCGGAAACATTTGGCGGAAAAAAGGACATTTGGCGGAAATAAAAAAGTTTAAGTTTACTATCAAAGTGTAAGAGAAATAGCCTTTTATTATTTCTAAGTGAACCCTTTTATGGTTAATTATGCATGCCATTCCAATTAATACAAATTTAGAAAACATAACAAATTTTTATCAAGCAATAAAAAATAACCACATCAATAACAATATCATAATAAATTTTTATAGCCTAACAATTTTCCTAACTTTAATGAATAATATTTGAAAATTATCTTTTGTTCATATTCATCATCATCCCAGGAAAAATCCATTCGATTTTTTGCTTCATCAATGTTAAAATCAGCTTCAAGTGTATTTTCATCAGCTGCTGGAGGATCATCGTAAAGCTTCATAACACGATTCAATTTGTTATCATCGGCATGTTGAACTTCGCGTTGATGAAAAATCCAAGTACCCAATACAAGATGAGTTTCTCCAAAAATCAATTTTTGCTTTGAATGATATGCTTCAGCGTAATTTGTGGTACGATTACGTTTGATATCGTATAATGAGAAAAAATCACGTCCAAAACTTGTATCAACCCAATTTCGGCTACAATCAGTGTTCTGCGGTGCTGGCGCGACGCGCCGCGCCGCAGTCGCGCCGGCTACATTTAAACTTCTATTAGATTACAGATTTTCCTACAACTTTGGTAAAAGATATTCAGCTATAAAGGCTATCACGTGAAATTATTACTTTAAGTTTAAACTTAATTTCTAGTAGCCGGCGCGACTGCGGCGCGGCGCGTCGCGCCAGCACCGCAGAACACTGGCTACAATACATAATACAGTAACTTATTTAAAATTTAAAAAACTTACAAGTAATCTTCAACCAGTTTTACTGCAACAGCAATAATTCCATCAGGCATACATTTTTCTTTGTGGATATGCATTTCCTGATTGCATTATAAATTTAAAGATCAACGTTATAATGAAAAATAATTTCAAAAATTGAAAAAAAAGTCAACAAGTTGTGGCTCTGTTTACAGCTGATTTGCAAACAATCTTTTTTGGGTAAAAATTGCGAACGACTTGTGTGAAATATTCACTTTTCCCACGGAGTCCCAACAGGATTTAAGCTCATTTTTTAAAAGTTCGTAATTGCGCTTGAACTGCCATAAAAAAACAAATCTAAAACGATGAGAAGCATAAAAATTTGTGAAATAAAACTTTAAAAATACTGTTACAACTGTTTATTTGTGTTAAGTAATTTTTGGAGACTTAAAATTACAAAGGCTGCTGTAAGAAAAACTATTTTTCAAGAAAATTTTTTCTACCTGCCAAAAGTCATATTTTTCCGCCAAGTGTTTCCGCCAATTGTCATTTTTTCCGCCAAGTGTTTCCGCCAAATGCCTTTTTTTCCGCCAACTGTCCTTCCGCCAAATGTCCCTTTTTCCGCCAAGTGTCATTTCCGCCAAATGTACGGCAGCCTTTTAAGAGTAACATTTGAAAATAAAAAAAGAAATTTTTTGAGACTTTGTTTTCTTGGCTGCTTTAAAGTAGACAAAAAATATTCTGTTTTCCTATTTTTCTTTTTTGCAGTTTTTAAAAGGGGTCGTCTTATTTCTTGGTGAACAATAAATAATTGACCCCATCATCGAAGGAATAAAGTGGGAACTTTTGTAAAAAGAGACTCTGTTTTTACTAAATAGCATTTTGTATATCTTCTAAAAATATTAACGGCGCCTTATATTATCCAATGCAGGAAAAAAATGAGTCAAGTAAAAGTTTTTTATTCAAAAATGCGGCAGCAAAGAAAAATAAAAGAAATATATGCGAATTTTTGCACAAAAATTGAAAGCAAATTGATGTCAATGTGAAGAGAAATAAATGTAGCACAAAGTGAAGTTGAACTAGATGCAGCTGAAATGCCAGTTCCAAAAAAAGGAAGAGGAAGACCAAGAAAGAATCAAGATCAAAACACATACATGTTTATGCTTTTTGTTACTGTAACTTTAATGATTTTTACATAATCATATTTACTATTTGTGCCAATATTTATTTTTATCAGAAAAAATAAAAAACATATAAACGTTACTCCTGAAACAACACATGATAGATCCTTCATTTAAAGGAAGGTACATTTTCCACTTTTTTGGTTCAATTTTAACTTTAGTGCATTTTGTTAAAAAAACACAAATACTTGTTTAATTTTATTCCAGTAATAATCACAATTAATAAAAACAAAAATATTTAAAGTTTTTTAAAAAATAACACATAAAAGAACTAATGCCTCAAATTTTAAATAAAATAAAATAAGCTAAAAATGCAATAATTCCTCTTATTTTGAAGGAATGAAGTAATTTTTCTGATTTTATTTCTTTTAAATTCTTTTAAAAAAATGAGTCGAAAATGCCGTTTTTCTCGTTTTTTCTTGAATTGTTGAAATGTTTTTAAAGTCGGCGTTTTATATTGTACCAGGAAAAATGGTAGTGTTTTTTTTTCAGGATGAGAATGTTAGTTTAGGAATTTTTTGTAAATTTTTTTCAGTATTAGATTTTTTAGCATACATTGTTTCAGTTTGACTTTTTGTGAGCGAATTGTTTAAGATTATCTTTTTTTAGGTAAATTCTGTTCAGGATGCAAGATTTTAGTACGTTTTTAAGACAATTATTTTAGAATTTTTTTTAGGTAAAATTTTTTCAGAATGCAAGTTTTTAATACGATCAACCGTGAACGCTGGCATTTGGGCGTAAATGTTCGTATTCTTCGGTTTCGGATGTAATCGACCCCGGGGAATAAGAATATCATGTAAAATTTACAATTTCGATAAATTAAATATTTTTTGAGATTTCGGGCGCGCCCTCAATCCTAATGATTACGATAGAAAAAATGATAATGTTCAATAAAAGTAATGGTGCATAAGATAAAGGTCAAGATGATGTAAAGAAAAAAAACTATTAATAATAGAAATATAATATCAACAAATGTAAAATAATAAGAAACTCTTTATCCTTTCACCGTTAAACATTTTTCCTCTTTGGAAATAAAACAACTTGGAACATACAAAGCTAATATATTTTTAAGACAAAAAAGAACAAAAAGTGAAAAACCTTTAACATCATTTAAGAAAATCATCAAGAGTTAACTGTGGTGGTGTCCATGTTGGTAATAATCCTGCTGCATATGTTGTTGAAGCACCTGGAATTGGAACAGAAGATGATGATGTAGGTATTGAAGATGAAAGTTGAATAGCTGGTTGTTGCTTTTGCGGACCATTTGATGGTGATACAGAAGGTTGAATATAATTAAGTTGTGAATTTAAAGATGGTGCCGATGCTGCTGTTGGAATTGATGATTTCCCTATTGTTTGTTGTTGAGAAGGTAAAGGTCTTTCTTGAATTGGATTCTCTTTTTGAACTTTTGGCTTTGAAGATCCAGAAATATGCAAATAAGAAAGTTTTGAAATAATATCAATTGTTGTTTGACGTGAAACCATATCATCATTGGCATCTATACTTTCTTGTTCTTTTTTATATCGAATAACAGCTTCATGTTCAGTTTTAAAGTCATACTAAAATAATAAAATTAATGACTTAAAAATTTTATTTTAGTAACTAAGCAAAAAAAGATGACTCAGAACAATAAATATTACTAATTTCTTCAGATTAAATACAACTAAAAAGAACCTACATTAAATTCAACAGGTGGATTAATATCGTTGGTGGGAATTGGAATTGTTGGAGGTGGAAAGAATAGAGGATTGATTTCAAAAAGTATCTGACGAGTTATATCTAAAAATGAAATTGTGTTAAATAACTTTTATAAAAGGTAAAGTAAATACTTAAAGAATCATGAGAAATATGCGATGAAGACATCGCCCATTTTTCTTTAATTAATGAATTTAATATTTTTAATAATTGCTTTTGTTAAAAACGGTAGAGAGTTTTAATAAATTAAATTTATAAATTTACAAAGAATTGAAATTTTTATAGAAAAAACGAGATTTGTTGCGTGTGTTTTTATTTTTTTGTTCACTCTGTTTAGTTTTAAAGAACATTTTGCCAACGCGTTTTTTAAATTACTGTAGAATAATAACATTTTTTACATTATAAATGTAACATTAAAAAATTAAGTTCAAACGAAAATGCGTTTCTCCCTAAAAGATACATTGATTCAACGGATAAGTGCTTCCAGCTTTAAAAGGTTCCAAAAATCAGCCAATATGTAATGAATTACTCAGAAAATTGTCATGTATTTATGCATTTTTAATTTTTGTGTATATTTTTTTTAAGATAATCAATTACTGATAAAAAAGCAGAAAAATAAGATTTTGAAATTCATTGTTAAAACAAAAGTACCTTGTTGACCATCATTTGATGCTTCATTGGGATTGAGTAATCGTTGTGAAGCATTAAATTGGGAACATTTCAGGTTTTGACCGCCTACCATTTTGCTGTGTCAGAAATTCAAATGAATTCTACAAAATTTTATTTTATTAACAAATGGCTTATTTACTGTTGATATATTACCGGAATAATAAATGATAAAGGAAAAAGCTGCTTTTCATTTCTAATTGAACCAAAAATACCATTCTTTAAATTTTCATTATTTTTGTCATCAAATGAATCCGATGCAGCAGCTTCAACAGAGTTTTCATAATCGGCAATATCTGTAATAATAATATTTTTAGCAACAGAATAGAAAAAGTAACAAAGAGAAAAAATTATTTTGTTGGTTGTTGAAGAGCTGCCACCATTGCTTATCATATTCTTCTTATGCATTATTATTATGTTTCAACCATTTCAAAGATTTTTCCAATGTCAATAATTTTTTTCTTTCTTTACAATTTTCAGATACTGTAAAATCTGGTAATTTTGCTGTTGCTGCAGTTCCCTCAAATAATTTGGCTTACAGTATCTATAATCTGGATGGCAAAGAGAGCTTTTTGAATAAACGTCAAATAAACAAAGGGTCAAAAACAGAATACTTTTTGATTCAATGAGACGGATTTAATTAAACGAAAAAAAAGCAAAGTATACACCAATTTTGATGTTTGTTGCAAACCGAATTAAACATTTTTTTATGTAGCTGTGAGGATTTATAGTTTAGAATTGTTTCAAATTTAAAAAATTAAGTTTTGAAAAATTTTTCATCCAACATTGTTTTGCTGTTCTTACAATAAAAAGTTTTTGGGGGGAAACGTGTTTTCTTTTGATTTCGTTTTTTTTACAGTAGGAAAAATTAAATTTTCTGTTAAAACGTAAAACTTCAATTCTTTTCTTCGTTGCATTTTAATGTGTTGATCCCAGTCTTTAGCCAAAGCAAAAGCTATATTTTTTTATCCTTTTAACGTTAAAAAAACACATTTTTTGCAAAAAGTTTTGTTCTCTTGCAAAAATGTGTTGTGTAAGTGTAATACAAAAACAAGCGATAGAAAAAGTTCGAAGCATAGCTTTTCTTTTAAATAGTAGGTTTTTTTTCTTTCCTTTTTTCTTTCCTTGTTTCTTATATCTATTTTCTTTATGTGCTTTAACACAAAATTTGAAAAGTAAGGAATTATTTGATTAAAAGTGAGTACTTAGTAAAACATTTTTTTATAGTTCATGAAGCATATAATGATTTTGTTACAAAAAAGGTCTTAACACGAATTAAAGTATTTTAGATGTCTTTTTTTGTTTTGCTCTTTGTTTTTTTAACACAACAAAGATCGATTCAAGCGTGTTTGTTTACAACAATTTTGCACGTGACTTAACATTTTTAATTTTAATTATAATATATTTAGCACAAGTCTTACATTTGATACATACAATGAAGTTACTTGATAACGCAACGTTAAATGAAGTTAGCAATATAATTTCTTCACATGCAAATGATTGCTCTATTGACTTGAAGTAAGTTTATTGATTTTTTATTTTTTGATTACTTTTTATTGAAATTAAACTTTTCTTTGGAAGAAAAACGTACACATTTTTCATCCAACTTGAAAAATGTGAAAAAATGTCCTTAGCTTCTTTTCTCCCAAGGATGATTCGCACTTGAGCCACTTACATTATTATTCTCCTTGTTTGACACTATCCTTTTATCTAAATAAATTTTTTAGACTTGAATCATATTCTACCAAAATGGTTTCAACAGATAAAAAGTCATGGAAAAAGAATATGAGCAATCCAGCAAGTGAATATCAAGCAATCTCTGTTCCAGAAGATACATTCTCTTCTTCTTTAACAACACTTTCTCCTTTTGGTACTTATACAAGAAGATTCCGACATTATAGTGAACGATCACTTTCTGGATCTGATAATGATACAGATGAAAATGTTACCCAAAATTTTGCTGGAACTGTATCTCGTAAAGTGTTATTCAATCTTAATCAAACATTGAATACTGCTTTCTGTGACTATGATTTTTCTTATCGTACTGCCTCTTCATATTTGTATTATCCCAATTTTGAGGTATGTTGTGGGATTTTGTTTTTAATTAGTTAAAGTCTTAATCATTTTTAGCAAGTGAAAGAAATTGTTGACAAGCATTTAAGTGCCACTGTTGATAGCTACAGCAATAAGCTTCATATTAATCTTTGGGGTGCAATTGAAGAAGAAATATGTCCTTCCAAATGCAACATTTACAGGTTAGTTTCATCTCAAGTCTTTTCACTTTTACATTATTGTTTAGTTATATTACTTCTAATGAAAATGATCCCTTTAATGAAGATGGAGTTATGTGGAGTCTTAACTTCCTTTTTTTCAACAAAACCCTAAGACGTATTCTTTTATTCTCTGTCAGAGCTATTCATCAAAATAGCAGTGAAGAAGAAAGTGAAGATGTTGAATACGTCATGGATTACCAAGATTAGCGCAAATTTGATATACATGTATTTAATGGGATCTCTTGATATTTTCGTCACTTTTGTACAGTAATAATATTTGTTCTTTTTTTCTTAGTTTATCGTTTTTAATCTCTCTTTTTTTAGTTTTTTATTGTTAGTTTCTTTTCTTATCTTTAGTATTGTATAATTCCAAAGCTTTAGTATGTTTTTAAAAATTCATAATCGCTGCATTTGTATATTATTTGTTCAGGAATATGCGTGGGGCGGTGCCCCAATTTTAAAAGTGACGAATAAAAATTTTGTAAAAAGTCAAATATTTTTATTAAACGTTTAAAAAAATATAGACAGATCAAACAAAATAACAATGCCAACAATAAAAATAGGAAAAAATGCACAGATGATTTTTAGGCAGAAAAAATATTAATTATAATACGGAAAAAATAATCCGACACCAGCTTTATTTGCAAAATGAGAATTGTTTTTTTAAAGCGAAGTAGGTAGGTAATAAAATATGTTCATGGACGTAAAGATCAAACAGTTGGTGGAGCATAAGAACCTTGTGTGGCAACAAAGAAATCATCAAAATAAGAAAACAAAAATGCAAATGTTGGGCGGTTTTCTGGAACTTTATCCCAACATTTGAGGATAACATCATGATAAACATTTTCTGGGCAATTTTTTGGTTGAGCTAAAAAATTTAACATTTTTTTTATACTATGTCACAAAATAAACTTACGCATACGGTATCCACGTTCAACTTGATCGATTACTTCACGATTATGCATTCCAGCATACGGTACTTGTCCACGAGAAAATATTTCACATAATAAAATACCTAAAAAAATAAAAAAAATTTTTGTTTTATTTTAATTATCCTTTTGTTAAAACGTACCGTAACTCCAAACATCTGATTTTACAGTAAAATTTCCAGTTGAAGCAGCTTCAGGAGCGGTCCATTTGATCTAAAAAGAAATAGAAAGGTACCGAATTGTATTAATTTAAATCAATCTTACAGGAAATTTGGCACCCGTTTGAGCTTCATAAATATCTTCTTCCATTAATTTTCTTGCAAGTCCAAAATCTGCAACTTTTACAACTGGAACACCAGAAATTTTTAAACCAACTAAAACATTTCTTGCAGCAAGATCTCTATGCACCTAAAAGAGAATAAGCTCAACATTATCACAAAAGAAATATAATTATTACTAATTTTCTTTCTTCTAAATATTTCATTCCATTAGCAATTTGCCCGCAAACATCAATCATTGCTTGCACAGATAATTGATTCTTTTCATTTCTTAAAAAATATTGTAAACTTCCACCTTCCAAAAATTCCAAAACAATATAAAATGGTTCTTCAATTGTACACACGGCATAAAGTTTAACTAAATTTGGATGATCACATTGTTTCATAATTTGTGCTTCACTAAAATTAATTTAATGTTGGGTTACTGTGGAACTGATAATGTTAAAAACGAACCCAAGAAAAGCTTCGGGCGACATTGTTCCAGGTTTAAGAGTTTTAATTGCAACATCAACAATTCCACGCCATTTACCCTTCCATACTTCACCTAAAATTGTAAATATTAAACAATTTTTCGTGTATAAATGCTTTTTAAACTAACCAAAATTTCCATCACCTAATTTTTCTTTTAATTGTAATTGATCACGAGGAATTTCCCAATTATTTTGTGTTTCTCTTGATAATTCTGGTCTTGTTGGAGCAATTTTCGGAGCTGGAAAAGTTAACTGTCCACATAATCCATCTGCCCTTTCTGAATAATATGAAACTAATTCTTTTAATGAACGGAATTTTATTCTTGGAGTAATAAAATATCCTTCACTGAAATGTTTGAACATTAAATATTGAAATAAATGTAAATATAAAGCAACTAACTCATTATCTAATCTTCGAATTTTGTAATGTTTTACAGGATTTACTCCACGTTGATTATTTTCATCTCGAATTGTTAAAGCATATTCTAATGGTTCAATATCTCTTTCTCGAATTAAGAAAGTCCCTTTTGGTAAATTTTGTCGTGATACAAGCCTTTCAGCTTGTGATCTTGCAATTTTTCCAGCAAACCATCTAAAAAAGAATGTATATTAGGATAAATCTACATATTTGTAAAAGCTTACTCTTCTGATTCTAATGTTTTAAATTTAGCAACAAAATTTCTTGGAACATAACCGGATTCCATTGTTTTTTCATTTCGAACATACCACCAATCTGAATTTGAACCATCAAGTAAAATCATTACAGCTCCTTTTTCAAATGATAAATCTCCTTCTGATCTTGATTCATAATTATATAATGCAATAAGGGTTGGAGGAGATTGAACTTGTTGATTTGATTGTTGTCTTTCCATTCTTGGTGAATCCATCATTCTTCCACTTGCTGGCGCAAATGATCCACTATTTACATGATACATTTTTGGGGTTCCATCATATCGATTTATCATTGCACTATTACTTGCACCTGGAATTGATGATGAAGGTGTTCCAGAGAATCCTGGTGGAATTCCACCACCTGGCAAATATGCATCAGCACCAGAACCCCGCTTTTGGGTGGAAACACATCCACCCATTTTTAAAATATGTATTTAATAATTTTATAAAAAAGTTTTTATTATTTGATGGAGAATTTTTAACAGAGCCTACAAAGGTTTAATGTGTTAAAAAGAATATTTAGCCGGAAAGAAAGCAAAAATAAATCGCGACAAACGGCAATATTATGTACATTGAAGGAAAATAGAAAATGATTCATTTATTTTTGGCTCGCCTTTTCTTCCACAAAAATAGTGAGTCAGAATTTTGGACACACGAAATGATGATGTTCCAAAATTGATAAAAATACACAAAAACATACATTGAGGTCTTTTATAAAAAATATATTGATTACAAATTTTTTTTGGCATTTTCGACGACCTACTTTATTATGCATACATTTCGTCCAACAGTCTTTCCAATCTTCTTTCATTGGAATTTTTTAAAAGATTTATGAGTTTTTAAGTAAAAATTCGTAAAAAAATAAAAAAGTTATGGCTTTAAACTTTAAAAAATCAGAAAATAAAAGCAATAAAAAATTATTATCTGATATAATTTGATTTTTAAGAAATTGATAAAAATGTATCAAACATTCCAAAAAGACATAATCAACAGGGGCAAAAATAATGACAAGTATGTTTTGCCTTCATTTTTTAACATACAACATTTAATTCTTTTTGACACTTGAGAGAAAAGTCGTCAAAAATCTCCAACCAAAATGCAAAATAGCAAACGATCACAGCTGCAAACAAATAAAAGCATAAAAACGATCTGCCAATGTCAGCCGTTAAAAAAAGAATGAAAGAAAATCAATTATTTCTCTTTCTTTTTTTTTACAATCCTTCTTTCATTTCTATTTAAAAATGGCATCTTCCTTTCTTTTCTTTTTTTCTTCATATTTTCACATAAGAAAGAATGGAGCCTATCTTTAAAAATACTACTTTTTTCGAGTCATCTGTGCTGCTTTTAATGTAAACACAAAAAAAAAAGAAAACTCTTTCATATATTTTTACCAAAAAAAAGAAAGTTAAATCAATGAGAAGGAAAAATAGTGTAAAAAAACGTCAGCAACAATCACAACAGCAGTTTAGAAACCGTAATAAGAAAATTATCGAATCAAATAAAAAAAAGGGAAAGGAAAGAAACTATGATGTTTTTGTGTGTGAATCATTTTTTTGTTTTTGTTGAAACACAAAAGAAATTAGATGATGAAGTAAAAAATGGGGATATTTTTGAACAGTGTGGCATTGAAGAAAGGGAGGGGATTTAAGAAAAAAAGTTTTTCAAAACAAACATGGGATATGTATTATTTAAATTAAAAATTGATGAATTTTTGGTTAACGAAGACATAATGTCTTTTCATATTTTTTTTTCTCTTGCGCAGACATAATAGTTTTTCTTTTGGGAGATTGTTCGTTTCGACAAGGCTGGCTCGAGAGAAACCACAATAATACACTAAAAGGAAGGAAGGGAAGAGACAGAACGGTCATCGAGAAAAAAAGGGGAGAATATAAAACTTGCTCAAGCGGGAGCATTATAAATTTTTTTGCGTGGTCATTTTTGGAAGCGGAAAGAGAAAATAAGCAAGAGGGGAAGAAAAGGGGGGGGGGGATATTGATTAGCCGTCAAGTTCAAAAAAAAGACATTTTTATAAAAATGGACATTATAGCGAGGAAGGAGGACACATTGTCAAGTTAAAACTGAAAAAAAGAAAAAGACAAGTGTTTTGAGGACTCAAAACATGACACAAAAAAAGAAGAAAATGAAAAAGAGATTAATTAAAGCTCAAAATAGCGGAAAAACAATTTTTAGAAGAAAAAAGAATAAAGTGACTCTGTTTTTGGTTATAAATCTTTTTTTCCAATTTCCATCTTTTAAGTCTTTGTTGAGTCAACTTTGCTGCTATTTCTTTTAAATAGTTTTCCAAAGGGGGTATAAACCCCACAAACTTTTGAACTATAAATTTTAGGCATCTTTTTTTGGGTTCTTCAATGTCAAAAATATTTTTATTTCCAAAAAATTGTTTTTATAGTTTTTACAGAAACAAAAGAAAAAGAATAAAAGCGATGCAATGATTGCCGGAAAACCGAATCATCAGAAAAAAAGAAGAAAAAAATCTCAAATTCCCAGTCAAAAACAGCAGGAGACCATTTTCTTTCTTTCAAAAAACAGATGTTGCGCCTCCATTTCGCGCTTGTCTCTCTCTAATATATTTTTTTGGACAACTATACTTTGCCTATTCAATTGCTCGGCTAGCTCTTTTTTTTACAAGGACGATGGTGCGTATTTTTTGTCCACTTTAAAAAAAGAATTTTTTTTGTTTGTCTAACCCCTGAACTCAAAAATGGACAACTGCAAAAAAAGCTTAACAAAAAAATATTACTTAAAAAACAGAAGAAACGTATCAATTTTTTGGGAAATTCACTAGAATAAAAAAAAGCATTATCCTTGAGAAAAAAAAAGAAGTGAAAAAGAAAGAATTGTTTCTAACATTTTGTAGACGAAAAAAAAAACTAACATCGGTTGGTCGGTTTTTAAACAATGAAAAAAATTTCTTTTGGACTTTAAAATCAATCACAAGACAAAAAAAACTCATGAGACAAAATAAAAGTTAACCTTTGACTAAAAAATTCTTAAAATTTAAATAAAAAGTATACTGTAATTTTATAAAAACACAAATAAATACTGTAAAACGTTTTACATTTAAAAATGTTTTGAAACGAAAAAAAAATTAACGTTGCATTCAAAAAAAATTTATTATTTCTTTAACTTTTTTATAATAAAATTTTATTATTACCGTTTTGTAAGGTTGTAAATATTAATTATACAAATAATATACATACTTAAATGAAGGAACCATTTCCAATTCAACCAAATACTTCAACACTTCGTTCCTTGTTTAAAAATTGTCAGAATGGCTTAATTTATCCACATAGTTTAAACCATAATTTAAAAGGAAATCCAACACTAATAAAAAAGTTGCAATTATCTGATATTTTAAGAGTTGGTTTTTCATTTTAATTAATGCTTTTAATATATTTTAATTTTTAGAGTCATGAAGGCTGTGTAAATACAATTGAATGGGATTCTGAAGGGAGACTGCTTGTTTCGGGATCTGATGATCGACATATTGCAATTTGGAATTTAGCTGGAAAAGAGTTGACAAAATTTCCAACTGAACATGACGGAAATATTTTTGCTGCAAAATTTATGAATAATTGTAACAATTCGAAAATTGTTAGCGGTGCTGCAGATGGAAAAGTTTTTGTATATCAATGGCGTGGAACTTCTACAGGAGCAGCAGAAAAAATTCGAGAATGGAAAGATCAATCAAGACGGGTTAAACAAGTTGTTTTAAATCCTGGTAATGCAAATACGTTTTATTCATGTAGTGAAAATGGTTTTATTATGTAAGCATTTAAGCTTATTTTTTTGGATTCTGTATATCCATCTTTTTGTAGACAATATGATGATAGAGCAGATATGAATTCAATTGTTCAAGAAGAGCAACATGGTGTTAAATCAATTGCTGTTAATCCTGTAAATCATAATTATCTTGCTGCTGGAGTTGCTGAAGAAGGAATTAAGTTATATGATATTAGAAATACGGTAAAAGCGGTGATGACTTTTGCAAGTGGTTTGTACTTTTCTATTCAATCATTTATTTTTAACAATTTAATATTATAGCAATTACAACAACAAGAGCTGAAAGCCATACAAGTACTTACATTGAATTTAATTTAACTGGAACGAAACTACTTGCAAATTGTCAAGCAGAAGGAATTTATGTTTTTGATGCTGTTCCAGGAAGTGAAAGAGAACCAAGATTTCTTGAACGAATGGACAAGTAAGCGTTGGTTACTGTATGTATTTATTATAACAGTTTTTGTTTTTAGACTTTTAAAATATACTTTTTCAAAAGATGACCTTGATCCTGAACATTCTTGCTTGGAAGAGACACCATATGATGAAGAAAAGCATGTAACAAGAGAATATCATATGCTTGGAAATTACCTCAAAGCAATTGAAGGATATTCAAGTGTGATTCATAAAATTGAAAATGCTTTACTTTATGATCCAACAAATGCTGCTTTAAAAGGTGATTTGGCAATTCTTTTACAAACAAGAGCAGATTGTATTGCAAAAAGAGATTACAAAAGTGATTTAATGGATGCTACAAGAGATTATATTCGATCAATGGAATTATTTCCAAATAATTATCAAGCACATGCTGGAATTATTCATGCATTGGAAGGAATGCAACAATATGCAAAAGCCAAGAAATGGAATGCAGCATTTGTTGAAAGATTTGAGTATACTGGTGAAACAATTTTAAAACACCCTGATAAAAAAAGTTTAACAAAACGTTGGAATACTTTAAAAATGGCTGGAATACGTGATTATCATCAAAGATATGTTGGAGCTGTAAATATTCGAACTGATATTAAACAAGCAAGATTTTTGGGTGGTAATGATGAATTTATTGTTGCTGGTTCAGATTGTGGACATATGTTTATTTGGGATTCTGGAAATGGAAATATTGTAAAACTTTTAAAAGCTGATAATAAAATTCTTAATTGTGTTGCTCCACATCCAACTGCACCATTGATTGCATCATCTGGAATTGAAAATGTTATTAAATTTTGGTCTCCTTTTGAAGATGTAAGTTTTTGACGTATTGTAAGCTCTTTTTAACCATTCTCAATTTTTTTAGTGCAATGAATCAACTCCAAAATTAATACCAGAAGATTCTGATATTTGTTAGTTTTATTTAATAAATTTTTTTGATAAATAAAGTTTACTGTATTTTTATAGGGCAAAGACGTGATGATATTTCAAACATGGAGGAAATTGTTGCACAAGGTCAACTGAATCAATCTGAACCAAATATGATCCATATAAATAATGTTGAAATATTTATTCGTCTTGCACAACTCCGAAATAGTCGTCCAGATGCTTTTGAAACGTGCCGACAATCTTAATGCAAAATATTTTTTTATTAACTATAGTGATATATAACTGTTTTTTCTGTGCTTTCTGCTGCATTTTTTTTTGTTTGTGTTTTTAGTTATTGTTTGAAAAGAAATTAATTGAACGGTTAGCATTATTTTGGTAAGCATAAATGTTATAATAATGCAACTTCGTATACTTGTGATTTTTTTGGGTTATATTTTTGTTTTTTCTATTTCAAATTATTTATTTGTATACTTCTAATGTAAATAATTATACATTATAAAAGATTTATTCCTTAATTAAAGTTTTGAATTACAGTATTCTGAAAAAACACAAAGATAGAAAATGTGTTTCCGATGGCTTCTGTCTTTTAGTTTGATTTTTCAAAAAGTTTCAAACACAAGAAATTGTTTTTTAAATTTTAAAAAAGTTTAATTGGATTAAAACTTCAAAGTGGCCAGACATTCATGGCCTTTCTGTTTTCAGCAAAATAACAAGAAAAATTCTTTAATATTTAGTTACAAATTTTTTACTGAACACTAATATTTTTTATTAAAAAAATTAACCGCTTAAAAATGTTTTTATGCCATTTTTTCTAAAATTTAAAAACGAATACACTTTTTTAAAAGAAAGATTTTTCAAAGTTTTTTTGCACCTTTTTATTCTTTTCAAGTTTCTCCTTTCTTTTTTAAAAATCATCGTCAACGATTTTAAAAGGATTGGCTAGGGTTGGTGCCTGTTGTTAAAAGCTGCAGCAGCTTACAGTCATAATGGCGGGGAAGTTCGGTTTCCCGTCAGAGTCGCCTCAAAGCCCCAAGGCTTATTTCACCAATTTCAAACCTAAATTTTTTATATTATTTTTTATGAAATCTTTTATTAAAGCATTCCGAAGTTTTTTTTTAATTAATGCAAAAGAATAAATGCCTTTTTAACTAGAATTTTAAAAAACAAATATGCAACTACTAACAAACGATTTTTTATGATAAAAAATATTTTATGTCATATTTTTTGGCACATTTAAAAAAATTTAATATTAAAATATAATAAACACGTATAATTAAAAAATCATGAAAAAAGAAGTTAGGTAAGTTTTTAAAAATATTTACAAAAAAAAGAAATATAATTCAAGAGGTATTCTACAGTACATAAAAAAAGAGAGAAGGAGACTTAAATATAAACAGCATTACTATCATTGTCAGATTCGGTACTCGTTTCGGCAACAATTGCAGGAATTGGATTAGAAGCTGTACGACGATGGGATTTAAAATGGCTTCTTGCAGCTTTAACAAATGTTTCATTATCTGTTAATCCATCAGAATAGTTAACGGCTTGTTCAAGGGATCTTTCAAGTGAGGATACCATTGTTGAAGAAGATTCACACATAATATTTGCAACTGCAGATGCAATAATTTCTTCATCAGTATTTTTTGAAGTTCCAGAATCAGCAAATTCGCTTCTCAATGCGATTATTCGATTATTGATTGGTGTAATTGGATTATTATTGCTAGCATTTATTGCTTCTTGATATGATGGAGATGGTTTTATATTATTAATATTAGTGTCTTCAAGAATAACCAATCTTCCATTTTCATCTTCTTCAACTGCAACTTCAACAGATTCTATCATACTCATTGATCGCATTGCATGTAAATCTCGACCACTTCGATGTTGGGCGGCATGATCGGTTGCAGCTCCAGCTGATCCAATCCTTCCACTAGGTGATGAAAGATGTTTCTCTTTTTTTGATGGTAAATTTTTAAATGGTGAATCTCGAGAAGATTGTCGCCGTGGTTTTCTTCTTGTTTGAATTCTTCCATCTGACCATCGTCCATCAACATTTCGATAAAGTGGTGAACCATGTGTTGAAGAAATACTATTATCAAAATGGCTATGCAATCTTTGACCCGTTTCCTCAAGGGTAAGTGTGGAAGTGCAAACTCCAGAATCTGCAGAAATTCCAGAAATTCTTGCAGATGAATTTCGATGAAAATAAATGCATGATTGGCACATATTATTTTCATTAAATTGAAAATTTCGATCTGATTGTGATGATGGAAATGCTGCAGGAATAGAATTTCGATCAGATTTTGGTGAATTTCGAATTGTATTGGATGAAGTTGGTGGAAGTCCAACAGAATGCCGAGTTGAACTTCTTGCAAATGGTGTTGAATTGTCACATGTAAAAGATTGTCTCTGCCGTCGTGGATTACCATAATATTCTTCATCAGATGAAGAACCACGTGAACTTCTTGCAGACATTGCTTCAACTTCTGAATCTGCATCAACATCATCATCATTATCTTCATCTTGATGTTGTTGAATTGAAACAATTGCATAATTTGAAGATGAAAGTTGGCAATCATAATTATATTCTGCATCAGCTTGTCCAGAAATTGTTTTTGAACCTGCTCGAACAACCATTGGTTTTTGAACTCGACAGGTATTTGTTGGAGGTGCAGATCGACGTTTTTCATGTTTTCCATTTGAATGATTATTTTCATATGCAATTGAACGATTAAGTTTTTCCATTTCTTCAATCTTTTGTTCTCTTTGTTTTAAATCCATTTCTTTTGAGTTTATATCTTCCATAATTACCAAAATTTTTCTCATCATTTTATCAACCCTTTGCATCTTTTTTTCATACATTTCACGAATTTCTTGTGCATGCCGTAATTCATGCCATCGCTTTTTTACTAGCTCATCAGCTTTAACATTTTGTTCTTCAACGGCATTTCCATTTTGTGATCGGGACATTTCTTCTCTGATATCCTTTTGCCAAACTTGTTTTCGCATTGTCCATGCATCTTCACTCATTTCTGCAACTTCCGCTTGCAAATTTGTTAAATGTGATGCCACAGATGCAAAAGATGGACGATTTCGGGGCTTTTTACTAAAGCATAATTTAAAAAGTAATTTTGCAGTTTGTGGAACAGTTTTTGGAACATGTCTAAAATATTTAAATTTAATCTTAATCCTTTTTTTGTTTTAGAGCTTACAATTTAAGGGTACCGCTTCCAACTCCATACATAATTGCCATTGATGGAATTCCTTTATATGGAATTTCTTGGGTTAACAGTTCCCAAAGTACAATTCCAAAACTCCAAATATCAACCTTTTCACTGCATGGCTCTGATTTCATCATCTCTGGTGCCATATATTGTGAAGTGCCAACAAATGACATAACAACTGATGGCATAAATGTTTTATCAAAAGTATAAAGGGAACCAAAATCACAAATTTTTGTATTATCATCTTTATCCACCAAAATATTTGCAGATTTTAAATCACGATGTACAACTTTTTTTGAATGTAAATATGCCATTCCATCTGCAATTTCTGATGACCATTTGCAAAAAAGTGCCTTTGTGACTTTTCGTCGTTGTAAAACATCAAAGAGGCCGCCTTGTTCTAAAAAAAGATAATATTATTATTAAAATGTTTAATTTATTTACATCCATTTTTAATTTTTTTAATTAAACTACAGTAATCCAAAATATTGGAAAAATGTTATAAAATTTTTAAATTCGTTTCAAAACACTTTCCTAAAACTACAGTAAAACTACTATTTTTATACACTTATTTATAAATATCTATTTTTGTTGGAACTACAGTAATTTAAAATGTTTTAAAAAAATTTCGCAATCTTCAAAATATTTTTATATTGAAGCCCTTTAATCTTAAGTTAAAACATTATTACTAAAAGCACAGTAATCTATAATCCAATAAATATGTATTACTAATACATTTATAATTATTTATTTCTTAATCGGATTTTTTAAAATGTTTTTACTTTTTAGTTTTTCAAAGAAAGACAATCTACAGTATTCCAAAAAAAGGTAAGTCTCTAAAGACTTTTTTGTAGTTTTTCAAAAAAGTAAAAAATTTTTTGCAGTAATTAATTTCATTAAATTTTTTTAAAGCTTACCACAATATTCCATAATAATACATGGACAAATATCTTTCGTTGAAACTCCCAATGTTCGAATGACATTTGGATGTTCTAAAGCTTTTAACATTCGAATATCAACTTCACTGGCACGATTCAACTTTTTTAATGCAATTGTTTTTTCATTTAATATTCCACGGAAGACACTTGACTGCGTTCCACCACCAATATAATCATCTTTAAAATTAACTTTTATAGATTCTAAAGAAATTTCATATTCATCTGAATCTGAATCACTTGAATTTGTGGTTGTTCGACGGCCCCATAAATTTAGTGATGGAAAGCAGGATGACATTGCAAGGGTGAGCGGCCAATATGATGTTGGAGCTTCAAGGGGATTCCCATTTGGATCCATTGTAATCCGATTTGAAGCATTTACAGGAGAATTTACTGGTGGAATTGGTTGTTGAATGGTTGAACCAATTGAACTCGGCGATGTTGATTGCAACATTTTTTTTTAAAAATGAAGCAGCAGCCGCAAAGGGCCTTTTCGTGTACTCGCCCGAGGTTTCAATGAACGGGAAAAAAAGAAAAGGGGGAGAGAAAAGACCCGCGTTAAGGAAATGTGCGTTGAATTAACTGAAAATAGAAATGTTTAAAATTTTTTTATAACAAATTTTTCTATATAAAAAAGATAACACGAGAAGAAAAGGAGATTCTTTCGAAATTTGATATGCAAACGCAAACGTTTAAAAAAGATATTGTATTAAATTAATTAATTAGTTAATTAAAATCAAGGTCAAAGAAAAGACGTAATTAACAAAAAAATTTGCAAAAATACAAATGTAAATAAATTAAAAATTATTAAAATACAATTAATTTTAAAACAATACAGTCTTATAGTTAAAAACGGAGGCGGTATATATCCGCCCTCAATCACTACATGCTTAAAACTATACTGTTTTTATCTTTTATTTCGCTTCAAAACTCAAGTTTCAACACTTGAAAAAACTTCCTACACCTTTTTTTTCTGCAATTAACTTTTTTAATTTTTTTTCGACCACACACAAAAAAGTATCAACCCTCTCGAATAAAGATGCAAAACAAGTAAAGGCTAAATTTGATATGGGTTACGATAAAAAAATGAAAAGAAAAATCAACGATGCTGCTGTTTTTGCTTTAATTTTGTGTTCAATCAAAAAAAGAAAAAAAGTGAAGAAAGGAAAAGAAAATCATCACATGGGTGACCTTCTTTTTTTATAAAGTTTTTTCTTCTTCGGTAAAAAGATTAATCCTTCTTCAACAATAAATTTCTCAAAAGAGTCCAAAAACTTAAAAAAAGGTGCCTTCCTTTTTAAATACAAAAAATACAACCTTGAAAAAAGAGAGAAATTATTCATGCCAGAATAAGTTTATTTTTTTATTTTAAAACTGTTTGAAAATGTGTAGCCATTGATACGTGAAACGAAGAAGAAGGAAAAAAAAAACTGAGAAGGCGGGAAAAATGCCAAGTTCTAAGATCAACATCAAAATGCTTTTTTTTGCTTGAACTCTTTTCTTTTCCGGAAGCTAACAATTTTTTTCTTTTTTTTTGCAGCCGTTGGAGCAACGGTAGGTAAGTAAGAAAAAAAAGTAGTCTTGGAAACCACGGAAAAAATATATAACAGAACAGAAAGAATAATAATAACCACCCTCGCAAATAGTTGCTACTACTGCTACTGCTTAGAAAAAGGCTAAAGACTACTTAATCTTTGCTTTATTCTTTTTTTGTGAATTCTCAAAAACAATTTTAAAAACAGAAAAAAAAATTATTTTTAAGAATTATGTGTTTTGGGCTTCAGAAGTTTTTAAAGGATTACGGTCGAGGGAGGAAATGGATTCAATCAAAGAAAAAAAGCTACTGTTGTATTTATGTGTCGCCCTTTTTTTCGATGTTTGAAGACAACTGTCCTTGAAGAATGTAAAAAAGAACCCATCGAAAAAAGAAAAGATGAGTCATGGGCCCTTTTACTACTAACTTTTTTTTTGACGGCCAAAGTTCGCGTTCACCGAGAATTTACAGCTGCAAAAAGCAAAGCACACAGTTGTCAATGAAAAGGGAGAAAAAATGCTGCCAGCGGGTATATTTTTTTATTAAAAGCTCACGGAAAAAAATATTCTTTTAATGAAGAGGGCATTTTGCTACATAAAAAAAGTATGAGAAATGAAAGCTGTCAAAAAAAAAGAAGGTAAAACGCGCAAAAGAATTTCGAAATTTGATGTCAAGAAAAATTTTGATAGAAAAAAACAGAAAAAGTTTGTAATGAAGAATGGGGTGATTATTTTTATTTTGTGGCGGACACCTCCCACTGCGCTTCATTTGCTTACTTACTTTTTTTTCTTACATCCAAAAAAACTTCCCACAGGAAGAAAAAGAACTGTGACAGAAGAAAAAAAAATTTTTTGGGAGAAGAAAAAAGTTGCTCCGCCTGAACAAATTCAAGACACATATATTTATTTTTTTAAGCCAACTGATTTTCTGCTGATTTTGAGTTTGTTTTAAGTAAAGAAAAAAGAGCTGATGGAAAAGGAAGGTCAAATATAACAAAAATATAAGCAAGCATTTTTTTCTGATGATTTTTTTTGATGAATGAACACACGTAAAAAATATATGTTTAAAAAAATTCAATCAATGAGAAACAAACTCTGATGTAAATAATAATGAAAAAAGGGAATAGAACGTGGATGACAAGAAAAAAAGAGAAAAAAAGTTTTTGAAAGAAAAAAATGAGGAAAAATAAAATACTTGAAAAAAACGAGGTTTTATTTGGAATTGAATTCATTTTACATTCTGATACACAACAACAACTTCTTTTTTGAAGGGATGAGGAGAAACGGGGATTTGGGGGGATGGAGAGAGAGAAAAGAAAAACTGAATCACTCTCAAAATAATAATACAATTTTATCGAATAAAAAAAGTTTTTTCATCCTCGCGCGCGCAACTTCACCGCCGCCAGCAGTTTTCATCGCTGCTGCTACAACAAGAGAAATAGTAGCAGCAGTAGAAGTATTCAATCAGTTTTTTGTCGTCGATTCAATATAGAAGAAGAAAAGGGAGGGGAGGATAGAATGAAACACGATGGAATTCCTTTGACTGCGCTTGACCGAACGTAAATGACACGTCGATTTTTCTCTCTCTCTTTTTTCATTTTTTTTCTTCCTCCAGCTGAGGAAAACGAAAAAAAGAAAAAGAAGAAAATGACATCACGGAAAACAACAAAAAAATTGAGGGAAAAAATGATCAGCACTAAACTTTTTTGCGTTCAAAAAACGTTTTTTTATTGAAGCAACATTGAAAAAAAGAAGAAGACACACGCATCTTTGCTGCAACTAAAGAATATGGGACAAAACTTTTTTCTGCCTCCTTTTTTTGCGTGTGTTCAAAATTTTTTTTCAAAAAGAAAGAAGCAATTGACTTTTAAGAAAAATACAGGAAAGGAAAAGTGAAAAAAGGCAGAAGCCAAAAATGCAGCAACTCTAAAAACATGAGCTTCTCTTTCCTCTTTTTTCCAAGCAGAAGCCATACAACATTCCTTCTTTCTCTCTCTTGCTTTTTTCAAAACCAAAAAAGTATTTAGGTCGAAAAGCCGCGCCACCATCAATGTTTTGTTGTTGCAGTCTTTTCCGCTTCATCTTTTTTTAGCAGGGGGCAAAAATGGCTTTGCTTTTTTCGTGCTTACACTTTATATCATTCGTGTCACATTAAAAAAAGGGAGTCGTCGCATTTCTTTTTTCCATGGAATTTTTCTTTTTTTCTGGTGTCGCGCGATATATTTTTGGAATAAAAAATATAACACGGACAAACGAGAACCGAGAAAAAAAAATAAGAACAAAGTCAAGAGCAAAAAGAAAGAAAAGAAGCCGATGCACTTTTTTATATTTATATATTTTTTTAAAAACTACTAAAAATCCAATTTTGGAAAAGCCACCACAAAAAAAACTCCGGTGAAACAGAAATGGAATGAAATGAGAAAAAAGAGCCAGCGGTCTCCAATGGGTTTTAAGTCATCATCCAAGAAAAAGAATGAAGAGAAAACATTGAACTGAATGCGTCATTCCTTTAGTTTTTTGTTTTGAGAGAGATAAAAATAGAAGCATAAATATATAGCTTTCTTTTTTTCTGCGCATGTGTTTTTTTGTTGCTCTTTGACGTAAATAGTTTTTATTTTTGTTTCATGGAAAAACTTTGTCAAAAAATACTAAAATAGTGCTTTTTGCTCTTTATTGGCTTTATTGCTTTCTTCCCCTTTTTTTTTGGCATTTTTTCACATCGTAACTTTTTACATACATACATTTAAACAATTCATTTTTTTAAGTATAAAGTATTTTGTGGGTGATTTAAAAAATGATTATTTCAAAAGTTTCAAAAACAGAAATATTCCTAAAAACAGTTGTTTCTTTTTTCAATTTTAGCCAAAATTGAGTTGAAAAAGCTTTCAATTCTTGGAATGAGCTGCCGTCATCGATCCTTCCTTTGAATAATGATTGGAAAAAAAAGATCATCTTTTTTAGATTTTTGGAAAAAAAATGCGGGGAAGAAAAAAGTTAATCAATTTTTTTATGTTAAAAATTTGAAGACAAAAATATGTGTAAACTGATAAAAAGCAAAGGCAAAATTGGAGAAAAATAGAGAGCAGTAAAATATGCGAAATAAAAATGTACAAAAAAATATAAAACCATTTTAATTGGGAAAAAAGCAAGAAAAAGCTATGTCTTCTCTGGTGCTGCTGATATTTGGGTTAATATTTTTTGGGTTTTCTTGGATAAATTATGTTACAGCTTTTGATAAATTTGATCAAATGCGTTTGGATTCTTTAAAGCCGGATGTAAGTTTTTTGAGTAAAAAGAAACATTCCACATAGGATACATAATTTTTGGGTGTGGCTGTTGACGGTCAAAAAAATTTTAATCGATAAAAAATAAATTAAATTGAATTAATTTTAGATAGATTCATGCCGAAAAGCAGTAAAATCTGGGAGAGAAGCTTTAAGGGAAGCTGCAATTGGAGTTCCACAGCGCCATCATCAACAACGAATAACGAAATTACAAAAAGTTTTTAAATCTCATTCAAGAAAGATTCAAAGAGGTGAAGAATTAAAACTAAATATTTTGGATAAAATTCCATCTCAGTATGATTGTGTTCCAATATCTTCCACAATGTTCCCACCTCCAACAACACCAATCCCAAAAGTCGCAAAAACAAAATCTGAAAAAATTATATCAAAGGATATTAAAATTGAAGCACGTCCATTACTTCTTGATTCACAAAATGATCCATTTAAAAAAGTTATTGAATTTTATAATGTAAGAATTTTATTAAAATTTCGATTTCAAAAATTTGATATTTTTTATTGTGCTAAATTTTGAATGCATAAATTCTTAGGGGTTCTTGGATGAAGATGAATTTTGTAATGGTCCAAGACCTTCATCATTAGCAGATTTAACTGATGGACAACTTGGTGGATATGTTGCATCTTTAATGACCACACATGCAACATTCTTATGTCCATTTTGTCATCAATTTGCAACACATTTTCATCAAAAACTTCTTAATCCTCGAAAGCATGGAATGGCAGATGATGAAAAATTTTTATTTAATTCTGCATTGGCACATTTTCCTGATCCTCAAACAATTTGTTCAGCAGCTTTACCAGTGTGCCATAACAATTATGCTGTAGTTTCTCGAAATATGACATCTGCAACAAAATGTCTTGAATGTAGTCTTTGCAGTACACTTACAATTACACTTTTGGTAAGGCTTTTTTTAAATCAAGTATAACTTAAAATTTTTATTGCAGCAAAAAGTTATTTTAAATCAACATGTAATTGATCATATAAAAAGAAGCGCAGATGAAGAAATTTTTACAAACATTTGTAGTGAAATTTGCCGTTTAAATACAACTGCTGAAACAGGTTTTGATAATAAAAATCAAACTTTATGCCGAAAATTTCTTTCGAATCAACTGGATTGGATTCTTGATGTCTTAAAGCAATATCTCCTTCCAAGTGGATTTTGTTCAAAGGTATTTTTATGCAAATTTCATTTCTAACTTATTCGAAACATTTTTAGACAATAAAAGCATGTGAAAATCCAAATGAACCACCAAATATTTTGCATTGTTTAAAATTAATTTGTCCAAGCCTTGGATTTCCGCTAACTTTTATTTGCCCTTTAATTCCCGATGAACCAGCAGATGCAGCAAAATTCTTAAATATTAAACCTCCAAAAATGGAATTATAAAAATATATATCTTTTTTTATTTATTAATTTTTTTATAAAAAAAATCGTTAACAATTTTTGTTAATAAATAAATATTAACTTTATGCAAATATAAAAACTAAAAAATTATTATAAAAAGATTTGGAAATTAAAAAAAAAACAGCTGCAAAAAACAAGTTTTAAACAAAAAAATATTATTGCTACTTTTTTTTAAATATTTTCCTGAAATATATTATTTTAAGTTATGACTGATTATTATTCAATGATTTTAACTGACTGACTGACTGTAAAACATAGAAAGAAAGAAGACCCGAAAGCGGCGGTGGTCGATCGAGTGTTTTTTGAGAAGAGAGAAAAGAAAGAAAGAATTTTTTGAGAGAAGATTTTAAAAAATATATGTCGTTGTTGTTTTTCCTTTTGCAAATATTCAAAGCAAAATGATGGAAAGAAGAAGAAAGAAGAAGAATTTTCATCGAACTTCAATGGCTGCTGGGGTTTCGGGTTTTGCAGGGGCAACTTTACTGGATCGATTACTGTATGTATCTGAAAAGTTTTTGTTTTTAAATATTGTTTGAATATAAATTTAACTTTCAAAAAAATCTGAAATCGAAATTTCGAAAATGGTTAAAACCACTTTTTAATAAAAATTTCAAAATTTTACAATCTTTTTGGACATAATTAAAAGTGCTTACCTGTTGTCCAAATTGCTGGCCGTGAAGAACAAAAGAAGCAAAAGAATGCATTTGTTGTAAGAAGGATAATTCCATGTGTCCATAAAACAATTACCTACAAATTTTTCTCTCTCTTGAACAGAATTTTCAAAACTATAAAAAATTTTTACCCAATCATCTGGTTCATTTTCAGGTGCAACAATTTCATTTAAAAGTGGGGTTAAAAGCATACAAACACAATTTAAAAATGAAATATTTGCCATTGTAAAATGTGAATGTTGTCGAGAGACCATTTGTGAGGATTTAAAAAATCCACCAGAATTAAATCCAAGAATACACGTGGATGCAATTAAAACGACTAAACAAAGAGATTTTTGTGTTCGAGGATCACAGAATGCTAAAGTAATAAAGAGGACGCCCATTCCACCCATTGCTAAAGAATTATATATTCGAAGTTTCATTTGATCAGAGATAAATTTAATTCGATCCGAAGATTGTCCAGCAATTAGTTTGATAAAGAACATAATAACAGGAGAGATTGCAGAAGCGATACCAGTTTGGGCAATTGGTAAATATAAAACTTTATTAATATAGGTTGGCATAAATTGAAGAGATAATTGTGTGCCCATGAAATTTCCAAATGCTGCAACTAAAATTGCCCAAATTGCTGGATCTTTGTACATTGCAGCATAGGGAACTTTTTTGGAGACCTTTTGCTTTCCAGGTCCAGAATAAATTGAACCCTTTCCAAACATAACTTTTACAAGTTCCGTTCGACGAACCATTGGATGATTATCAGGTTTATTTCGGTGATATAAAATGAAAAGGGTAAAAAGAAGCACAGATACAATACCATGAAGATAATAGACCTATAATGAAAAGGATTTAATCGTTAATTTTTAAATACAATTTTAAAAAAGATAATCGAAAAAGTTGATTTTACTAGTCTAGCTCCAAGGGGGATCGAACCCCTCCCCACTGGTTAAAAGCCTGAAGCTGTGCCGCTGACCTACGCAAACAAAAAAAATTTGATATTTCGAAATTTTTTGTTTCTATCATTACTTCCAAGAAACTAAAACTAAAACTAACCGATTCCCATCCAAGACTTGATGTACAAAGTTCCCCAGAAATTGGCATAGTAAAAATTGGTGCAATTTGTAAAAAACTTGATAAAATTGCAATAAAAATTCCATTCTGTTTTAGCGTGGACCAATGGGATGTAATTGAACCCATTACAGGCAAACAAGCGGAGAAAGCCATTCCTTGAACAAATCTTGCAATTATCATTGCAACAAACCCAGTATTTGCTGCCAATGGAACTAGCAGAGTTGCAACTGCAGAAATATATCCCAAAACTCCAAAAACAAGTCTAAATTAATTTTGTGGTTTAAAAAACTTTAAAACTTTTGAATTATTAAACCTTGAACCAAATTTATTTAGCATAATTGTCATTGGAAATACTGCAACAAGTGCCCCAACTGCAACGGCCATAAAAAGTGTACTTCTTTTTGCACTGCTGTAATCCAATTCTGGCCGATATCCGTATGCTTCCCATTCAGCTTCTAAAATATTTACGTATTTAAAAAATTTCAAATATTAAACTTTTTTCTTACGTGTCATATTTGTTATATTTGGAGGTACATTTCCGGGCATTGCAATATATGTAAAATTAAATGTTAAAATATTTGACCTAAATTAATTTTAATGTGTAAATTTTTTTTAGAAAGAAAAAGTAAGTTAAAGCTTACAAAATTGAAGATAAACATAGCGTTGAAATAATCATAACAGTAAATCGAATTTGTCTTCCAAATATACAGTTATCTGCTCCATCATCATCTTCATCTTCATTCCTCTTCCAAGAGCGACCAGAAATACTTGCAATAAATCTTGAATTTGTTGTTGACTAAAATGGATATGGATATGGATATGGTATGCTATGAGGTAGTTGAAAGTAGAAAGGAAAAAATTTTTAGAGAAGAAAGTAACAAGGACAGTTTCAAAAATTTCGAATATACGATAACAATAGGGATACTATAATAAATAAAATATGCTTACTTTCTTTTTCTTTTCCTCTTTAACAGGTCGAGGAAGTTGTCGAGGTTGAATAACAGGCTCTGGATCAGTATGAATTGGAAGGGCTGAACCTCGCGCAGGCCGCACGAAATCCCCAGTTTCTGGATCCATATTCTCCATTTTTTTGTCTTTGTTTAAAAAAAACTTTTTCTAATAAAAAATAATAAAAATTGTATTTAAAAAACCACTCTTCCCAAAAAAACCTAAAAACAAAAAAGAGAATAGAATTTTTAAACCGTAAAAAAATGTTATGGAAAAAATTATGAAACAAAAAATAATCACGAATAGAAAAAAATCAAACCAAAATTAAAAGCGTGATTTGGATTGAAAACAAAAAAGGCAGAGTGGTTACTTTTTGATATATTCAAGGATTATATATAACATACTTTATATATGTGTATAGATAGAGATTGTTTAAAAAATCAGAAGGCCAAAATTGAAGTTGAAAAATTAACTTTTGGCCAATCCCGCCCCATATTTTAGAGAGACTATTACACCATATACATGAGCAGATAGATACATGGATGCCTCTCGAAAAAAAATGTGGAAAATTAATCCGATCAAAATCAAATCAAAAAAAGTATATCAATGCTGTAACATAAAATAATACATAAAATATGTTAATTAAAATTGTTCAATGTTTTTTTTTTCAATAAATATGGTTTTAACTTTTACGTAAGAGAAATGGACTTGGAAAAGGGAACAATAGAAAACTTCCCTATTCTCGGTCTTTCCATCTTCAAAATCATTCAAACCTTATTCAATAAGTTTCCGCTTTAAAGATTTTCAGTTTTAAGCAAATTTTTTTTAAGGAAAATAAAAAATATCTGAAACAAAGAAGCCAAAAGTGTATTCTTATTATTAACACATATATGAATGGATATTGTTATTTCATCATTGTCAATGAATTGAATGCCTATTTCAAAGATCATAAAAAACTTTTATTTAAGCAAAACTTTTTTAACCCAATTTTTGATAATAGAAAACACAAAAAACGTGAAAAATTGTTTCAAATTTTGAAAAAGAATGCAGTGACTGAAAAATAATTTTATTGTCTTTTTTGGATGAGAATTCAAATATAGAAAAAAAGCTAATAATTTATGTTTGAAAAAAAAGAGTTCAAAGGTATGTCAAAATTGGAATGCCATTGAAAAAAGGGCACATGTTTCAAAAAGAAAGTGCAAAAGGTCAATTTTTGCAAAAAGAAACGGGGTAAAAAATAAAGGTACTGACAGTAAGAAAAATTGTGTTATGGAGTTTCTTGAAAAGCAGATAGTAAACACAGAAAAATAAAAAACGCCATCAGAATTTCATTTTTGCAAAAACAATAGACAATTTTTTACAAAATTGATCTCAGTTCAGTTTTTTAGAAAACTTTTTACTCAAACTTTTTTTACGGGTTAAAATTCTATTTTAATATATCCACCTCTTCAAAATTTAATGAGGATATTTTTATTAATGTTGTTTCTGCTGATGCAAAAAAAGGATGAACATTGATGAAACGCAAAAAAAGAGTGATCAATGATTTCAAAAAAAAAAATAAACATCAAAAAATCTTTATTTTTGCAAATAATGAAAAAAGTTTATTGTAAAACAAAAACTATGGGAAAACATAATTAAAATGCAATTATCTTAAAACAAAGTCTCTGAGAGACAAAAATTAAAAAATCAAAGATAAAAAAGAAGCTTCAGAAAATTAGAAAGTTTTCATCATTGTTTTTTATGAGTTTCAAAGAAGGAATAAATAACATTCAAAAGAAAACCAAAACAAATCTGTTTCAAATTTTTTTGGTCGAATAATTTATCAACTTTTTAAAGCTTGTGATAAAAAAAGAGAAAAATTCTAACTATGCCATCTTTTTAAAAAAAAAAGAAATAGCGTAAGATTTTTTAAACAATCTTAAAAATAAAATATGCATGAATTAACAAGTTTAAAACATTTAAGTCGTTAAAAGAGGTGATAAACATGATTTTTACTGTATAAGCTTATATAAGGTAATATTCTAAAATTAATATTTAAATTAACCCAGAATATGTTATTTGATAAAAAATATTTGTCTTAACGTTTTACAAAAACTATTGTTCAAAATAGACTTTTTTTCTGATTTTTAAAATATTTAGCCAATTTTTAGAAATATGACTTTTTGGTTAATAAAAGATGTTTTGCTTATAAAATTTTCCCAATGAATCATTGCTTAATTTGGCATGTAATTATTTTTACCCTATATTTTTAATGAATTTCCCTATAATTTTTTCATTACCTATATTTTTAATGAATTCCCCTATAAATTTTTTCATTACCTATATTTTTAATGAATTTCCCTATAAATTTTTCATTACCTATATTTTTAATGAATTTCCCTATAATTTTTAAAATAGCTATATTTTATCGAATTTTTAAAATTTTGTAAATTTATTGAAAAAAATCAAAGAAATAAGAAACAACAACAAAGTAAAAAAAATTATTTAAGTTCTTGATAATGCTGGAGTATGATTTCTGGGACGTCCTGGTCGATTTCTTGCAGTTCCATTGATTGTTTGACGAAGTGCAGGCATGTTTGGCCATTGTCGATGATTGCAAATTGTTTGAAGAAGAAGAACATGCTTGCAACGTATACGTAATGCTCCGACTGGACAATTGCATGTAAATTCATTGTCATATAATAGTGATCGGAAAATAATTATTTTTACCCTATATTTTTAATGAATTTCCCTATAATTTTTTCATTACCTATATTTTTAATGAATTTCCCTATAATTTTTTCATTACCTATATTTTTAATGAATTTCCCTATAATTTTTTCATTACCTATATTTTTAATGAATTTCCCTATAATTTTAAAAATACCTATATATTATCGAATTTTTAAAATTTTGTAAATTTATTGAAAAAATCAAAGAAATAAGCAAACACCTGTATTTTATCGATTTTAATAATTTAATTTAATTTAAAATTTGAAAAATAAGCAAAAACTTAAAATTTATTATCACTTTACTCATTTCAATTTTAAAAAATGGCTGATTTTGTTTCTTGTGATTTGAATGAAACTGAACCAGCAAATGAATCTTTTGATATTTTTGATAATGGTGAACCTCCAGCTAAGAAAAGACGTGGTGCAAATGTTAAATACGAATTTGTTGAAGAAGTTGAAACTTCGGATGATCTCAAACAAAAAGCGAATGTTGCTGGTTTAACAAAGTAAGTGAACTATTTCTTAAACTTAAATTAATTTAAAATGTTTCAGGATAAATACACAAAATGGAAATGTATATTATGAATGTAAAAATCCAGCATGTTGTTACAAATGGAAAGCCAAAAAAACTGATCAATTCAAATATTTAATTTATGAAACAGAATGTGGACATGATCATGAAAATGCAGAACGAAAAAGTGGATTAACAAAATGTATGAAAGATATTGTTGATAAAAGAATGAGTGGTAATGAAAGAGTCAATGCTGGCGCTGTTATTCAAGCTTTTCTCAATGCTGGTATCAAAAAACTTCCCACGTCAATGCAAATCAACAATCTGTCAAAACTAATGCGCATGATCTAAAGCATGTCACAAAAGTTATTTTTTCTGGTGGAACATGGTATAGTACTCTGCGTTGATACCA